>OX578149.1:1800000-2192500 GCA_951213105.1 Amaurobius ferox | reverse complement strand
GCAGTAAAAAGGAAGTAGAAACTAAATTTGAATCACGAAATAAAACGAAAGGGTGGACGTAGGCAGATTCGATTCAAAACAATACTGTTCAAAACAATACATTCGAAACAATATTTATCCAAAATCGATATTATGCAAAATGCAGACGAAACATTTCCCATCCGAAGACACAAAACTAAACCGTCGCAACATTCCCAAGGAAAATGACGTGAAAATTGAATAGATCAAAATGTTCCGCGAGATGACATTGTATGCTCTCTGCGTTTCCGCTAGTTTCGGCTCTCTACGTGCTATGGCGGGCCGAGAATGAGCAAGATGTGTCTGAGGTAGTCAACGACATACATCATGTACATCCGCTTCATGCTTATTTGTCATGGCATTCACTATATAAAATAACCCATTTCTCCCTATGTCCGTCCGCACGTCTATCTCTGTAACGTTTTGCGACGAATTTGGCGGGATATCGCCAACGTAGCAACTTTTTTTGCGAATATTACGAAATGAATGAAAATGTCGCCAAATGAATGAAAATGTCGCCAAATTAATAAAGATGACACCAAATCAATGAAATGAATCATGTTTTGAAAGAGGATAGTATTGTAATTATGTTTCTGTAGCGTTTGTCTGTCAGTCCACTTGGCGACAAATTTAGCGAGCGACTTTTTTAAATGTCGCCAAATTTATCAAAATATTGTCACATTAACGAAAATATCGCCAAATCAATACAAATGTAGGAAAATTAATCGAAATGACGGCAAATCAATGAAATTACGTTTCAGAAGGGGATAGTAATGTAATGATGTTTCGATAGCATTTGTCTGTCAGTTCAACTGTCCCACTTGGAGACTTTTTTCAAGTGTCGCCAAATTGATCAAAATATCGCAAAAATGAACGAAAATGTGACCAAATCGAAAAAATGTCGCCAAATCAATAAAATTATCGACAAACTGATGAAATGGCGACAAATCAATAAAATTATTTGTGTTTTGAAATGGGGATAGCATTGTAATTTTTCGGTAGCATTTGTCTGTCAATCCAACCTTCCTACTTGACGAATTGTTTCACATGCCGCCAAACTGATCAAAATATATCAAAATAAACGAAAATATGGCCAAATAGAAAAAATGTCGCCAAATAGATAAAATTGTTGCCAAAATGATGAAAAGGACGGCAAATCAATGAAATTAATTGTCCTTTGAAAGGGGTTAGTATTGCAATGATGTTTCGGTAGCGTCAGTCCACTTGGTGACAAAATTGACGATTTTTAAAAATGTCTCCAAATTAATCAAAATATCACCAAATTAACTAATATGTCACCAAATCGTGGAAAATTCAATATCTTGGAATGAATGTAGGAATCTCCTATAAGATTAACCCATTTCGCCGCCTGTCCGTCTGTAATGTTTGGCGAAAATTTTGGCGGGATGTCGTCAACTTTGCGACTTTTTTAATGTTGTCGAATTGACAGAAATGTCACCAAACTGATGAAAATAATACTAAATGAGAGGTAATGTTTTGCAAATTTTTAATTTCGTCATATGACGGGCATACCTTCTACTGTATGAATAGTTGTGTGATATTATTTTGACATTTGTTCTATGACCTTTTTTTCTCTTAGGAAAATGTAAGAAACAATTTTGTTGATTTGTTCCTCTGTATTGCAGTGTCTTCTCGATGCCTGATGTTCTTTTCTTTCTCCGATAGGTTGGCGACCCAGGCCGGAAGGACGAGACCATGTCACGTGAGTACCTCCACCCAGACTCCGTAGGTGATCTAGTTTCCACAGCTCAGAACCAGTACTACGACGAGGATGAGGATGATGGATGGGGGGGATTCAGGTCCTCGGGAGGGGATGACCTGATGAACGACGGGTTCAGCGATCGGACCTCCAGCATTCGGAGGATGCTTGAGGAAGAGGACGATGACGACGACGAAGACGAGGATGCCTATGGAAGCGACGATGACAATGGACGGGGGGGAGGAGGAGGTTCTCTCCCCTTTTACGATCGCAGCCCTGGGGAGGTGTACACCATTCCGGAGGAGGAGGAGGACATGGCGTCGCCCTCTGTAGCGTCCCACGCAACCTGGGACGGAGAACTGAATCCAGACACGGCTTCTTCCCTTCTTCGATGGAGAGGTATTAAAACCCCCACCCAACAAACATAGATGGACACCCTCAACCCTCCCCCCCTCAAGAATCATCCCTGGAATGTGTATGGTTGATCGATGTTTATGGGGGCAGCGCCTGTGTGCAACCATCTTTTTCTCTCTCTCTCTGTCTGCATCTATCTGTCACTTTCTTTCTGTTGTGTTCCTCCAACTAACAGTGGAATGAATCGACTCCTCTGCTGGTGGATGTTCGTTGTCTATGCGTGTGTCGGGGGGACAATCGATGTTGTGCTCTTTTTGTTTTGTTTATATTGCCTGGTTGTTATGTTTCTCATTGGTGTCACTTTGCTTGGCCCTTTTTCTTTTTCTAAGTATGTTCTGTTATTTCTTTTATTGTTTAATCTTTGTAGAATACTGTCGATTTTCGGGAGGAGCCACACGGAACCTGGATTTCAATAAGGTAGGCAAGGTTATTTAGGGATTCTCTTGAACTCGCACTGCGTAGTTAACGGCGGAACTACGCCATTCGATTGCCCATTTCTTCCCCTTTAGTCTTCGTCTGCTATATGAAGTTCGTTCTTGCTCGCTTTTTCGCGAACACTGTGCGATACTCTAAGAAAATGGTGTTCATAGAGTCATGACGTACTCTATTATCTGATATGGGTCGTCAACACGTCTGATCCATCCCAGGCGTTACTAACCATTTGGTTAGAAGAACACGAGTCTCGAATCTCAAATAGGGGTTTATATCAAAGGCGTCCGTTTTCGACTCCGCCGAACGAGTACTAAAGATGGTGAATGCGAATGGAATGTGTCTGAAATAAAAGCAAAATGTTGCCTATTCAAATCTATTTTATATTTTGCAGAAAGCTTTCTAGAACGCATCACTGTTTATGCTGCCACGAAGTGTCACACTTTATGGTCAATAATGGCACTTTGACTCGATTTTAATCTTAATGTGGATAGCGTTCTGTGCGAAAAGAAAGCCCCCCTTATGACTCGATTTTCGTAAAGAATATCTGCGAAAGTTGTCGCATGAGCGAAATCGTTCCAAAGCGTCGCATTAGATACCCAATTGAGACAGATTACCGGAGATGTCTGTTTCCCATAAGTTAGGTTTATGGCCCGTACTGTATTCTAAATGAGTGATTTATTTTTTACCCAGGCCGCCCAGCTCACCCAAAGAGTATGGAGCAGTTACAGGGGACGGTCGGGTAAAACAGCGATCATTTAAAAATTCGAAATGAGCTATTGTAATTTTGAAACGAAAGAACATAACCTTAGTTTAAGTCGAAGATGAATGTGGAAAACGTGCTCCAGAGAAAGTGAGTAACGAGCGAAAGAGAGAAACACCTATTTTCTTCCCTATACTTGATTTATATATTTGAGTCTTTTCTCCAAAAGCACATCCACCACTCCTCATCCACTTCTCTGCACAAAAGACTTCACCTCATCTCCCCTTTGTGTGTTCATACTTGTTAGAAAATTTCATTTCGATGGGTCAAGTGTTAAGATTATTTCAGAAGCAAAGAAGAGATATCAACGTCGTGACTATGTGAGTCTCGACTCATTGAGCCGTTTCATCTAAAGCTTAACCTTTTTGGAAACACAATTTTTTCGATTACTATCCTACGCAAATGGACGATCAGAGGCGACCCTTTTTACTTGACAATGTTATTTGGAAATCTATTCATAAATATATATTCGAGAATAGAGATCGATTTAAAAAAATTTTAGAAGGAATTTTTGGAGCCCGATTTTAATACTAAATGCGTTGCTCTTGAGCTTTAAGGAGACAACTTTCTCATGATGCTTCTTGCATATTTCTAAACCTCACATGCATGTGCCATTAGAGAGCATAAGAATTTCGTTTTAGGTGATGTCAGTTTCTTTAATGGCCCACCACTGGATTGTCCAATCATTCGCTCATTTTTTGCGGACGGATCGCGAACCATTTTGCCGGCGCAGGAAGTTGTCCCGGCGCACCAGAGGGGACGGAACACGTTACTCCCACAGCATCCATGCTCGCAGGTGGGATGCGAATTAGATAGCTGAGAGCACGAGGAAAAGCTTGCCTAGCCCACTAGACCAGTCTGTTTTAAGTGATGCTTACCCTGTCTTTTCCAGTCAAAATACGCAGGGTTGCATTAATAGGTAATGTATCGCTTTGCTTGGCAAAAGGATGACAATTTTTCATTTAAAATTTTAATATTAATGGTACTTTTATGAACAGATAAACTGCATTTATCTCCTAAATATTTACAGAACCGCTGTTTTAGTTAATCTTTCTAATAATATAACAGCGAATAGTTAATATAAAATAATAATTATAAAAACTAATATTCGAGAATAATAAAAAAATTACTTCAAGTATTATAAAAGAATAATGATGAAAACTCTATCAACAGACACTGTTAAGTAGCGGACAACACTCAATAACGGACAGCTTTGCTGCATGGAGATGTCCTTTAGATAAGTGATGAACGCAATTAAGAGGGCACGACATATAATAATATTTACTTTACTTTTTGTACATTTTTTATTAAACGTACTTCCGTGCATAGTATAATATATATATACATCGTGATGGGATCGAAAATTCAAAATCCAGTTTGAGTCGGATTGACACGTTTTGAGTATCCCTGAATGTGAATCAAACGTTTTTGAAGCGATGTGCATTTTAGTAGGGTCTCAATGTCTCAAGAACGAAGTGAGCCAGCTGAATGAAATTGGGTCATAATTTGTGAATACTTGAAACTTATGATTGAGAAAGTTGTCGAACATTCAAAATTCCCATCTCTCCCAATTTTTGAATGTTTTTATTTTAAATCCTACAAAATCCGAACATTAAAAAAACCATTTATTTTATACGTAATGTATCATGAAAAAGGGACGCTCACATAAATGTGGATGGAAACCGTTGTCGAGATATTATACATTTTTTGAATAAATATGCTATAAATATGCCATAAAATGAAATAAATGCTAAGAATCGCTTTCCATATGCAATCATATGCGATACATTCACGAGTAAAAATGACATTTGTAAGATCTTGAAGAAACATTTAATTTATAAAATTTCTTAATATAAAGTAAAGTAAACTATTTTAATTTGCATCTATCCTTTAAAAATGTACTTTGAAATAAGAAAATGTTGTTTATTATTAAAATATATTCAAATGCATTTTAATGCTGCTGATTAACATTATGTAACGTAATTCGAGTCATTCTTTTTAAACGGCCCGAATAGTGTAGCTGATAGCACAACTGTTCGTACTTCAGTAGACCCAGTTTCGGTCCAGTTTTGTTTTGAACTCAATTAAGTTTATTACTTTATAATTGCCTTCAAGAATATATACAGTGTCCAATCTTAATCATAATCAACATACCTGCCATACATGATTTGAAAAAGGAAACTTATATCCAAATATAAACAATATTTCGATAACTTAAATATTCTATAGCTGCTTATTATTCCCGAATTTCACAAGGACCCGACTCAATTTAGATCTGTTACCACCGGGCATCATTCCTATACTACAAAAGCTTCTAAAACGCACTCTTTAGTGAAACTACATCGCATCCTGAAACAGAAAAGATCAATCATGCATAAAGCATTGATTATGAAACACTTTACAACTTATTTAAACATCTCTAAAATGCGATACATTCAACGGCGATGTCTTTAAAACTATCACAGTAATGCAATCATTTATTATATTTGAAAACTTCATTGAAAACAAATGAACTTTATTCAAATAACGTCATCGAAATATAAATCGCCTGACTCGATATAAAAGCTGGGAATATTTCATTCATAAACTTTTTTCCATTCCTTTCATTCAGCGGTGATATTTTTAAAATTATCACAATACTACAATCATTTATTTTACTTAAAAAATTAAAACCATGCAAATAAAGTACTTTCAAACTCCATACTTAAAACTTCATCAAAAATATCAATACTATAGAATCGTCTGCCTTCTCTATGTAAAATCAATGAATGTTTCATTCATATCAGCTGTATTGCAGACTCCAGAGCTCAATAATTTTGTTTAGAGTTTACATTATCCATACGTGAAAATTAGGCTTCGTTGTAGAAATAATCAAATTTGGATGATCATTTAAACTAAAAACTATTGTAATTACGTTAGTGCATTATACAGGGTGTCCCAAAAAGATTGAAACGCGCTTTAATTCTTTACCTGTTGGAGATAAGTCGGCAATGTAAATTGCAAATGTTGAAAGTAAGGTAGGAAATAATCCTCCCATTCATTTTCAAAAAGTTACACTTTTTAAATTTTTATACGCCCCCCTTAGACACATTCGGTCAATCAGAAAATTTTTATTTTTAATGCAACAAGATCATTAAAGAAACCGCATATCTCTATCTTTAAAGTCAACTGAATTATGATAGAGGAAAAAATCTGTGATAAAGGAAAAAATCTACCCCCGTGATGTGAGTACAGTTCAACGGTGTGTGTTACAGTTCGTGAGAGACAACGAAACGACACGAAGAACAGGTAGTGGATCTTTGTACCACACCACGTGAAGATCGTATATTTCTGAGAAGCGTTGCGCAGGAGCCGTTTACCACAGCAACCGTGTTACAACGACATTTATCCTACATTACCGGTAACGTGGTTTTGACGCAAATAATTCAAAATTGTTTGTATGACGCAGGACTCCGAGGTAGACGACCTTTTCGACACCTACCGTTTCAACGTCTTCACCGGTTAGGTCGCCTCCAGTGGTGTCGACAGAAGTGGTCTACAGAATTAGCGAAACATTCTGTTCACGGATGAATCACGATTATGTTTTAGCATGCCATATGACCTTACTCTCGTATGGCGGCGCTTTCAACAACGCCATCAGGAAGCTTTTCCTATCATTCGCCACATAGCTCTCAAAGTAGTACCACGGTTTGGGGTCGAAGAACTTTTGGTGGATGAACACCCTTTGTCAACGTTTATTTTTACACGAAATCATAAATTTTGGACCTGCCTATACAGATATTTGGTCAATCAGAAATTTTTTATTTTTAATGCAAAGAGATCATTAAAAAAACCCACATATCTGTATCTTTAAAATGGAGCGAGTTATATTTAATTGGAAATTGAACATTGTGAATGGGGACCCTATATCCAATTAGAAATGTAAATGTGTGACATATCACAAAAAAGATAAAATTGGATGATAATACATAGGAGACATTTTTGCGAATTCCGCGAAAGCTCACGATGCAATCACGTATTCTTAAGTACTTTTCAATAACTAAGTACTTCTTCAATAATTAAGTACTTTTTTTTTATCTCAACAATTTCCATCGTCAGTTTGTTTATGGTCTCTATTTTCACGGATGAAACAGCCTTTCACATGGTACGGAAAAGTGACATAAGTCAGATTATTTCCTTGATCATAATTCAGTTGATTTTAAAGATACGGTTATGCGGGTTTTTTAATGATCTTGTTGCACTAAAAATAGAAAAAATTCTGATTGACCCAATTTTTCTAAGGAGGTCGTATAAATATTTAAAAAGTGTCACTTTTTGAAAATGAATGGGAGGACTATTTCATGAACGTAGTCTTATTTCCTACCTTACTTTCAACATTTTTGCAATTTACATTGCCCACTTATTTCCAACAGGTAAAGAATTAAAGTGCGTTTCAATCTTTTTGGGACACCTTGTATAGATGCACAGACAAAAATAAAAACTAAAGCGGTTTTAGGACGCATACAACACTCAATATAAATTAAAAAGAACTTTAAGAATCACGATTTAGACACAAGATGGATGCCCTATTTTATTTTGAAGTGGATCACGTGATCTCTTCATATAATATGGATGCAACTATTTTAATTTTTATTTAAAAAACTGCTGAACCTCAAGAGAGACTTTCTTTAAGAGAAATCTTTTAAACATATTGAGTTGCTCGCGCCTGAAGAATATTTTTGCCATTTGCCATTTTAGTACTGTTAATATTTAATCTCGCTCATCTCGTCACTTTTGGAAGGTCTTTTCAGTTGGCACGTGGAACTATGATTTTTCTTTTTTCCAAATATCCCCTATTTTACGTTCAATATAGAGATTTATTCTTTTTCTAGATGTGTACAGCTTTTACAGAGTCCCTCATCCATCAGGTTATAGGGAGGTCCTTTAGCTTCTTAAGAACTGTTTCGAGACTATTGTACAATGCTTTTAATTATAATGGAATGACACTTTTTTCTATCCTTTTTTAGTGGAGCACTTTTGAACACGTTTTTGAACACGTTTTTATAGTCATCGTGCTTAAGTCGTTTCACCTCCTATTTTGTTTAGGATGGAATGGCCCTGTTTTGGATCGAAAAGGGAAGGTTGTAAAGTAACTGCCTTCTTAGGCTCTTTCTCATTACTTTATTCTACGGCGATTATGTTGCGGGATTACAGATCCTCAGTCATCTCTGCCACTAATGTGACTTAACTCAAACTTGGGAGGCCTTTCGATCACTGACTCAATCAAACTAAATGGATTGTGCACTTGACAAGAATAACAGACGCTGGCTGTTTAAAGCAAATGACGACATACAGTCATGATTATTGCACCCGCCCAGAATGCATTACTACTACGCACGTTACCATCACTAACTGGCCTGGCGATACTCTTAAATGGCAATGATCCTGAAGCTTTTATGCTTACCACTGACCTTCTTTTATCTCGCTTCTTATTGCGACCAAACCCCGAATACTAGACTTTTCCTAGTCATTTTTCTATTCACTGGGTTTTCCTTCCACTCTTTCACTAGAATTCTACATCTTTGCAAGAACGCTCTACTCTAATAGCCACTCGTCAAGAAGGCCTCTTTCTATCCCAGCGCTCAATTAATACACTCCGAGTCCTATTCTCCCGTAGGAACGCAGACAATGCTGATTGGATCGGTGATTCGTCTAACAACTGAATCCGTTAGGACCGTTAGTTTAAGTTAACATAAATTAGAATAAAAACTGAGGGAAATAATAAATAAAAAGTTATTTAGACCTCAGGTTTATAAACAATGAAATAAATTCCCTATTATTCAATGAGTGAATATTTGGAAGCCCTTATCGAGAAGCGACTCCGAGCCATTCTCGAAATATTAGACATTTCTCGAAGCCAATCGAATCACCCATTTTCCAATCAAAAGCTTTCCATTTTTCGAAAACAAAATTATTTTAAAATGGGTTATGCAAGTAGCTATTTTATATATTATTTTTATTTCAAAGTGAGTATAACAACATACAAGACGATATTCTGCGTCATTCTTGAGATATTGATTTTTTTTTCTAAAATTGATAAAATCGTGAAAATTTTAAATATTAGAATCTATAGATCCATGAGTGCTTTGCGAGTACTTTTAACAAAAATAAATGGACCTTGAGATATTTGAAATTTTACTTTTCCATGGGAAACGCGATCTCTCTCTCGAAATAATGGAGCCAATGTAGGCTTTTTTGGTCTGTAACAATAATAAGCCTATCGATCTCATGAAATGTCTGTAAAGTGCGTTATTTAAAATGGAAATGTGTTAATCGTGCGTTTAGCACATTTTGCGTACTTTTCTTTTAAATGGGTGTTTCAGCTATTTCCGCGGTCTCGCTTTTCTACAGCACCGTTGGATCTATGAAGTCTGGGGCTGAAGTAAGAAATCGGCCAGGATTTGAAAACTAAATAGATACTCAATACCTAGATCTAGATACTCAATCTAGAGACGATGTCAGTACTCTTATCATTTCATAGAGATGCACTGCTTTCGGAAGGGGAATATTCAGAAAAGGGCTTTTATACTGCATTTGAACACATTTCCATTGAGATCTCGTGATCCTTTTCTACAATTGGAGTTTGATTTAATAAAGAAGAAAGGAGGGATTTCATATAGGGAACGAACATTTTTTCGAAAATTTGCAATTTTATTTCTTCACGCGTGTCTCACTCCAGAATTTAGGAACTAATTGTACCCGAGTGCATTTCTGTCAAAATAAATGTCATAAATTTCTACAAAATATGAGAATTCATATTATTGTGAAGATGAAATAAAATATGTATTATTGATACTATATATATAGTAAAATATAAGGAAGCTAATATATAGAAATGAAGTAAATGATATACCGTAGTTCAATAACATTAAATGATATCCGTCAAAGAGGATTTGAAATACAATATCTAATAAAAGAAAAACATGGATACCAGAGAACTGAAATGGATCTTAATTTTATACTAAAAGGTGTACTAAATAATATTAATTATTGTACTAAATATTTTGCACTAATAATTAATTATTGTAATAGGTGTACTAAATAATAATAATAATAAGAGTAATTTTATATTAAAAGTAATAAAACATGCGAATTCAATGAATAGTTTACAAGAGGGATACATATAATCTAAGCACGTACGTCAAAGAAATGGTAAAAGTGGAGAAATATTAAGTGAAGAAAATATGTCAATTTGAATAGAACCTCTATAGATGCTATCTTTGCATCCGCAGAGGTTCTAAATGTGTTTCACATTAGGATGCAACCATGTGGTTGAAACATTATGAAATTAATGGAAATAATAAGAGAAAAATGGAAAGGGGAGGATGATAGAAAACTAAATATAACAAATTAATTAATAAGGATGCGATTAGGAATCAAAAATCATACATATGATATAGATTAATACAGAATATATATTAATACAGAATTGAATGCCACTGATATGCTTAACTTTTTGCTCTTTTCTGCCTACCGACCGGGAAACCATTTGATTTAAATGCCATTCCATTTATCATCATCATATTTCACACGACAGCCCAGGATGAGCCATGGCCTTCCGCTGAAGATTCCTCCAGGACTGTCTATTTCTAGACCTGGTCTGCCAGTCTCTTGCTCCAATCACTCTAAAATCCAAATCAACTGAGGCAAGCCATCTCAGCTTTGGTCTTCCTCTTTTTCTACTAGTAAAGGGCCTTGCAGCAAACATCTTCTTTACCGGGTCCCTTTAATCCATTCTAGCAATATGAGAGGCCCAGTTCATTCACTTAATTGTAAAATATATAATAATATGGGGTTCCTTAAAATATCTATAAATCTCTGAGTTAAAAAGCCTCCGCCATAGGCCATTCTCCTTTACTCCACCAAGGATGCCTCTGAGAATCCTACTCTCAAAAACAGCAACTCTACCCTGTCCATTTTTAGTTAAAGACCATGTTTCCGAACCATACATTAGGACCGGCCTAATGATAGTTTTGTAGATAAGAAACTTTGTTTTTCTAGAGAGGAAACAAAACCTTAAAACAGGGCGAAGTCCAAAACATGCCTTGTTGGCCAGTGAAATACGATTTTGAACTTCAGGGATAATATCATTTTTTGCATTAAGGGTGCCAGGTATTTAAAACCAGAAACAGTTTCAAACTCATGTGGGCCAATTTTCAGAAAGTTGGCTGTATCACCAGTTGGTGTTTTCTGTACTGGCATATATTTAGAAACATTTACAATCAATCCCCTTTGACTTGCAGCTACCTCCAAGGAGGAGAATGCTTCTCTCAAGGCCGGATCACTCCTAGCAACTATATCGATATCATCAGCATAAGCTAGGAGCTGCACAGACTTGTGTATGATGCCATTCCATTTATATAATATGGATTTAAATAACATTCAATTTATGTAATGTGGATTTAAATGACACTCCATTCGCATTACAATTGATCAGCCCATGACCCAAACTATATGTCTATTTGAACTCAAAGTCGCAACACAGTTTCGAAACTTTTCAACCACCTAAATAGTTCCATACAAACATTTCATTCCATCCAAAGCCAGCTCTTTCATCAGAGGCGAGGGGCACAGAACGCAGTCCGGGCAAATGCTCTCGATGACGGAATGGATTTTCAGATGGGGTAGGAAAATGCGCGATTCTTGTAGAAAGCAGATAATTGTAGTGAAACAGATTCCGTGTCTATAAGAAAGCCTCAATTCTCGTTTTTATGAACAGTTTGGGTAATAATATGGAAAGTTGCTTTGTCCACTCTTATCAATCCTCCGCGAACACTATCGACAGTATTCTATGTTTTTTTCTTCTGACTGCTAATGCTGTATTTTTCTTTTTCGTTTTTGGCTGTTCTTCATTTGTTTTGTCACTGGAATGGTTGCTGTTGTGCCACCGTCTTTTTGTGTTCTCGCCTTTCCGAAAGCTGAATATTGTGTATCTCTATGGGATGGGCTAAGAAGCGACATGGAACGCGTATCATGTTTTAAAATAACACTTCTGCAAAAGCAGCTGAAGTTAAAATGCGTTCGTACAGACAGTTCGGAAAAGGAAAAAAAAAATTCTTTTTTACTGGAAAGCTGATACTTTCCAGATGAACAGAGTGTACGGAATTTCATTTTATTTTTAAATGGGGTGGTAAAAACATTTACTCAATCCTTCTATTCTTCTGAAATTCATCTTCTGTGGCACGGTCGCACAGCGTCAGCCACGAAGGAGAAGATCTCCACGTTGGGATCACGCTAAAATTGATTTTATACTTTTATCAAAAAAAAATATATATATTTGGGGAATGAATATTACATTTTGCTCATCTGTCATCTATATATCTAAAACATATGCCTATTTTTGATTTATTCTCTACGGATCTATCGAATCGTCTGAATGTGTCCAACGTTCATAAAATATACTTTGCCGGTCAGAAACAATTTTGATTCTGAGGCCAAACACTTTCGATTGGATCCGTGAATTAAACGATGCACCTTCGCAATTTCACAGAATTTGATTTTGTTACTGACTTCTACTGTCGAAATCTTGCATGATGAGTACTTTAGAATAACGAAGACCGGGATCTCAAGAGTTATCAACTTGTTAATCTTGTGATCCAACTAGATGGAGTGTGTTTTTCCACGTTTGTCTAGAGTCAATATCTTAAATAACCCTTGGCCTTAAATATACTATGTTTGTATAAATAATTTTGCAATATTTATTGCGGAAGTTGTCTTAATGATGCGTTTCGAAAAGAAATCAGTCACCCAACCTAATGTCTAGAAAAGCTGTGGGTCAAAAAAGTACAACAGGACCCATAAAAGTCCAGAACCACATCTGTTGGTATGACTCAATGACAAACCAACAACCCTTTAGAATATTTAAACTGTTTTCTTAATATAAAATCGGATTTGGATCTCTGAAACAGCCTTCCCTGTAGAAATAGAGCAGTGGCGGATCTATTAAGTTAAATAACTATGTATTTCTCTGAAACCCATTTCTCGAAATCTCCATAACTTAGATTTGATGTGTCAAAATATCAAGATATTGCTACACCATTTTGATGCTAATGTTGGGGTTTCTCTGGCGGAAACGAAAATTGAACAACACTTTAGGTCCCCAACCTAATAGATAATAATCAAAATCATTTTTAAGAGCCTATTTGATATTTAGGAGCTCTAGTGAAACTTTCTCTTGAGTTCTATCTGTAGAGTGTGCAGCATTTCCTTGCAGATCGGTCACTCGGGTCGTCCAGTTCACCCACAGGGTGGCCGGGGCAAACCCAGAATCGGTTTGTATCCACTTCTAGTGAATAGGAAAAGAGTTAGTCCTAAGGCTTAGTATGTTATCCCATCTTGGAATCACCATCTATCGGGCTATTGAGCGCAAATGAATAAGCACAACTCAAAGCACGGGCTTGATTGAAGCTAATACAGGGTGATCACAGGCCTGGAAAACCAGGAATTTTCAAACAATTTTATGCTTCTGGAAAAATCAGGGAATTCCGTTGAAAGTCGGGGAAAACTGCGATTTTTTTTTCATTTTTCGACCTTATAGTTTTCTTTTATCTGAATGAACAATGCTTGTTCATTCCATGATGTCACATTTTTCATCTCGCGTCACAAGACCCGTCACTCATCTTTAAATGTGCTTCTGAACAAGAGGATGGAGGGAGAGTTTTCATCAACAGGCAACGTGACCTTGATAAAAATCCTTCGAGGGGGAATGTTTCAGGGAATTATCAGGGGAAAATCAGGAAATTTCGAAATGAATTTCTTGTGACCACCCTATAATATTGAATATTTAGAATAGTTTTTAATTTGGTTTTCATGTGTTGGAATGCGAAAGTATTACAACAGTCCTACAAAACTTCACAACCCAAAAGAATACTTCGAGTGAAAACGAGTGTTCGTGTTGTCAGTTTTTATGAGATAAAATGTTTCATTGAACACAAATAAACTGCATCGGGCCCTCCAAAAGGCATCGTTAACCCAGAGTTCTGCAAGCCTACTCAGGCTTATTCAATGGATCGGTCGGACAGTATGAATGCGTCCTGCCTGTCAGTTTGCCAACAATTGAGTTTGAAGTGCTTAGGAACGCTCTTACGGAAATCCTTTAATGTTTTCTACAAGTACTTTGAAAGATAGCCATGTATTTTCTATACCCGTTATTTTCTGTTATGTAAATGTTTAGAAATTTGATTTATCCCATTTTTTTTCCTCCGGTCACGAGTTTGGCCAACTCCATTTCCTCTTTATTAACCTCTTTCCTTCCGGCCGTTCAATATCGTCAGGGTGTTCGCGAAAAATATGTTATTTCTCACACATTTATGTGGAAGAGGGTTCCTATGGTAACGAGACGGATGAAGCGCCCTCATCTTGGGTGGGAATGAAGAAAGAGTCGGCCGCCAAAAGAAGCCCTTACAGATGGGGACGGTAGAAAGAAATTATTTTTCGCCCTAAATGCGTCACTTAAGAATAACGGTTTGTTTTTGCGTTCTATTAAGATGTAATTTTCCGGCATTCTACAAAATTAACAAGCTCATAAATAGTTTTAATGGTGGAATACTTCGCCTCGAGACTCCTGATGCTTGGATGGGGCCCTACCCATTCCAGGGCCGTAGCAACGAAATTGAAGGGAAATTCAAGGGGGCTCAACAGTCACCCAAAACGCAACGAATTATATATTTCAGTTCATATAAATTATTAACAAATATTGGGATGTTTAGATTTCTGATTATTAATATCCGTATAGCTACTATACATCCATATTATTAATATATAACAATTACAATCGATCTTTTTGCAAGCATTAATTAGTAAATGAAGCTGTTAATAATGTGTAGAAACATTCTGAAAGTTAATACAAATTAATACTTAATATTAACTCTTAGCTACTTCTCAGTTGATTTTGACTTTATATAATGTGTAACAGTGGACCCCCCCAATAATTAGGACAGCCGTCCTAAAAGCGCTTTATTTTTGTATATTTTCTGTGCATTTCTATTCTGCTCCAACGCAATGACACCATTTTTGAGTTTAAAGGATCCTCCAACTCGGATTATTTCTGCAACGAAGCCTCATTTCGATGGATGCAGAATGTGAACAAGTGATTGGAAGAGGAGATGTATAAGAATGGCTAAATTTTTTTCGCGCCAAATTATTTAACTCTGGAGTGTGGAATAAAAGTGTATGAATGAGATATTCACTGCTTTTACATAGAGAGCCAGACGATATATTGCGATGACGTCATTTGAATCCATTTCAATTTTTTGGACGAAGTTTGAAGTTTTTAAGTAAAATAAATGATTGTAGTTCTGTGACCATTAAAAAAATATCACCGTTGAATATATCGCATTTTAGAGATGCTTAAATAAAATTGCAATCTAGTTGGAAAGTGTTTCATAATCAATGCTTTATGCATGATGGATCTTTCTTGTTTTTCAATATAGAGAGAAATGATTTCATTTTCAGGTTTTGCAGAATATTTTGAACTATCCTAAGTACACCAGATGCTATTAGTATGTATATCTTGCTTCCATAGTCGGGCCTTCTTTATTACAGAGGCATTAATGGGTGGTCATTAACGTTTGACATCCCCATCATCTGGGTACACCACCTCCATTTCCTTCCATAGGTGCCCGCGAATCGACCCAAGGGGTCTTATCACGCCCATCAGACTTATTGAGTTTTGACCTAGCCACTTTTATGATGCACGTTTTGGGGATATTTTAGTTTGTTGTTAAATACAAAGTTATTACACAGGTATCTTCTCTCGTGAATGGAACGAACTAGGTTCACGATAATGTTAACACGTGTGTCGCATAATATTGTATGAAAAGTGAATCTATTGTACGATCGTTAATACTTTGTTTTAAATTGTATATAATATTTTTGACAAATGTATTATAAAATGTTCCATATCTTGAGAACGGTTCATTCATTTTTTAATGAAAAATGACATAAGAAAGGATCGCTTGCGTAACACTATTGAAGGTTTTAAATTTTGACTGATTTTTTCCAAATTTCATTCTAAAATTGGGGAGGCTTAAAATCAGTAGGCTTCTCGCATTCACCATATGTGTACCCAATTGAATTCAAAACGCCAAATTCGTTCGGGAAATATCGCATCCACAGACTTACGGGCATACCCTCAACACTCTTCTAATTCGTGGATGCTTGAAAGGGACTTATACGTCGAAAAGTCCAATTTCAATGTCCATTCTACTATGTATATAGGGAAAGTAATGAATCGTTACTACGATGGGTAGCCACACGCTCTGATATATCTTCCCGAATTGAGAAGAAGGAAGCCGGATCTTGTATTGGAAAAGGATGAACTTTCTCTTGTGAGGAGTGGCTCGAGTGAAGCCAAGTGGCGGAGGAATCAAAGAGGATACGAGCAAGCTGTGAGGGCCAATGTCGCAGAATGCAGGAATGAGCATACTGTTGGATTTTCCATTTATATATCTGATGCCCCACAAAGAGACTTCCATTAAAGTGTTTGACAGAGTTCTCCTTGTGCTGCGTTGGTAGCTCCTTCGTGTTGCATTCTTTATATTTCGAAATGAAATAGTAATACACTTGAAGAAACTTAAAACTAGATATGAAATAATGATGATATTACGGGCACCTGATGATCTTTCAACACTCTGAATACTTTCAATCATTACTTTGATCCCCTTTGTACTACATGTATTTAGAGTGAGTCTGAGTCTGCGTGACATTGGGCACACTTCGCTGGTGGGAAAAGAGTTATTTGTGAAGTAAGATCTTTTAGTAGTCCTACTTTCTCGAAGTATAGGGGCATCTCAGTATAGTTTAGAACTGTGGATGAGCTTATTGAAATCGTCCATAGGGGGTATATACATTTTTAAACGAATTTCTTCAGGATTTAAAATGAATGTTTCTTTTCTTCTTCTTATCAAAAGTGATATTTTGAAAAGAAGGATCCAACCTGATTTCTTCATAACTACACTGGTGTCCAAAAGTTAATTTTGATTTGTAAAACGTGCAGATTAAAAGGTTACTAACACACATTTGCATCTCCACTCACCTAAACCAATCTCTGTGCACATGCAAATGTTACAAATTAACGGTATATGCGTAAATAAGATGCGTATATCTCAGTACCCTAAACAGGGCTGACATCCTGCGACCAGTTTCTTGGAATCCCCTTAAAAAGTAGTGTCATTGTTAAGCAAGGAAAGAACCCATCATGGCACGAAGGCTCCAAGTTGATGTTTTTTGGAAAGGCAGGATCATCAAACTAATTGAATTAGGACATACAGTTTCCAGGGCACTGAATGTGCATTCTCCAGACAGTGAAAAAGGTGCTAAAATACCTGAAACGTTAGAGGACTACTGGTACAATATCGCTTAAAGATTACAATACATCGGCGGTACCATTGACTGTACGACACCACAGGAATATGTATATAAAGCAACTCTCTGGAGAGCCGTTGCAGGAGCAACTGTTTACAGGAGGCTCAGGGAAACTTGCCCGTATGCCAGGCGTACGCGTTTATATTTAACATTTGAATCAGGAGCTTCGAAAGTGTAATTTGAATTAGCGGGGCAATGATGAGATCACTGATGAGATCGAATTGAGGTTTGAGCAGACTGATTACATTCTATAGAGAAAAGATGGAAACAAAATACAGAGAGATGGGACATTTTGAGATAATCTCTATCTTCGACATAGGTTTTGTTGCTGATGACATACTGGAAACCCATGTTCGGCTATTTCGAGTTGCTCTAGATCCACAACTCGTATTCATGGACGGCCAACTCAGCCGGTCGACGATTTCCTTCAAAGTGAAGATATACAGAGAATGCAGTGGCTACCTCTGGATATAAGTCCCATTGAACATAATGCGATGCAATTGGCAAGCAAATTGAATCGGGTTAGACTCCGCCAAGGACCATCCCGGAGCTAAAAACATCTCTACTTCGGGAGAGGGACTTCCTACCCACACAGCTCACGAACTACCTCGTATGAATGCATGAAGCACCTTACGTGGTTGCAAGAGGGGATCCCATCCACTCATGTACCAGGATTTTTTCCCTTTTTTTTCTACAAAGAAATAAAATCACGTTTTGGCATATTATTTTTTTTAATAAATCTGATGCGGGCAGCGCATGACTTTATATAATGTAATGAATTAGTATTCTATTAGTATTATATTCTTTCCAAGTGAAAAAACGATGCATAAGATTTACGGCATCTTGTTTTTAATGTTGAATTGTACATCGGGCGCTCTTCCGGGTGGCAACCTGTAAAACTATTTCTAAATACTCAAAGAACTCCTATTTCACCCAACTCTAAATTATCCATATGGATAGCATCCGCAATATATTTTATGAATGAATTCATCCGTTGGGTGTTATGTTTGTTAACTTTGGGTCATTTTTGAAATTTTAACGATATTTTCGTCAATCTGGGGTGAAAATATCACCAAGTGGACGATATTTTTCTAAATGAGTCATCAAGTTCACTAAATGGTTTGCCAAAAGTTGCAGATAAATTGAGATAATCTGTTGTCGAATTGTTAAGCGTTAAAATATAAAACTATTAAACAAATGATCTTCTCTCGCAAATGGAACGAATTAGATCCACGAGAATGATAACACATTTATTGCACACTATTTAAGAAACGAACTTATTTCACAATGTTTAACATTTTATTTTAATACATTTATTTAAAGTGCAATTTCTCGAGAACGGTCTAAAATGGGTGTGTCAATCGTTTTTTAATAAAAATTATATGAAAAAGGATTGTTTATGCAATATTATTGAAGGTTCTGGTCTTTTGCTATTTTTTTTTAAATTTCATTCAAAAATTGATGGGGGGGGGGGTCTTCCTAACATTTAATCACGTTTAAAATTAGTAGGCTTCACTGATTGCAATTTTTGTAGCCAGTTTCTTTGAAATACTCCTTTCGTTCGTGAGTCACCATCTCCACAGACTCGCACATACAGACATTTCCTCGAAAACGATCGATTGGAGTTGAGGGATGCTTGGAACGCGCTTTTCAGTCGAATGTTCGACCCCGTCTATTTGAAGAAATTCCCTATATGCATTATACTATGAATATAGGGAAAGTAAAAATGCATCATTCCTCCCTCATTTTTACTTTCCTTATATACATAATATAATGTATAAGAAAAGTATTGTGACGGGGATTGAACATTCGAATTCGAGTTTTCGACTGGAAAGCATGTTTCAAGCATCCCTGAACCCAAATCAGACGTTTTTGAGGTGATGTCTGTGTGTGTGTGTGTGTGTCAGTGAGTCTGTCTAGACAATATCTCACGAACGAATCAAGCGATTGGAACAAAATTTGGTGCAAAAATCACAATCAGTGAATACTGAAAGCCTATTGTTTTTACACGCAATGGTATGTTCAGAACCCTCCTAAATTTTGAAATAAAAATTAAAAAGAAATCATTAAAAAATTTAAAAACATTCAATAAAGTTAAGTAACTAATCATTTTTTATGTAATTTTTCATGCCGACGCGGTGGTCGAGTTGTCAAGGCGAGCGTTTCCAAGCGATCGTTCGACCGCCGTGTTGTGGGTTCGAGTCCCACGTAAGACATGGATGTTGTGTTGTTGGGCGCAGTGTGTTTTGCCCCCCCCCCCCTCTGGTGCGCCTGGGACAACGTCCTAGGACGGTTAAATGGTTCACGTTCTTGGCCGATGAATAGGCGAATGATGGAAGTCAAATGCCTGGCCATTTGAAAAAAAAATGTAATTTTTCAATGGAAACAATTGACATAAACTTTAGAACGTTAGAAGGAACCGTTCTCGAGATATTGCAGATTTTTCAAATAAATTTATCAAAAATCACAGAAAATTAAAAAAATATTAACTATTGTGAAATCTATTCACTTTTTATATGTAATATTATGCTATAAATTTATTATCATCATTCTCGTAGATCTAGCTCGTTCCATTCACAAGAGAAGACACTTTGTAATTTGGCGCCATTAGTCGTTTATCTACCACAAGACTAACTTATTTCTCTAGAAACAATCCTTGGCAAAATTTTGGCGGAATATTGCAAACTTTGCGAGCTTTTTAAATGTTGCCAAATTGATAAAAATATCACCCAATTGATAAAAATAATGCTAAATTAATGAAATGAAAGCTGATGAAAATCCAATATCTTGGAAAGAATAAGAATCTACTGTAAGAGAAAATACTTTGGGTAATAGTTTTGTATTTGAACGCCGTTACTGGTTTATCTGCTATAAGAATAACCTATATCTTCGACCATAGTGCTTGACGAAATTTTAGCGACGAATTTGGAGGAATATCGCCAACTTGGCGAATTTTTGAAATGTCGTCCAATTGATGAAAATGTCATCAAATTGATAAGAATGACGCTAAATCAATGAAAATGACAACTAATTGATTAAAATTCAATATTTTGGGAAGATAAGATTCTACCATAAAACTCCGTCTATAACGCTTAGCAAAATTCTAGCGACGAATTTTGGCGGCCTATCGCCAACTTGGCGACTTTTTAAATGTTGCCAAATTTACGAAACTGTTGCCAAATGGATAAAGGAATGGTAAGGAATGAATGAATCGGATTCTTAGATAATTGGACGGCTTTGAGGTTCGAATGGTTTTGTAAGTCACTCATTTGATTGGCTTTAATTTCAACAATGCTACGTTAATTTCAGCAATACGACGTTAATTTTAACAATACGACGTTAATTTCAGCAAAGCTACTTTACTGGACGATCGAAGATGCAAGACCCCATGAACATTTTTGTTTCTACGTATGTGTTGCCTGCAATGCATCCGTTCATACAGTATCTATATGTGCAGCATGCTGTTTATACTTTTGTTGGTATTGTGTTTTGGATTTCATTATGTTGACTGACTGACATATTTACGATATAATACTCATTTCATATATGTACCAACGGTATACCCGTTCATCGTACTTTATATTCTCCTTTTGAAGAATCCTTGTTCTCGCTATGCAAAACCATTTTCATAGGCAGATCTGAAGAATAAAACATCCTAGTTCCGTTTGTAAACAAATTACAAAAAATATGAAATTGGATCCATCCATATAGGCCAGAATGAAAATGGGATCAACCTATGTCAAAATAAGAACTCTGAAATAGTATTAGAAGACACCCTCTTTATTCGGGTTCAACCATTAGCTAAACAAAATAGATGAGTTTCAAATATATTTATTAAAATAAAACGGATGACTTAAGAAATGGAAACAATCCATAATCCCCGCCACCTTTCAGCCCAAAAGCCGTAATGGATACAATCCAGACAAAAATGCTATTCTGATCCAATTTACTTTTACATCTATTATTTAATGATTTAAATCGAAAAATATGGGTGTAATTCTAATGCTTGTTAGCAACATGATTTCAAATAAATTGGGACTGCATAATGTTTGTCCATCTTGAAAGTGCTTTTTCTATTAATATCTAGACAACCCCTGGACTTGGAAACATGGACTCCATTGCAAGTGGGTCTGTTCCAAAGCTACCCACAGAATTTCATTCTCTCATGAGGACGAGACAGATTTTTAATTTTATTTATATTGATAATAGTGTATACTTTTATGCGTAAATAAAATTGAGATGTTTTTCGATATTAAATGGATACATGCACCCTGTCTAAAGATCCTGTGGGCTGAGTGGGATCTGAAAAGGACTCAAACGGTTCTTCGAGGATAAAAATTGAGACAAGCTCTTCGACAAGTTTATGGCTGCTATTGGGAGATATTGGATGCGTCACTAAATGACTAAATGTCACTCAATAATGTATAGTGGGTTGTTGAAAGACTCAGATATATCTAGAAAGCGAACATAGAAAAATGTTAAACACCATTTCGATATGGAAAGCTAAAAAGAACCTATAGTCTAAAACAATTTGCATTTTGAAAATATTTACTTTATTTTTAGGCAAAGTTTCAAAGAAATCATTGGAAGCCCATTTAGGTTGCTTCTGTAAATTTTCGATCTGTAATCAGGTTTAGTGTGAAAATCAGCGTGAGGCTGTTTTCATCGCGAATAAAAGAGTAAATAAACACGTATTCCGAGGGAGTTTGACAATCTTCATTTTATGGACATTCCCAAGAGCGATCAGTCGGAACCGCTTTGATTAAGGACTCCCATGCTCCCCTAAAATATCTCCACCAGCTCCTCAATCTGAACACGCCTTTTTATGTCACGCAGATACTTCATGTTGATACTTCACCCCGAGTATAGAACACGCTGACGAAATTCTTATATTTGTTTGTTTCCCAGGTATGGGCCAGCCTTTCCAAACTACGCAACAGCAGGCGGTGGGCATGCAATCGGGCAGTCAGCAGCAGCAGACGATGCAGCCCGTGGGGCAGTCCTCGGTATCTCTTCTAGGCTCCGGGACCGTATCTTCCAGCGGGTCCTTGATATCTGGATCCCTGATTCCGAGCAGCGCAGTGGGACGCGGCGCCGGGACCATCCCTAGGACCGTGCCCCTCACGGCCGTGTCCCAGCAGCAATGGCCCAACGCCCAGCCGACAGTACAGACACAACAATGGAATATGCAGCAGACGGTAAATATCCTTTTGAATAACCGATTAACACTGGGAGCTAGAAAATGTACCATGTGCTGCAATTTTGAAAAATTTTATTCTAGAGTCCACCACACGTATACAGTCGACTTTAAATTTATGGAGAATGAACTCGCAGCATTGCACTAGGACATATTCGCTGCCGTTAACAAGCTCGAAACCGGTCCAGCTATGCTTGTTGCGGCACTAGGTGCGTTATTCTAAATTCCGCCCTGTTGGGAGGAATCAGAAGCAGTATCCGTATACTTTATTTTAGAAGCTCCAAAAATGTTTTCTTTCATGTAAATTATCTTCATTTAAGTGCTTTGACTCTTTTGTTGTCCACTTTTGTCTTTTTCCATTATTATTATTATTATTTTTGTAATAATGTCCTCTTGTTTTGACCTCCCGTCTGGTGTGGTATAGATAAGGTTTTTTTTCCTAAGCAATTGTTTCTCTCATTTGCTTGAAAGCATTGAAGAAGATCAACCCATCTGGCACAATTTGGATTAAATTTTCGTAGCATTTGTTTTCCTTGTCTGCCTCAAAACAAATTTATCCTTCTATGTAATTGTGTAGACCAGCTCTTGAGTTTCATATCCAAACGTTTGACTTAATGTAAAATAAATCAGCCAAACTGCGGCAAAAATAGTTAAAATTACTATTCATTGAAACAATACCTCAGTATACATCTCAAATACGATATATTAGACGTTATCGTATTTGCAATTCTGTTTTATAACACTGGATCACATCGTTTAAAGGTTGATAACTAGTAAATAGATAGCGATAGCGATGACTTTAAAAATAACTGATTGGTTGGGTGTGATAAACCGAAATAAACTAAAATGGATTTTTTGCTTCGGAGACAAAAATAAAATAAAATTGTGTGGCGAAAGTCCAAGGAAAATTTCTATAAGAACCGACGAAAGCTAAATAAATAGCTAGAGAAAAACGAGAAGAATCGTAAATGTAATCAATCGAAAGGTCACGGGCATGTGGGAAGCGTCAAAAGACCGCGTTCCAGGTAGCGCTTCAGCCGATTTTCAGTCTAGAGCCACAATCTTCCACTTCAACACCACAAATGGAGCCTGAACAGAGAGTAGTAGAACTAATGAGATGGTGCCGTAAAATAGTGACAGTTGACGTAGTTCTACGATGTAGGTGGCAGCATAGTTTCTACTGTGCCCTTTTGATTTTTTTTCTTGTCCCATTCATGGTGAAATAGAATGATTGAATTTTGTTTTGAAAGGAGTGCATAAAAAAGAATTTTACTTTGAAAAAATGATTAAATTCTCTGAACTCTGATAATTCTCAGAAGCATCCCTTGTTTTTCTCCAGCAGATACAACAGCCGTTAATGCAAGGAACTCAGCAGCAACTGTCCCAACAGCAATCCAAGGCGATGGATCTGGTGCCCGGCATCATGACCCCGCAGCAGCAACTTCAGCAGAAGCAGCAGCAGGCTGGTGTCGGGATGAAGAAGACGGGCGTCGAGTCCTCCGACTGGTCCCCGGTGACGGATCTGTCCCCAATTTTGGATGTGTCCCCGTCACTGGAGGCTGCGGAACAGGAACTGATGGAGAAGTGCGTCCAGCAGGAGCCACTGCGCCCCTCTATTCCTCGGGCCCAGTCGGGCACCATCTCCAGCCTGCTCGCGGACTTCAACAAGTCGGTCGGACAAACTACGCCCACCATCGACGACGGACAGCAGAGAAGCTTGGCGGTCGTACCTCAGCAGCAGATGGGCAGTACTACGACCGCTTCGCAGAAGACTGTCTTAGCAGGTAAAACACTCCGTCCACTTTAATGAGCGGATTGCAGCAACAGAGGTGGAAAAAGGGATCACTAGAAAAAAACAGCACTTCAGTTCAATATTGTATGAAAGCTAGTAAAAACAAATTAAAACCCTATTTTTATGACATTATTTAAAATCAACGAGTTTGGTAACTGAAAGGTACCATTTATTAGCTCTTCCTCGTCGTGAAAGATAATTTATATAAGAATCAAAGGAAATATCTTCACAGCCTATTTTATTCCATCGGCGTAGTTCAGTTCTACATAGTCATAGTTCTTAAGGATTGAGCGCGAGTCAATATGAACGACCGCCCCTGTAATGAACACACAAGGCTTCTTGTTTAAACATCCAGGTATGCGTCGCTTCATTAATGTTTAGTGTATGCAGAAGAGCCATGCCTGGTTATGTGCTCGTTTAGAAGAGCGCATGCCAAGACATGCCTCTTCTGCATTCAAACAGCCACGAGGTTCAGACCTCGTGGCTGTTTGAATGGCGTGATTTGTTTTAATGTCGGGATGTTTTGGTGTATCGAAAAAAGTTTTACTATTTCTATTGCAAGTATACTCTTTATAGGCATTTCTTTTTGTTTTTCCAGAAAGATTAAAAAAAAAACAAAAGAAAACGCAGCTGAATGATTTATTTTTAATATCCGACGCGTTGTTTAGATTTGAATTTTAAAAATCAAATCCAAACTCCTCGCCAACTCAAATCAATATCAATATTATCTTTAGCAATATTAAGTTTTATCAATATTAAATTTTATCAATATTAAAATGAGTGTTATAGCTCGCATAAATATTATATTAGTCTGAAGTTATATTTTCTTTTATTTGGCGACTCTAGGCATTTCAAAATGACTCCAACTCGCTCAATGACTCAAAATGATTCCAAAATCAATGACATCCTGAAAATGGTATATCTCAGCCTAGTGGAGGAGAAAGGGTCCTTTTTATTTCCTTATCCAATTGGACATAAAAGACAAGCATTTAATTAGCATATTTATCATTATTGTTATATCTGAAAGAAAAAAATCCATTTTATTTTATTGATTTTTACGTGACGCATACCAGTCTTCCAAATTTCATGAAAGTCAGATCCATATTTTTTATACAACATAGTAGAGGTACACAAAAAATAGTGAATTCATGTCCTAGGATGTCCCAAATGCGTTAAACTTCGAACTTTAATTTTGGGTTCTATTATTATACATTGTAGGGATCTTCTGGCTGAATGGTGGAGGCATGGTGACGGAACGACAGTGAATATTGTTCAGCATTTGGGTTACTCGTCTGTCCAGAATAGGATATTTTTTCAATGGGTGCCATCTCACGTAGACATTTACGGTAATGAGGTTGCAGATGGTCTGGCCAAGGAGGGCAGCCTTAGGAGTTCCATTGACGGTGGCTGTCATTCTTTCTCGGAACTTGCCTCACGAGTCAAACTTGAAATCAACTCCACTTGAAGAAAGGTCCCCGTGCATGAGTGGCATGATTGTAGCCGTCTTGGTGCTGCTTTGATTGGGGCAGGCAGTAGGGGGGAACAGACGGCTCTGGCCAGCCTCCGCAACGGCTGCTCTTCGGCATGTGTTGGGTTCTAGGGTTTATCCCCTTTGCCCGAAGTGCAATTTGGCTCAGGCCTCTCCTGCCCATGCCTCGACATGTATTGGATGCCAGAGGAGTCAGCTGTACTCCAGTCCTGCAGTAGTTCTTCATCTTTTGAAGACTCACGGGTTCATGGACTTGATCTGATGTTGCTGTCAGTCAAGTGGGATAAGAAACAACACAACAGAGATCTTCTATACACTGTACTAACAGTTATTACGAATATGTGAAATGTTTCGACGTGTAATAAAATAGTGTCCAAACTCCAGTTTGTTTTGCTTTTTCGCTTGAAGGTATTTCTTTTTGGGATTCTGAACTTTTAAATGATATACGTTGCTTCGTATTGACTCTTAATATATAGATTAGTATATGTCGCATTTAAATAGTCAGCTGATGTTTCTGACTAGACGAGCATTATGCATGGGACGTCCTGTGTTGGTCTTACCACATGATTTTTATTTTTTATACCAAACCCTTTTTCTCATTCTATCACCTAACAGATAAAAATGGAAATGAAATCGGGTCCATATTCTAAACATTTAATGATCCGTTTCGATCCTTCACTGAAAGTGTTTTCTCTAAAAATGCATGTCCATTTTAGATATCCCATTTTCTTTATTTTCAAATCCTATTTTTAGAACCGTGGCTCTTCATCGCAGTTTAAAACAAAATGGATTCGAATCTGATTCATGTTTGTGTACCGCATAACTTTTTTCTTGTGCTTTTCTATCTACATGGATGCTTAAGCTCTGACTGGAATACAGTGTGGACGCACTTTTGTCTTGAGACGCTCTCATTGAAGAGATCTCTTTTTTTTAATATCCTATTTAGAATATTTTGGATGGGAATAGCATCTATGATTTGGGATGTGAAACAGACCCCCAAACCTAATAGATGAACATTTTTAACAATAAAAGGGAAGTAAAGGGCAGAAAATTGAAAAAGGCTCCTTTTTTCATTTCAAAAACTAAAAGTGCCAGTTATGTAGAGTGCTAGCAAGAATGTGTAGCCCTACACGAGCGTTGTTAGAATTGTATGTTGGTTTGAGCCCTTCATTTCAGAAAGAGTGTTTATCGCTTCAATATGTTAGTATTTTCAAAAGGATGGGAAAGCTGTTCTATTTAAAATGTCACGATTGTTGCAGCTCATCTCTTGACATACTCCTGGTGGATAAACACGGAATATATATTTTTAATTGGAAGGTTAAATGCACTTAGGGATTCTATTCTCAAAATCCTGGACGAAATTGGAACAGAATAGATGAAAATGTACGTATTTATGTGCCGCCAGAGAAGTTAATAGATTAACTTGAATGTAAAATCTCGTCAGATATATTGTATCAGTTTAATTTATATACCGTCTAGCAAGTGAGTCAAGTCGGAGAATGCAGACGAAATCCGGGCGAAAAATAAAAGTGCTAGTTAGTTATAAACAATTAGCCAGTAACTTGTAGTGTTTTTAAAGCTTGTAAAGGAAACAAATGAGTCTGATAAAAATCGAATAAACTTAAATTTTTTGGAGTTATATCTTACAAACCGTTATTCACGCAAAACCATTTCGGATCCATTAGACTGGATTTTTTTAATAAAATATGACAAAATGAGCAGAACAAAATGAGCATTGGTTTTATGAATGGCTCTACTTTTGTTCCATTCAGTTATATGCGTAATGTTTTATAAAATATCGCATCTTGTACATAAAATGATATCATTGTGTAAAAATTCGCTAATATACATTTTCTTACCAATGTGACTCCATATTTTAGTACATTTCATACATAGTACGTTAACACGAGTCGAGTATACTTTTGACCTTTCCGATGAATAGTCTTGTTTTAAGCAGTTTGAAATGGAATGTCAGAATGGCTTTCTTTGTATTTCATTGAATAGCGGGATATTTTTCAGGCAAAAGAACGAAATAAGTGTCTAGTCGAAAGACTAGTACGTAGATGTATAGGGGAACAGTAAAATAAACGAACGAATTCATTTTTACCGTTGTCAAAACAATCGTAAGCTTAGTTTGCTTTCTTTCGAGGTGGCACGGAGATGGACCAGAACCAGAATCTCGTGCAGCAACACCAGTTCCAGCTTCAGCAGCAACAGCTGATGATCCAGCAGCAGCAACAAGTGATTCAACAGCAGCAGCAACAACTGCAGCAGCAAATGCAACAACAGCAGATCCAAACCCAACAACAGCAGCAAGTGATGATACAGGATATGCAACAGCAACAGACCGTGACTGGCTCCTTGGTGCAGCAACAACCGGGGGTCGTCATGGGCGGTACTCCGATGCAGCCACAAACCCAATCTCAGAGGAAGGTGACCGAAAAATATTCCTATTTTTTTCTATTCCTTTGATCTATTTCATTTACAGGTTGCAAGACAAATACTCTAGTCGCCCAAACGCTGGCCCAAGTTTTAGAGGCATAGAAGTGGGCAGTTTTTTCACGTGCAGTAGCACACAATTTGTGCACTACTAAAAGAAAGTGTGAAATTGGAATGTGTGAAAAAATGGTATCTAGTTAAAAAAATTGAACTATATATATATATATATATATACATATACTCATTGCCATAAAATTTTGTGCACGAAGTAATTGTGGAATCGTAACGAAACTTGGCATGAAGGTACGTGTCAGGCAGATATGCAACTGATTAGAAATACAGCGTGATTGCACATTGCGTAATGCCACTAGAGGGCGTTAAACTTCGTCCTCTCTGACGCCGAAAAATGTTTACGTAGAGGCTTTTTGCCTACACTTAAATCTGTTGTAGAGGAACGCTTTTTCATTAGGGATGCCGTTACGCCGCCATCGAAGACAATATTATCAGTTGTCAGAGTTCGAGAGGGGAAAAATAATCGGAATGATGGAAGCCGGGTGGTCAGCTCGGCCAGTAGCAAACTACCTAGTCCGTTCTGACTTTACTGTGAGGAGGTGTTGGGACCAGTGGACAAGAAAGAGGTCGCATACACGGCGGCCAGGCTCAGGTCGCCGTAGGTAGACCAATAGGCAAGAAGACCGTCACATCACCCGACACGCACGTACAGCGCCAACTGTATCATTGTCCGCCATCCAGATACAGACAGCACCTTCATTACGGGTCCCTGTGTCTGTCCGTACCATCGCAAGGCGCCTGGCTGAAGGACATTTGGTATTGCGACGTTCATTACGGGGTCTGCCAATGACACCCACCCACCGTCACCTCCGTTTGGTCGCGCTCAATGGGATTGGACCGCAAGCGAAGGGAACTAAGTCGTCTTCAGCGACGAATCGAGATTCAATTTGGGCAGGGATGACAACCGTGTACGTGTGTGGAGACCTCCTTGGTGAACGCCTCAATCCTGCCTTCGCTTTATAGCGGTACACCGCTCCCACAGCTGGTGTGATGGTATGGGGTGCCGTCGCATACGACACCCGGTCACCTCTAATATTGATCCACGGAACCATGACAGATCAGCGGTACGTTCATGACATCTTTCAGCTACGTGTATTACCACTCATGTCATGGCTCCCAGGCAGGGCCGATCCTAGCAGGTGTGCAGCGCGTGCACCGCACGCGGGCGGCCAAAATAATGGGGCGGCCGCAGGCCGCATATAGTTCTATCAATCAAGCAAAATTTTTTAAAACTTATAATAAGTCGAATAAATATGCTGAATTTTAAATAGTTATTGAAAAATCAAAATAAGTCCCATAGTTTAAGAAAAATAGAATGTTAGTGCACAGTGTGTTGGTCCATTGTCCATTAATGTCTACTCTTTACACACATTCGTGGCACAGCCGGCAATACGGCATAGAAAAGGATACCAAATTTTAAATTTATATCTAAAAAAATAACCAAGGGGCATATTTTTGAGACGCCTAAGGATGTTTCGTTTCACTGTGCGGCGGCTTATTTATCTATACCACGGTCGGCACGCGGCTCGCAGATCAATGGTCAAAAGAAACTTTATTTTAGCGGTCTCCTTTGTAGATTAGAGCTGAATTATTTCGGCAAAGTTAACCCTTTCGCGACGGCGACATTCCGGAACTGCGGCGGCCCAAAGGACGGAGCGCTTCTTTTTCGAACTGTTCCCAGGAGACGGCAATTTTATTGCGCTAAGCCTAACTCTCGAAAAAAATTCACTAAAAATCACCCGTTCAACACAACATTCTACTATTTTCAGGAATAAAGGAAATTCTTATTTTCTATTTGAAGTATATTTTTCTTTCAAATTTTCTTTTATCAAAATATTAAAAATTTTAGCGTATTAAAAATAACTTATCTTGAATAAAATAGTTATCAGTTAATCAGGAGTGTATATAGATTTAAATCAGTTATCAAGAGTGTATACAGATTTAAATTTTGAAACTAATGCATCTAAAACGGGTTTCAATTTATCTAGTTTTTGGGCATTACTATCAAGAGTAAAATGAAGGTAACGCAATATTCTTGGCCTAACATTTTAACGAAAAAAATATTGATTTATTAGTAGAACATGGTCCCAAACAAGTAGCAAATTTTAAATTTCCGGTCGATGAGGGTGGCAGAAAATTTAGCTGTTTATATTATAACAAAACTTCAGTGAACGGGGAGAAAATAAATCGCACGTGGCTCTGATATTCCATAAAACTAAATCGTATTTTTTGTTTTGTATGTAAATTGTTTGGTAAAGATAGTTCAACACAACTTGTAAGTACTGGCTTTTCAGATTGTCGTCATTGTTCGGATTACCTTAATAAACATGAAAATACTCTAAAACACGTAAACACTATAAGATCGTGGTGCGAAATAAAGACGAGGCTGGAAAAAAATTGTACTATTGACGCGGAAAAACAAAATGTTTAAAATCGAGAGAAAAAGCGATGGCGCGCCATCATTGAAAGAATGATTGCTGTAGTACAATTTTTAGCCAGTCAAAATTTGGCATTCAGAGGAACTAGTACGAAGTTGTATCATAGAGATAATGGTAATTTTTTAAAGGCAGTGGAGATGTTGGCTAAATTTGATCCAGTTATTTCAGAACACCTTAATAATGCCAGTAAATAAAGATAACAAAACACGTATTCCACACTACTTAGGGCAGCATTTTCAAAATGAAATAAGTAATATTTTAGCCGAATCTATTCGTAATGAGATAACACGCATTATCAAAAAAGCCAAATATTACACTATAATTCTCGACTCTACACCAGATATTAGCCACACAGAACAAATAATGTTTGTAATTAGATGTGTGAACACTACTGATGGTAAGGTAGATATTTTAGAATTTTTTCTAGGATTTTTTCCAGTAACTAATACCACTGGAGAAGGTCTGTGCAATTTTCTATTAGAGAAGCTATTACCTAGTCTGCAGCTCGAAATTAAAGATATACGGGGTCAGGGCTACGACAATGGATCGAACATGAAGGGGAAAAATATAGGGCTTCAGAAACGGATTCTCCATATCAATCCTAGAGCATTATACGTGCCGTGTGCGGCTCATGCATTAAATCTCGTCGTCGATGACGCTGCCAGCTCCAGTGGTGAAATTTCTGTTTTTTTATATGGTACAAGAGGTATATAATTACTTTTCTACGTCCTCATATCGATGGGATTTACTAAAAAAACACGTGAAAAGTCTAACTTTAAAGCCATCAAGTGAAACAAGGTGGGAAAGTCGTATCAATGCTATTAGACCTCTAAAACAAGACTTAAAAAACATTATTACCGCATTAAATGCCTTAATTGAAGATACCACCTGAGACACGGAAACAAAAATGGGTGCTGAATCAATAATTAAAAGTCTTGAAACGTTTAAATTTTTGTGTTCAATTTTAATTTGGGATGATTTATTATCAAGAATTGATGTATTGAGTAAAATGCTTCAAAATCCTAAATTAAACATCGCGGAATACATTGAAGGCTTAGATAATCTTAAAAAATATTTAGTTTCCCAAAGATCTGACGATAATTTTAAAATATTTGTCGATTCAGCCACAACACTTTCTAGAGATTTAGGTATTGATCCCAAATTTCCCATGTCGAAGCTCAGGAAAAAGGTCCGTTTAATTGATTACGAGGGCAGTGATGAACCAGTTTCAAATCCCTTCCAGCAATTCAAGACTGCTTTCTATTTTGCAATTCTTGATCACGCGATCTCTTCGGTAAATCGAAGATTTACCTTATTATCTGAGTGCCATTCAATATTCTGCTTTCTGTATGAGTTTCATAACATTTCTAATGATGATCTCATGAAAGCCTGCATGGACTTAGATATTAAGTTACAGGTACAGAAGGAAGGAAGCATTGTGAAAGATTTAGACGGTATACAACCCTTTAATGAAATAACTGTCCTAAGGTAGCTACTTCTTTTAGGACACGCCCTGTTAGAGCGAGAAGAAGAAAATGGCCGTGTGTATATATAAAACATTAATTTATTTACACTATATAAATATTTACATAACATTGATTCAAAATATTTAAAAGACCACTCCCCATATTCAAAATGGAATGTATACCAATTTAAAATAAATAATACAAAAGTGTATATAGTCTCACAGACTAAACTGGAAAAAATGGTAAATAAAAATTAAGATAAAAACATCGCTATGATATAATTAATCATCCTTAACACGGAGAGAGAGGTCGAACAAAAAAGAGGTTGGCAAAAAGTCCCAAATGGGTAACTCACCAACATCACTGGCCGAGTTGCGGTCTCTCATCCTTCAGGATCCAACGTACTTAAAAAGGGGCTCTTTTCGCCTTCGAGTCCTAGTTCATTCTCCTCGCTCCTTTTTTCAAATTTCTGAAAACTCTCTCTCTCCAAGATTTTAAAACACGCCCCTGAGGCAAATACAACTATCTCATTGGATTCTGGGTCTTAATCCCTCGACCCCAAAGCATCGCCATTGACTTTAGACCTCCAGAAACAAAAAAGCCCCTTCTCAGGCCCCTGCGAAACTGATATGCTTTCGGGCACTAATTCAAATAGCCCGCCAGACCTATGATCCGCCCGTAAACGGACAAACGTTAAATCTTTCGGTAAAAATATGATACCTAAAGAACACTAACCGACTTCCTGTTTTCTATTTCGAGTGCAGCTGGCCAACGAAAAGGCTGACCCCCAAAATAAATACGTAAACTCTAGATCGCATCCCCGAAAATATTGGATCATGGGTTTACCATGCGACAATAACTTCATTCAAAGATATTTTTCCAGGTAAAAAACAGCCAATTGAGATATTAGAAATTATAGTCAAAAATGATCTCATTCCCTGTTTTCCAAATTTTGCTCTAGCAATAAGAATTTTTTAACCTTACCTGTTTCTGTGGCAGAAGGTGAAAGAAGTTTCAGTAAATTAAAAATTATTAAAATTACTTGAGAAATAATATGACAGAAGAAAGGCTTTCAGATTTGGGCATCATCTCTATTGAATCCGAAATCTCTGAAAAAATTGATTTCACCGAAATTATTGACAAATTTACTTCTCAGAAAACCAGAAAAGTTATTTTATAGTTAATTATTAGGTAGTCTTTGTAGAAGGACTGATTTATATACTTTTCGTTTCACGAGATTTATGATTTAGTACTTTTTTTTTTATTAGATTATATTTTCTGAGTAAATACTGTTGTTTTGCATTTCTAATTATAAAATGTCTATTTTTATTTTAAAGGTAATATTTTTGTTTGTTTAATATTTTGTTAAAGTATTTTGTCGCTATTATAACCTATTAGCTGGCCCAAAAATAAAGTTTTGCACTTCAAATTTTATTTGCATTTTTATTAATGTTTTACATTTTACTCTTATACAGGTAGATGAATTTATAACGTCAACGTTAAGTATTAGTCAAAATATGAAAAATTCTCTAGAGGGGCGGCACATAGGTCTTTGCACGCGGGCGGCCGACACTCTAGGATCGGCCCTGCTCCCAGGAAGCATTTTTGAACAGGACAACGCTTGGCCACACACAGCAAGGGCGTCACAGGTATGCCTCCGCCACACTACCATCCTTCCCTGGCCTGCCCGATTCCCAGATTTGTCACCGATCGAGCATGTCTGGGATCACTTGGGACGGCAAGTTAGACAGCTTGCGAGTTTGGTCGAACTAGAGGCGACCTTACAACAACTGTAGGATGAGATGACGCAGGACACCATACGGGACCTGTAGGCCTCCATGCCTGCCCGTATCGCATCGTGTATTCATGCTAGAGGTGGCCCAACAGGGTACTAGAACCTCCATTCATTTGTAATTTTTCCTGTAAGAAATGATCCTATTGCTTTGATTTTGTATCGCTTACTTCTATCAACATTGCACTCACATATATAAAATTTCGTTCGATTCTGAGAAGTATTTCTTGGTGCGCAAATTTTTATGGCAATGAGTGTATATCATAATAATTTCATTTGTTTATTTGAATGGTCATTTATTAAAATTGAACTGTTGTGTGATTGTCTGTCAAATTCAGCTTTTTGGATGGCGTTTCTAACATACTCTTTTCTACGTCCCAGGCAGCGGAAATTCGGTTCACAGATAAATGTAGTAGAACATTTTAATCTATTAAAATTGGGCGTATCCTCGAAGAATAGAACGGGCATTTTTTGCGAACTGACTCGCAAAAATCCCAATACAACGGGCATCCATTTTTTTATAGTTGAAATGAGTCCGATATTTAGAAATACTTAATATGTAATAATGAAAAGTTAAATACGGCAAGGTTTCTAATATCAACCATTTAATCATTAATCAACTTGATTTCTTATTATTTTTCTTCATTGAAGCTGTTCAGGGCGAATTAGGAATATAAACTTTTATCCCCAATGCAAAGTTTTTGTATTTACTTGTTGTTTATTGAAAAGTATATCGTATATTTAGAGTCAATGAATTAATAATTCATCTAAAAGATGACCTAAACACATTTATTTAATATTTTTCTTCTTTTGACTTTTTACATTTCATACAACGCTGTTTAACTTCTATAAAATACAAAGATAATTTTTCGATCAAGATAAATTTGCTACCGTTAAAAATAATTTCAGTAATATTTATGCCTACCATTTTATTGCAGTTACGATTTCATGAAGTATAAATATTTGTCTATTTTTTAAATTAGTCTTTTAAATTAATAAAATTTAAAATCCTTACTCAGTGGCCGCTAGTTGAACAATTCTGCATTAGATCTTGCAAGGGAATCTCAACTTTTGTTCCGGATAGGTCCAGCTGGAATTGGGTGGGAAACGGTAAGTGCTAGCGAGAAACTGATGCCCCTGAAATATCTCTTGAATTGAGCGTGGAGATCCGTAGAAAAAAAAAATCCCGAAGTTGACATGGATTAGCCTGTTTGGTAGTTCGTATTTGAAGTATAATATGTGTATTTAGATAGTGTGTGTGATTAAGCAGAAACAAACGTACATGTGGTATGTTTATGTTTATAAGTTCCTTTAACTCTGTTTCGTGGCCATTAGCTGGTGGCAATTGCCTCTCATCAGTGATGTTGTACTCTTCACGTAACAGATTAATAACATTTATAGGGTGTATCCTCACCATTTTGATCTACAGAAAATATATACATTATTATATACATTATTAGCATAATGACTTCCATTAATTAGTTTTGTACCAGCCATAAATGTACATTTAAATGTGTTCAGAGTAGTAAAAAGAGAAGAAGAAAATTTCCCCATGTAAACTTTGGGATTTTTTTTTCTACGGATCTCCACGCTCGGTTCAAGAGATATTTCAGGGTCATTAGTTCCTCGCCAGTACCTACCGTTTCCACCCAATTCCAGCTGAAACTAGCCGGGACAAAAGTTGAGGTTCCTTGTTAGATTTCATGGTCGAGCTATCTAAAAAAGGGCGGTTACACTTCTCCATTTAGGATATTTTATAAATTCACTCAAATTGGTATATTTGAAACTTTGAAATTTTCTAAGTGATGAACTTTCACCTGGACTTTCTTCCCCCCTCGAAATTTATGTTTTGCCAATAGTGTTCACTTGTGCAGTGCGAAATTTTCCTTAGAAAAATCCCTGGGAGTGGGGGTATTGATACATGGAATGTCGTTGGAAAGTAGCGGAGATTTGAATTCTGAAACTTATCATGGTAGAGAAATAACAGTGCCATTATTCTCTAATGAGAGCGAACGAATAAAGCGTATTTTCTTATTTGTATTCTGTGCTTTAAGGATGTCTATTGTTGTAATTGCTTTTGACCTGTGAAAGTTGTCGGGGGATGAAATACGACTGATTGCAGGTTGCGGTGGCTGCTCTGCACTCTTCTTTGAGCCGCAGTGGCCATGCTTGGTTGCACAGGATTCGAACACTGCTGGTGTCTCAGGTTGTTGTCGCACCGATGGTTCGCTGCTACCGTATGCCTTCGGTTGGGGCGGACATCCTTGCTGACTGCACTCTCAAAAATGTTTGTGGAATAAATGAAATACTGCTGAATGATTTGCTCCTCATCCAGTTCTAAATTAGAAAAATGCTCAAAGTGACATTAATTCATGACACTTTTAATAAATGCAACATTAGCCCTATTAAAAATCTAGTCAGCTGGGAGATATGTCGAGGCCATCTCTCGATTCTCTGAATTCTTAGGAGAACGTACAGAAGTGACCGCATGTATCGAGTTGCATCCAAGTCTTCTATTCCTTAGTGTTTATGAGTCTTTAGAGTTTATGAGTTTGTATAAAACGTTGTGGGTAATGTAGTATTATGTTGATTGCTCTAATTACCTAAAGCAAATCCGTTATAGGACATTCAGTCACCTCGTCATGGGCACCTTTCTGTATCTAGTTTCAGTGCAGAGTTAGAATAATAAATTTACAAAAATGTACGTTGCACTGGCTTTCATTCGATCGGCCATGATCCTGCAACACATGTATTTGGTTATCATATGACTGGTGCCATTTCTTTTCTGAAGCAATCGTTGGATTTTATGGTGTACCCTATTTGTTCGAGAGGCATTCAATAGATGCACAAAATGTTTGTCACGAACTTACAGAACCTATTCGAAGCCTCGTTTGTCCAGAGCTTGTGAATGCTCCACTTTGCTTTTCATCTGAAAATACGACCTCATGAATATATGAATATTTACATTTTTATCAAATATACATGCAACGTTGAATTGGGTTCCAGAGTCCCGTCATCTTTATCCTATTCTTGCTCCTAGAGGAGCGTTCAAAAGCACCTTTTTTCGCAGCTCCGTCTTGATTTTCTCAAGATCCCGAGAGAGGACGAGAAAGTAACCTTCTTTTCGCCGTGTACAAACAACGCGTCAACGGGTAGTCAAGATGGCAGCTGTTACGTCAGCCTGTATATTTAGGTGCTTAATGACCGGGCCTGTTATGGGGAGGGGTTTATGGTGATGTTTCTTTTACAAATATTATGGATGAATCGTTTGTGTTTTGTTTAGAAGTGAATTATATGAAGAAGAAATGAATTCAAATTTTAGATTGGACGAGCTATCTATCGGATTGCAACGCTAAACAAGTTCACTAAACATTTTTCCACTTAATAATTTAGAATTTTAGTTAATAATTTTTTTTAATGAGTTAAAAATTATACATTGTCATATTGTAAAAAATATTATTTTATCACTTTGTCGTATCATTCATTCAAAACGTTCAAAATGTTTCAATATCCTTATGCATGAAAATTTCAAAAATTAGTTCTCACGCAGCATTTTTCCATTCCCTTGTAGGTTCACAGGCGTCTGCCCCAGCCCACAATGGATCAAATGCAGGCGGCGGTCGCCCTCGCTGCGCAGACGCCCAGGAGCAAGTCCCAACCCCCCACCCGCACCCCATCGGGCATCGGAGTAGGTACCTCCTTCCAGAGGCCCGTCTCGCCCATCATGGCCTCCAGAAGCACCTCATCTTCTCTCTTCGAATCCTCCTCTGCGTCCCTGCTCGGAGTCCAGAGTTCGCAGACGATGGCAGGACTGTCCCCCTCGGCACTCACCACCTCCTTATCGGCCATCAGTCCGACACCCAGGAAGGTGAGGCTATTACTTTCCATACATACATAGTATAATGTATAAAGTATTGTAGAAGGACCGTCTGACTTGTCCTGGGACATGAGCAGCTGTTTGGACGACCCGGGTATAAAGTATTGTGACGGGGTCGAACATTCGAATTTGAGTTTTCGACGGAAGCAATCCTGAACTGGAATTGAACGTTTTGAAGGTGATGTCTGTGTGATTGTATGTGTTTGTCTGTGGATGCGATATTTACGAACGAATGGAGCGTTTTGAACGTAATTGGGTATGATTATTAGAATCGGTAAATACTGGAATCCTATTGATTTTAAACGCAATCAAATGTAAATCCCTATGCTATGTAAATCCCTATTTTCGAATAAAATTTTGAAAAAATCATTAAGAGATCAGAATCCTCTAAAATGTTACATAAATAATCATTTCTTAATTTAATTTTGCATTAGAAAACGACTGATATAAATTTTAGAAAGCTAGAATGCTGGAAATTCACAAGCGTATATGGTAGTCACTAGAAAAGCGATGGAGGCAGAACAGTTAAGAGATTATGGCTGTGATTAAATCTATTAAAGATGGCCAACATGCAATGGAACAAACAATGAATGCTGGACAAGTAAATATGAAGGAAGAGATGAAATACGGACAAGAAGCGATGGCAGAAAATATTAAAGTCGGACAAGACAAGATGGAAGAAACGCTTAAAACCATACAAGAGATGAAAGTAGATATCATAGCCGTAAAATAGCGTATTAAAGAAGAAATAAAAGCGAGATAGGCCGTAATGTAAAAAGCAAATAATATCAATTCAAGACGAGATGAAAGAAGAGTAGGCAGGAGGAAAAAGGATGTCCATCAGAAATTCGGCTACATGAGTTAAGGAGCTTGAGTAGAGATGGTCGTGGAGCGAAAATTCAGATTTTTATATTCCTGCATCATGTGTGTGACTGGTGGCACATCATGGTGTGACTGATGGCAGACGATGTGTCATCATGACCGTGACTGATATCACTTCCGAATCTGAGATGTTGCTCTCTATGAAGGACATAAAAACATGTTACAGAAGCAAATTAACGACACCTTTAAGAGGTCCATTAAGCGTCATGAGTCATAAACAACGTCGAATACCAAATGCTTTACGACACGGGTGCAAGTGTGACCATCATTACAAGTGGCGTAGCTTTAATAAAAAACGGATTTGACGTGGACTTGAAAACAAAAAAAAAACGAATTACGGACATCCAATGAAAAAATTCTTTTATTTGATAAGGAAACGGGAGACATCTTAGAGTGTAACATACTGAAGATGTTTCATTGCTTTTAGGGAGTGCTTGAAGAAAGGAATCCGAGAAGGCTCAAGAAGGATCATGTGGAATGGCGGTAACAGATTTTCTATCTGTTGAATAAAGGAAAAGGATACTTTTAAGAGATTATGTACCTGTCCGAATTGCAAACATTAACGACAGGCCCCAAATAATCCCTAAAGGGGAGCATTTAGTTACATGCTCTGCGATAACCAGCGTAATGCATGATAACTGGATCTATACGCAGAATAATGTGAAATATAGAATACGCAGTCCTGAATACCTCAGGATCATCTTAAGCAATCGAGACACCACTTCATATTAATATAGGTGGGAAGGGTCTTTTACGTTGTTGTTGTTGAAACCCAGACCGTCCGACCTACCAGAAAGGTGTAAGGTAACTGTTAGGGTCTTTTACGTGTACAAAGGGGTCTTTTACGTGTACAAACTGAAGGACGAGTTAATTTAACAGTATCGCGTACGATAAAGAAGCGAAATATTCTCTCGAGACGCCATCGAATCCACTTCTGGATATACGTTAGCCACCAGTGACGAGGGGAATTTGCTCTTCCTATAAACGGGGCAACGACCGCTCTCATTGGAAGGCATCTTGGGGATTTGAAAACGTTTCGAATTTCACTTTGCGTTTATAATTTATCGTGTTTTATTGAAATATCTTTCGATGATGATTATTGCACTCGATAGTTCGAGTCGTATCGGGCTGAAATGTTCGCCTTCGAAAGTGTTTCCCTTTGCATGCTTGGACTGTTTCGCCGTCCAATTTGCGAGTCGTGGAACCGAAAAGCAAGCGCTGATGTCTGAAGTAAATAATTAATTGTAGAGAAAGCCTAACGAACCTCTGGTTTCAAACAGATATTTCCTAATGAGCTGAGTCGGGACAGAATCCAGACTTGAAATAGGATCGTCCCTTCAATTTTCTGTAACTGTATATAAAAATGATGATGAAACGCATCCTTTCTCAACCTACATGGTTCCTGTCGAATGCTTCTCGATCTAATTCGCGTTTCCATTCCTTGAGGCTCATTGGATCCAAACGGAAGCGTATGGAATTGGGTTGTTCAAAATGTATTGAAAATGGCGGAACGTTATTGCATTGGGTCATTAATTTTCCATTATTGCGTACTTTAATGGCTCATTAGAGTTAGTTTCAGCGACTCTAAACAGGGCTGTTGGTGACTCGCCCTTTCTATGAAAAGGACGTGTGACTTTCTATGAAAAGACTACTCGTGTCCGTGGTTTTCAAAAACGGATCGAGTTCGATTTCGTGCAAGCATCCATTTAAAGCAAAATTGAAAACTTACTCTGCAAAGGATGCGCATTTGCACGCTCACGATTCAATATATTTTGTATATGAATGAAGAAGGATTTTTCCCCCATTCGACGCCTCGGATGAATGCTTTCTCGAAAAATTGGCAGTCCACTCGAAACACTTGATCCCGTCCTTCGGGAGCCAGTTGTCATAGAGACGGCCCTTGTGCTTTACAATTCATGTACTCTGCAGACGTCTTTGGAAAGCCAGATAGGTCATCCCTCTGTTTTGTTTCTCTGCTTTCCCATCGCGTTCCTTTCGTTCCCGCTCCATGTAGACAGCTTTTAATTTCCCTCACTCGACTCGGATCGCTGTTGGGCCGCTCGCTCTCTTTCTCTTTCTAGTGGTTTAAACTTTCTTTTAGAATGCGGCCTTCAAACGTTTTTGAATGACGGTATTTTATATAAAGATAATTGAAAGTCTGTCTATGGGTGTGTTTGTCTCATGATCACGCGATTGCGCCGAATTTCATGTGTGGGCAGCTTTGGAACAGCCCCACTTAAAATGGAGCCCAAGTTTCGAGTTTCTTGGATCGGGGGGGGGGGGGGGGATCGTCGAGATACTAATAGAAAACGTGCAATAACGATAGCATTATGCAGACGCTATTTTTTACGCCCATTTATTAGAAGAAAAGTGTATCATATTGCCAACGGAATTAATTACGAGTTTTATTAAATCTTTCCCAATTTAAATAATAATAAAAAAAAATGTATTATACAAAATAAATTGGATCGAAATTGAACTTTTGATTGGATTATATTAAGGGGACGTCTTTCGAATTTAAGTACGAGTATTAAGGGATTCTCGATATTTTCAACTTTTTACGTCATTTGTTTTATCTTCTAATACATGGATATATATATTCTAATTTACGGGTCTCTCTTCCAATACCATTTTAGCGCTTTCATTTCGGTATATATGGATTGAATTTCATATTTTTCGCAAATAGATGTTTTATTCTTCGTAACTCCCTGTGAAAATAATTTTGTATAGCGAGAAGAGAGATTCTTCGACTCCTTTTGAGTGTCATCCAATAAAATGTTTTGAATAACAATGTCATTTAGAATACCGTAGGGATTTGCACATGATTGTGAATTTAAAGTTTCTTTCTATTGTATATTCCTCACCAAAAACGAAACCATTTAAAGATAAAATATGGGGATAGATCAAAAATACGGACCGAATGGGATCTACACGTTGACTCGAATACGAATCCGTCCGAGTGAGTGGAAACGATAATCAATGGAGCAATTTGTATAAAATATTCTCTGCGATTCGAGACATATGTTTTTCGAAAGAGAGGATTCATTACAGAAATGACGTACGTTTCACGCTTCAAATAAAAAGAATCTACTACTCAATGAAAATACTTTCAACTCGGAAAAGGAATGTCCTCGTTCAAGAGCGATCACGAGACGCTCTCGAGATATTGAACTATTTCACACGATCTCTCGAGCCTAGTGAGTTCATCGGATGAAATGGCCGAGATCCTTCAAGATAGATTAGAAATGTTATGGATTTCTGTGAAATGGAGTAAGGCGGGCTCATCCCATCTTATGGATGGATTGACACATCCACCGATAAAGTGGGATGCCTCTCTTTGTGTGGGTTCGGCTGACAATGTCTGACTGTGTGTTTCTATCCGATTTGACAGGGACGTCTATTAGGGTGGATTAGATTTGGGTGGGAAATAGAACAGCTTTTCTTTTAAAAATGAAAGACTCGACTTGCTTACGCAAAGAGCCCTTCTTTATATCATTTTTGAGTGGCCGTCTTTGAAAAAGGCTCATAGTGGCGTAATAAAGATGTTATAAATATAAGTAAAACTAAAAAAAAAAAATAATTTCATAGTAAAATATCAGCGAGTGTGTTCTATATGCTGGTCAAATCCTATTTTTATCCCTTATGCGAATAATCTAGCCAAAAACGAAAATCCGATCCGGAAGACGATAGCCAATAAAAGTTCAACGCATCCATGCCTGGTTGGTTCCATCTCCGCCGCATTCCGGCTGTTTTTGTCGATCGTCAGATGTGTCCTTTCCCTCTTTTAAACGGTTGGCTCCGATGGACCCCTCACTTAACCACGAGAGTCATTTTTTCGGAGAGACTATCCATCCTTTACCCAAATGACCTTCCGTTCCCGGCCCCAGATCTCTGTTTACCTTTCTCCGCGTCCATCATCTTGCGGAGGCTTCTTCCTCCGACGCAAATGGCCGAAACGGCTTTTCTTGGAGCGCCGCGTGTAATGCATTTAGGAGTTAACGCGAAGTGAGTTTCAAAAATATTTCTTTTGCCGTAAATGTTTCGCAATCTGACTAGGGCTTCCGTCGTCCCATTTTTAACTGCAGCGTTGGATTGAATGCAAACAGATTCGGAAAGATTTTGCGCGAATATTAAGGTTCATTTTAAAAACTTCCATTCATATTTTCTTTTAAATGAAGAGCGTGTTTTATGAACTAAAGCTTGACGTTTCTAAATAGGATGGAGGTGTATAGACTCTGGAAGGTACGACCCCCTCGTAGCCCGAGTTATTCTAGCTACGTAAAACGGCCATGAAACATTTCATTGAGCGCCGTCATGTGGGGTGCCGAAGAGCCAGACCACACGACCAACCCTAAGGCTTATCATGTGTGGTGCGTATCTCGGTGTGGAATCGCAACGCAGTTTTAAACGCGAAATCGCACTTTCAATCCATTGTCAGCGCACGAAACATGGGCGCCTGCAGGATCCGTGTCCCAGAGGTGGACATCAGGCGAGTCGATGTTGTACGTATTAATTGCCCTCGCGCTTCTCGCAGCTCCCTTAAAAAGTTCTATGAGCAGAAATCCATTTTTGACCCCTGCTCGTCCGATGCATGTATTGAAGACTATTTGTCGGATTTTCATTTCTTTGGGTGTTGCCCTGGTTTCGAAATGAAAGCAATTCCCACTATGAGTCCTCCCAAAGAGAAAAACGTTAAACTACATTCGGAACATATAAGCTAAATACGGACATCAGTGTGCTTTTGCTTCAGAAGATGAATGAAACCCGGGTTTGACACTTTCTGATGTCCAACCCACAAGATTTCGTGAGCTTAGAGAACCGACATTCACATTTAAGTGGATATTTAGGATGTCTCGAGTCGTCTACCACTGCTATTACTACTACTTCTGCTGCCGTCTTCTCTCAAGCCTGCAGGTTTCGTGTAGGAATGAGTCCTTCGATCCGTACGGGAGTTTGTTTTCATCGCCTGTTACTGAAAACCATGTGAATGTTCGAAAACGATTCGATCAAAGGGTGGTGGACCGACCGGACCTCGTGGTTCACAGCGTTCGTATATCAATATGTTGGGTCAGCTTTCAGGCGTAGAGCTGGTCGTGTCGTGAAAACACGACGCCTCCAGCAAATCTCTGAATGACTTGGAAAATAGAATATCGACGAGGAAAGGGAACCCTTTTCGGTATAAAAGCCGTAAATTGAACTTCCATTTGGGATCACATTAATTTCAGTACAGCGAAATGATTATTTTCATAATATCTTATCTATCTGTGAGATCGTGGAGAACCTGTATCTTTCTGATAGTGTTTAAAATAAATAGGCTGCTATTGAAATGTATTCTCTTTCTTATTCGTATTGATGGACTTCGGTTGTGAGAAAATGTTCAGTGAGTTTAGGAAGCATGAAAATTTAAAAACTCTAAACTTTAAACACTAAACTTTCGCCCATCGAATATCGCTCAGAAAAAAGAACTGAACCAACTGTCACGGCTACTCTTAAACAGTTTCTATAGAAAATTTTATCTCATTAAAATTTTTAATTCATTAAAAATATTCATTTCCGGATTCCGCTCCAAATGTCGCGGTTGCCAATTTTTCGCCAAACGCGTCATCCAGAGCAAGTATCAACATATCCAAGTAACCTGGACTGAAAATTTCATCGCGACGACGACGGGTTTAAAACCTGTAAAAATTGTTTTTGCTTTTGATAAATTTGATAGCAGGAAATAAGAATGCGTAATTGCATAATATGTAAAAAATTTTTGTTCGAAACTATTATAACCCATTCTATTCGTATATAGATAATAAAATCGAAATTTTTGTCAGCAGGGAAAATGCTATCTCTGATTCTATCTGATTATAATGTTACATCTTAATTATCTCCGAGTCTCTCGCAGGATCAGGAATTGCTGGACGGGGACGGCGGCAAGAAGGTCCGGCGCCGCCTTCCTCCCGTGCCTCTCGACCAGGAGCCGACTACGGTCCCCCTGCGAAGGACTAAGGACCGAAACCGGACGTTGTCGATGCCCCTCTCCACCTCGGCTGATAGGGGAGCCTGGGACACCCGGAGGATGCCGCAGAGGTGAGAACTACTTCTCTTGAACACAGTCTCTACACAGTAACGAGATTGCTAAAGGAAAATCATCCGATTTACTTTCGGCTCGTACGAAATGACACTCCCAAAGTGAAAAAAAAGTGACTCGCGTCTCCGGGTACTTTACATTTGTGAATGGGTCAGCCAGGAGTGTTGGTTGTGGTAACGTAGTAATCCGATATCAAGTTATTCATGGAAAATACCTTTTCGACATACGTTCTATTGAAAGATAACTTGCAAAAAGCCACTACTAGTCCTGAGCACAGACTTTCTTAAATAAACGTCGTATTCACGCTCTGAGCACCTAGAGCGCACCTGAGAACATACCTGACTGTGCCTAAAGCAGGGAGCTTCGATGTATGACTGGAGGGAAGAAAGAACGATTTCCTACAGGCTCCTCTTTGGTAATGCAGGTTACAAGATCGAGTGTTTTTTTAATTTTTATGCCTACTAAAAGGAGATTCTTTCAAAGTTCAACATGGATTGCGCCAATGCAGTGTCGACACCATGTGACAAAAGTTATGTTTGTAGTGATGAGGAAAATGCATTGATAGGGAAAGAAATTATTTTTCCCCAGGCTGTTAGTAGTCTCACATATATGTATTTAGCTATTGCAATACCTTGCTTACGCAGACAGCGTTGTTTCGGAGAATCTAGAAAATTTCAAAACTTCAAACTGGTATGCTGTAAAGAGAATTCTTAAATATCTTAAAGATACTATGCAATTTGGTCTGTTATATCAAGCAAAGTGCAATCCAAAGGAGTTAAAAGCATATAGTGATGCTGGCTTTGCAGGTGATACAAAAACAAGACGATAAGAAACAGAAGTGATCTGCAAATTTTCAGGAGCAACCTGGATGAGCTAGAAGCAGCGAAGTGTTGTTTTATCCACTACAGAGGTGAATTATGTCGCTGCAATCCAGGCTGTAAAGAATCCTTTGCTTCTTGTAGATATTGCTATCGCTGTGAAGCTAACGAAGAATCCTGAGTATCACAAAAGTTCTAAACACGTTGTTATCACACGCATTATCACATTGTGCGAGAAAAGTTCTCTTCAGGTAAATTGAATATTAAGTATGTCCCAAGAGAAAATCAAATCGCAAACATTTTGTCAAAACTATTGCCTCATGTTCGATTTGATAAACTGCGTGAAATGTTAGGACTATTCTCGCATAATAACATCTAGTGTTTATGTGAAAAGAATGTACATTTTAGCCTGTGTAGGAAGTGTTGTGAAATAATCCAACTCTGTTAGGATGTAAACAATCGGGTTGTTACAACTCAAACAGGTGCACTAGATCAAAATAAAATTCAGTTATTAAGCATCATTGGTTTCTTCTTTCTGTGATGCATTAGTTTATTTTATTTCTACACACACACACACACACATATATATATATATATATATTATGCATATTATATATATATACATATATATTTATATATATACATATATATATATATATATATATATATATATCTTAAATAATAAAATGCAATGTCTGTGTGTCTTATACACTATACGTTTCGCGACCGCGCGTCGGAGAGCTGCGAAATTTAGCAATCGGAATCGCCGGGGAGGGGGAGGTGACACGTGAAAACAGATGTTTAAAATTTTAATAATTTTTTTTGTTATTTAATGTTTTATGCGATTTCGACCGTTTTTTGCCCTTCTTTCTCCACGATCCAGACGTCGTAGAAAAAAAATACAAATCATACCACCGGAAAGAGCAGACAGTTGCGAGTAAAAATATATCAATTTCAAATCTCAACTTTGATTTCTAATATTTTTTAAAGATTTTAAAACAAAAGTCACTTTTGGCTCAAAAAAAGGAACTTTGGTTTTTAAATTTTCGCATAGTAAAAAGTACTCATAATTTCGACTCATAATTTACATTTTTAGAAAGCCGAAACATCAGGCATTCTTACAAACCCAATCTGGTCAAGAAATAATTATCAATATCCACAGGATCGCGATTTCAATGAACTAAGGATTTTGAATTTCTCGGCGAACCGCTAATGAAGTCCTTCACCCACGTTTTCCCCGCAGAAGTTTTTTGCCCAGCAGGAGGAAAGGTGGAGGTGACGTCACAGTTCTGAATACGCAATAGGCAAGAAAATGACGAAATTAAGAGCTTAGCATATGGTTATTATAAAATTTAAATAATTGAATTATGGTGGATTGAATTGTGGCGATGTATTGATTGCGATGTATTATTGTGGCGTAATGTATTGTTGTATTGTAAAAACTTAATTGTGGCGATGAATTTCACGATAAACATGTGGGTCCGTAAGTCCTTCCTAATTAAAATATCCATTTAATGGATATTTAAATGGATATTTTAATTTATAGATATTTTAAATGGATATTTTAATTTATGGATATTTTAAATGGATATTTTAATTTTATGGATATTTTAAATGATGGAGAGATGGAATGAGGATGATGGAATTAAGAGCTTAGCATATGGTCATTATAAAATTTTAATTAGCGCGCTGGAACTGCACTCGGTAGGCCCGAGTTCGATTCCCGCCACTGCCAAAACTGCCGCCGTGTTAACGCGGAGTACGATCACGTTAAACATGTGGGTCCGTAAGTCCTTCAGAGAGGTTGTTGGTAGGGGAAGGAAGGTACGTTCCCTGTGGATGCATCTCCCACTGGGTCTAGGTCTAAATGGGGTGAATAAAAAGAAAGTTATGGAGATTGTCGCTGAGGGCGGAGTAGCCCAGTGGTTATCGAGCGGAAGTTGCACTCTGTAGGCCCGGGTTCGATTCCCGCCACAGCCAAAACTGCCGCCATGTTTACGCAGAGTACGATGGCGCTGCACATATCAAAAACTCTGCAAACATGTGGGTCCGTAAGTCCTTCCGAGAGGTTGGTGGTAAGGGAAGGAGGGTACGGTCCTTGTGGATGCCTCCTCCACTGGGTTCCGGTCTAAATTGGGTGGTACTTCCTGGCCGTTCAAGTAGTTACCTTACACCTTTCTGGTAGGTCGCACCAGCGAGTTTGCCACGGTCAAAATTTTCAAGGGTAGCGAACAGGCTGGTCGCCAAAGGCGGCTAGTATATATATATATATATATATTTCTAACCTTATGATAAAATTTAGAATTACATACGATACAAGAAAACGTCGAATGAGCTATAATGCACTAAGGAGTCTTTAAAAAAATTTCAGAGAGGAACAATAAAAGTAATGTACAAAATTTAGATGTCCTCTGTAAGGTCCAAAACAGTCTTAAACACTTGTTTAAGCGAAAGACTCTCCTGTGACTTGTTTGTAAGACACTTTTTTATGAGAGGCATTCTAAGTGGGCTCTTGTGATCTCTTGATCAATGGAATTGTGTTTCCTTAAATTATATGTATTGGGTTAACAACCTTGATTTCTGTATACTGTAACTTTTTTCACTTCTATCTTCCTTACTTATAATTCATTTTGACTATATAATTTGGTTTGACTTTAAATTGTACTATTATTATTTGTTTTCTAAATTGTTCTTGTTCTGTCTATCACTCTATTCAATATATACGGAATATATTCTTCAAATGTAAGCATCCAAATTTTTCAACATGTTTCTCCCGCCCCTCCAAATAGTTCCTAGACTCTAAACACTGGGGTGAGATGGACGGACTGAGTAGCAGAAGCCCATATCCCAATTTCACACACACACATACATAAAATGAGTTATTTCAAAGCGGTCTTTAATGCAAGTCTTTAAGATACAAACAATGCGCTTCAAATATAACTGAGCGGATGAAAAGAATGTGGATCTTTCATTTCTTTAATACTGTACCTTATGGACATTCATTATAGAACGAAATATTTTTTTTCTTGCAGTTTTAGTGCAAACAACAGTATTTTACATTTAGTATAAAACTGCTATAAAATAATAATTACAAGCGAAAATGGCAATTCTATTTTCATTTTTCCTCTTCATGTAGGACGACCTCCCTAGACGACGGTATGTCGCTCACGAAAGCCCTGGCCACGACCAGCTCCATCCTGGACACTTTGGGTCTCACTTCCTCCTCCACGGACACCTACCTGAGGCTGCTGGCAGCAAGAGATCTGGCAGGAATCTTGGGTACTACGACCACCACCTCGACCACAACCACCACCACCACCTCAATCCTAGACTCCATCCCCTCATCGGTTGGACTCTCCGTAAGCAACCCTTTTAAAGTGATTGAGGCTATCTGCACGCATACCGCGAGCACAGCAGCATCTGGAACGCAACCTTGAGATATATTTTTTGCAAACGCAAAATATTGGCTTTCTAGCCTTAGTATTGGCATTGCATTTTGACTCCTCGAGTGCATAGGAGGGGCTCTGAGATCCAAGTTCCAGCTTCACACCCAAAATAGCCCACTGATTTATACGAGACGTTAGTGAGATCTGCAAATGGAACCCGCTTCTAGCAGACGGCGTAACAAATCGTTTATCCCGTAGGGTCTGGAAAAGGAGGAAGGCCTAGGGCGTCACAATAACCCTTTTGAAAGTGTGTTCCAGGGGTTCCGAGACGTTATAGTTTCGGATATAATTCACTTCTAATGCGCCTCCATTTCAATAGTATAATAACGCTCATTAGCATATTTTGTAACAGAAATGTTTAAAATTTTCGGTGTACTTACAAAATAAACGAGCCTGCCTCTCGTGACTTGAAACTAAAGCGAAGCAGGGTATCTAGCTACATGTTGGATAACTGAGACGTTTATTTCATGAAAGTAGTAGTCCAATAAACCCATCTCTAGCACATCCGTTACAAATAAGTGTTAATCCAAGTAACTAGAGACCAAGACAAATAGGATAAAAATAGTAGGTTACTTATCATTATAATAATAAAAGGGGGTGAGGGGAATAATTAATAGAATGACAAAATGCAATCGAAAAGGAAATGAGTATAAATGTATAAATAATCATTAATAAATATATAATTATATATAAAAAAAATATATATATATATATAAATATGAAAGAGGAAAGATGGCAAAAAAGAGGAAAAGCAACAACAATTAGCTCAAGATAAAAAGATCAAGACAAGGAGAATAATAAGCTGAAACTAATCAATGGTTATACGACCATGCCATTAGACTGTAAGCATACAACATAAAAAATGGTGGTTAATTCGGAATTGCACACATTCATCAGAACAGCCATGCAATTTTAATTAAAACCGAAAGAATAGCCAGTTTCTGACAATGACAATAGTATATAACTATAAACTCCATTGGAACTGTCTACTGGCTATTGGAAGGAAAAATAACAAAATCGAAAAGAATTAAAAAACAGAAATTGAAATTTACATGTGCTTTGACCACGTGTTAGAGGAAGTGCTTTCCGGCAGAACACACAACGCACTACATCCAACCGTCAATGCGTATAGAAACCGGAATGAACATTAGAGTGAGAGTGAACGGAAAAGTTTTAATAGTAATATTTCAAAAATAGGAATAAGAATAGGACTCAGGACAAGTGGAAAGTCATGGTTAAAAGTATGAGTGAATTTTATGAAAATGAGTTATCTAACCAAAAATAAATAATGCAGTTGTGGTACTGATCTACGTGATCTACTTGTATTTCAGATCATTGGCATACATCAGCCAGCTGCGTTTGTCTCGCAATTTGCATAATTATACGACCAAAGCTAGATACGTTAGATATAATATAACGTCAGATAAAGAAATCACTGTCTGCATCAACCCAAGAGAGTCACTTCGCGATGTGCTGTACATCCTATCCTACGATCTCCTTCTTCATCTTTTACAACCCTGACATCAGCCGGAACAATCGCTTTCTAGCAGCACTATAGGCCCATCGTGCTAGTAAGCGATTTCCAACCAAGCGTATCCAGAAACAAGAATGCCTCCTTGTTTGACCTGCATGGTTTGAGACTGACGGCTCGTGCATAGACATGCCCTTGAAGATGCGGCCTCACACCGAATCTAGCGAGTGCCGTGATTTGTCTCAAAATATAGAATGATTGCGTACATACCCAAACGTGCAGCATAAAAAAGCTATATTCCAATTTGTTTTTTTCTGCTGGAAAGATAGAAATAATAAGAAACTGTTACTTTTATGTCTTAGTGAATGATTGCTTTTTCTCTTTCGCAGACTAGTCTCCTCGGGCGCCGTGACCTGAGCGCCCCGCACAGCCTCTCCCTGTACCGTGACGTCATTCCATCGTCCACCTCTGCCTCCTATCTCCTAGACTCGGGAACAATGGACCCGGGACCCAAACTCCCCTCCTACATCTTGGCCCTCAAACAGCAACTGCGGGAGGAACTCAGATCGGTCTCGGATCACAACAGGTGGGTATGTCTTTTGACACTAGGTGGAAACCGACACAATGTCTCAGCAATGTAAACCGACTGCTGACCAGAGCCACAAATCATAGGATCGAGCCTCCGTCCACAGGTTTGGGATTTCGTGTGGCTTTGGTATACTATCGTATCTATAAAGTTGTAGAGCGATTGTTCCCAAATTGGAATCCACGAAGGAAAGTCAGCGAATAGCACAAAAAGTATAAGTTAAAAAAAAAAAACTTCAATTATTTTTACAATGATCCTAGAGTAGGTTGGGAACCTATATTATAAAATATTAGATGTGACCCAATTTTGGGTTAAAGCGCGCTCAACCGAAGATGAAGAAAGAAGCATTACGACTAGCCTAGTTATCGCAAAGAAATGACTTGAATGGTCGTGCAGTCTCGTTCTTCGAAGTAAAGCCGAGGGTGGACTACTCTACTACAACACTCTATTTGAGTTAGGATACCTATTGTAGAATATTAAACTTAATTCAATCTTAATATCAAACTTAATTGGAGTAGAATAATTGAATAGAATATCAGAAGAGATTCTAGAATAGAATTAGATAGAATATCAGACTTAATAGAATATCAAACTTTGTGGAATATCAGACTCAATTATCCTGAATTGTATTCCGACGCAGGTTCACTTCGGCCATGTCGAAAATGACCCGAACGATATCTTGCACATTTCATCTTAGAACAGTGTTTTCCAAAGTTTTGGGGTCTTGGAACCCCTTTTGAAATCTCTATAAACAGAGGAAGTCTAGGGTAGCATTTAATTTATTTATTTAAGCGAAGCGAATTCCGAGAGCTTTCTTAACACCGACAGATTGTACGCTGACGCAGCAAGACTCAATCAAATCGAATGCAATTTTATACAAAATACACAAACACAACGCACAGGACGACGTAACTGGAACTGTACACAGATTTACACAAGCACAACGCAAACAGGAACAGTACACAGAAAAACAACACTTAAGTACTTCTCTCATTTCGCAGAATATCTGATATTATTCACAGAATGTTGGCGAATGTAATTTCACAAAACAGAAGCTACTGTTGTTCTCAAAACATTGACATAAATTATAGTCCAATATAGCTCGTGTCACGTCCATTCCACTCCCTTGCAAGGGAGGGGTGAGTCCTTTTTATAGTCTCTCCATAGAAACTTCTGGAAGTCTGTGTATCTCAAAGAATAATCGTCCTATCGAGAAGTTTCTGGAGCATTCCGGAAGTCGTCAAATGCGCGATAAATCGCTAAATATGGTAACCTTCTAGCTGGAAATTTCTGGAAACCCTGGGCCCACGTTATGCAGTGTGCTTTCTTCACCTAGTCTTCGAGACAGACGAAAGACGAGGCACCAAAGGGAATACAACACGTTCGCAACACTATTTTTCACTTTATATAATCCTATCCACAGTTTGAAAGAAAATCGGGTGTGTCTGCTACATTAACTTTTCGCCTGTTTTAAGTCATAACGAATTTTAAATTTTGATCTATGTGCTGAGACATTCGAGGTCAACATTCAGATAATGTCGAGTCTGTCTGGGAAAATTAATTAAAATAAATGGGTGCGTCAAACAGAATCTTCATTTTTGTTTGATAGTTGTCCAGTTGTCTTGAACATTAATTATTCAATGTTTAATATTTTCAATTTAGTATTTTGAGTTTTTACTACTTTCATGAAATAAACGTCTCAGTTATCCAGTATGTAGTTATGTAGCATGTCAATACCTTGCTTCGGGTCGCAAGAGACAGACCCGTTGATTTTGTAAGAACTCCGAAAATATTTAACATTTCTGTTATAAAATATACTAATGAGCGTTATTTTAATATTAAAATGAGGGCTCATTAGAATTCAATGATGCATCTAAAATGTTACAAGGATTTTCATTCTTTAAAACATTTCCACGAAACTATCATGCCGCGGAACCCCATTTTGAGAAACGCTGTCTTAGAACGTCCTTTGTGATATGGATTCTTTTATGGCTGCTGCCACCCATAAATCTACTTCACCAGAGTAAAATTGCAAAATCCTAATTTTTCATGGAAAGAAACTTCTACAAGGCGTCGTTATTGAGTCGTCCATGGCACTCCACGGAGTTCGTCTCTTTCTCGATCACCGCCATGGTCAGGATTCATTTTATTTTCCTTTAGTTAAGAAAATGTCCTTTAGTTCAATGTCCAAAAAAGATCTGTGATAGAAATTTCGAAGAGAAAGCAAATATATACTAAGTAAAATAACCCGAAAAATAAACTTGAAATACCTAAAGATAGAAAACTGCGACTGGACAATATTCATCTTCTGATAACTACCTTTTAGTATTTAAGAATCGCGTCCTACCTCTTTCAGGCGCCGTATCACGGATCCGGACCTCTCTGGGCTGCTCTCGCATTCTACGTGGCCCGCGGACACCCTCACCACCAACACCTCTGTCTACGACCCCCTGAGGAAGCTGGGTTCGTCCACCCTGCCGCTGACCAGCAGTGGGAGCCGGATGGCCGCCAGTACGGCAGCCAGGCGAAGCAGGCACAGGAGGCACGCATCCGACACAAAGCTCTCCATGTTGACGACGCTAGGGAGGGAAGAATTCGTGGTGAGTCATCTAGTTCCTCCTCTGCTCTCCCAAAAAGATTTGTGTGAACTCGACATTTATTTTTTAATCTATTGTTGCGAAACGTATCCTCAAGAATCGTGAGTGTATACACAGGATACAAAAACGAGTTCAAGTTTCTGGACAACTTACGTTTATTCACAAGCACAACGTAAACAGGAACAGTACACAGAAAAACAACACTTAAGTACTTTACTCATTTCGCAGAATATCTGATATTATTCACAGAATGTTGGCGAAAGTAATTGCACAAAACACCAGTTACTGTTGTTCTCAAAACATTGATAGAAATTATAGTCCAATATAGCTCGTGTCACGTCCATTCAACTCCCTTGCAAGGAAGGGGTTAGTCCTTTTTATAGTCTCTCCATAAAAACTTCTGGAAATCTGTGTATCTCAAAGGATAATCGTCCTATCGAGAAGTTTCTGGAATATTCTGGAAGTCGTCAAATGCGCGATAAATCGCTAAATCTGGCAAACTTCTAGCTGAAAATTTCTGGAAACCCTGGGCTCACGTCATGCAGTGTGTTTTCTTCGCCTAGCCTTCGAGACAGACGAAAGACGAGGCACCAAAGGGAATACAACACGTTCGCAACACTATTTTTCACTTTATATAATCCTATCCACAGTTTGAAAGAAAATCGGGTGTGCCTGATATATTAACTTTCCCGGCAGATAAACAAGTGTAAATATTGTAGGCAAATAGTCCATGTAATTAGAAGAATCTATCCAATTCGAACCTTCTTTCTAACTTGACCTCGCTGAAAATCAACAGCAATAAGAATACCCCTTTTTCTGGAACACGCTGGGTTCCGTTCCGAAATAAGTGTGGTACAATACACTCTGTTGCAAAAATATATGCATCCGAAAAAAAATGGAACCTCGACGAGCAAATCTCGTTTCAGTCGAAACCAATAATGTTATAGGGCCGCGCAACGCGTATGAGAAGGATTTAAAAGGGTCGGTGTTCTTACTCGCGTTTAATTGAAACCGAATTTTCTGCTTTAATATTTCAAGTTGTGTGCAAAGATGTATTTCAAGTTGTGTGTTACAATTACGTATTTCAAGTTGTGTGCAAATATTTCAAGTTGTGTGCAAAGATGCCTTTGAGGTGTGCTCGACGGCACTGAGTGTCCGATTCATAAGCCGGAAGGACGCTGGTGGGTCCAACAGACGTCGCCATCTTGGTCGGAGCGATGGGATAGTGGTTCGGCGTTGGTGGCAGTGGACCAGAGCAGTAGCGTCCCGAGGTTTTCTGAGACAAACACTTCATCTGAACAATAAATACAGCAAAACGCCACACACCCGAAAATGGATAATCAGAAAAATAGATTATTCGACAGTTTAATTGTGTTGTTTGAACAAGTTTAAAAAAGTCTTTTCACTTTAGGTGCTAGAATAGAATTTTGAGGTTAAAACTAATTGGCAGGTTTTTGTATGATATTAAATACTGTACTTCTGGGTTTGAAACTACCTTGTCCCAACGGATAATCCTATCCCGATTATATAACAAAACGCACCATGGGAATTGCAGTATCATTATCTCAATATGCTCAACTACAATTCTATAAATATGTTGTGGCCAAAACGGTATAAAGAACGTTATAAACTGATACACAAGTGCCTAATAATGAAATATAGAGTTATATAAAATACCAAGAAAACGTTGGATTAGGTATAATGTATAATGCACTAACGAGTCTTTAAAAATATGCGAGATAAGTCCAATAAAAATAATATTCAACGTTTTGAGGCCTTCTGTAAATATGAGGCCCCAAGCGGTAGATTGGGCTGATTGAGCCCCGGGACGCCCCTGGATAAGAGAAGGCACAGGTAACCGCCGCAGAGGCTCAGAACGCCTCACACAGACAGCTACTCCAAAGGATCGTGCAGTCAGGAGTGGAACCACGTCCACATCCATGACGTCCCTATCAGACATTCTGAGGCATTTGCCAATCTCCTTGCATCCTATCTCAAGGGATACTATTCAGAAACGACTGGGTGTGGATTAGGTGTCGACGTCTATTAAGGCATCTACTGCTAACCCCTCAGCATGGGCAGAGACGTCGGAATGGGCGCCGAACTGGGTCAGCCTGGACAATGTTCGCATTCACGGGCCATTCTGCTTTGATACTTCAAGTCGTGTTTCAATACAACTAACTACCTTGTGTTTCATTTCGTGTTGTAATGCGTGTGCATGTTATCTTTAGCCACGATTCCCGTTTCTCGCTCAGTACTGATGACGTGTGTGGAGGAGGACGGGGCAGCGTTCCAGTCCCGCATGTGTTGTCGATCTGTGTACGGGCATCACACGTGGTGTGGCAGTCTGGAGAGCTATCTCGTGGAACAGCCTATCTCCTCCAGTAGTGGTGCATGCAATCTGACGACCCGCTTGTACGTCGACGATATTCTACAGCCGATTTTTCAGCCTATGCTGTAAAACCGTCCAATTTCCATTTACCAATAAAACAACGCTTGACCACATACTGTACGATTTTCTGGAATTTAATGTCTCCAGATCTATTACCAATAGAACACGTCTAGGACATGCTGGGACGTCAATTGCAACCTTCCTAGAATACCATTGAAATAGCCGACCAGTTGCAACATTTGTCGTGGAATTTTCTGTAGAGAGACATAAGCAACTTAATTGACTCTATGCCGCACCGAATATCGGCTTGTATAGATAAAAGGGGAGGATTTACCAGTTACGAAAATGTCATCATCTTGTTGCCACTATTTCTTAATAAAAGGCTTTTTTGCTTTCAAATTCTAATCATTTGCATATCTCCTCAAACGATACATACGTGCCTTGTACTGCAGCTGTTGCTCTATTTCCTATGGATTTTTATATTTCGCGATAGCTCTTAAACAAGGCATTGAATAAGAGTGAGCCTATCTATTTATGATTTCTTTAAATTTTAGATGCACGTGATTTCGAGAAAGGCGCGTGTTAATTAGGAATCCTTTGCTTTTAAATAATTAAATAGCGCATTCCACATAAAATAGCATTTTTTTAAAAAATTATTTTTATGTAGCACTTTTTCGATTTTCGGAAGTAAAAAATGAAATTCCTTCCCCATGGTCATTCACCCCCCAAAACGATAGGCCTTTGGCGTACATAGATTAAAATAATCGTTCCATTTTTTATGGGGATGGGTTAATAGGGTGGGGGCGATATCGAGGCTGCATACAGCCAGACGAGCCTCTTTAGAAGAAATGCCGATCCAACTTCAGATAAACCTTCTTTTCTCATGTGCAGCTAACTGTTGCTGATGAGCAGTACGGTGGTCGGTTCAAAGAGGTTGGTTTCTGCATTAAAACTGCAAGCTTAATGTTAAAAACAAGTACGGTTAACACATTTGCATTTTATTTTATTCTGTATGAATGCATTCGTGTGATAAAAAATGAAGTGAATTGAACGAAAAATGTCTCAAGCTGATTGCTTTCTTCCAGGATGATCCGCTGTCCCGGTACAAACTTTATCAAGGGGGCAGCACCATGCCTTTCAAATCGTACGAGTTTGAATCCATCGACGACCACCTTGGGCCCTCCTACGGCTACAGGACGAGCACGCTGGGCCGAACCACCTACCCTAGGAGGTCTTCACTCACGGACATGCGAACCACAGACGAACTCAGAGACACCACAGTCAACAGCCTAGCCTCCAAAGAGCCTGCGCTGAGGAGGTATAATCGGGAAATAGCCAGGTGAGGGCGTTTATAAAATATTGGATACACTATTTTGTTGTACATGATTGAAAAATAGAATAAAATGTTATACATAACTGGAAAATACCGAAGTTTACGGGGAACTCGACTTTCCTATATTATCCAGTAGAAGCCGTGAGAGTAAGTTGGAGGGACTTGGCAGCTTAACATAGCCAGCATCCTGTCCGACCGCAAATTCGTTCTACCTACTGGATAAACTGTCGACCGTCCTTGTGTAGTACAAAGCGAATCATTTTCGAACTTCGGAAACAAGTTCAATTATCTACAGTGCACGGTCGGTCCAAAAAGCATTTGAACACCGCTTGTTATTCGCGGCCCTCGTGTCATATAGACAAACCAGAAGTATCATTGGGCTCGAAATAATGTCTGCTATAAATACATACATACACACACACACATATATATATATACCCACTTTTAATTCCATACATCTCGTTTAAAGGAGCTCCTTTCCTATGAAATAATCAATTAAGAGAGGTTAAAATTCCAAATGTGAAATGAGTCCTTTCTCTCTATTTTCTAAAATGAGCCTATTATGCTTCATATTATATTATATTACGGGATAATTGAGGTAGATTAGAGAAAACCATTATAGGTGTTCCTTTCATTTTACAATCTTAAATACTGCCCGAATCTTTTTATGGTACATACGCAACCATTAGGGACCAAATTGCACAACACTTTATATATAGTATAATTACAATGTGGCACATCTTAGGATCCTCTAAAAAGGGGGTGTTGCCATTTAAAATTCTATACGAGTCAAAAAAAAAAAAAAAACCACGAAGACTAACTACCTCGTCATCAAATGAGATGCCCATGCCATTATTTCGAGTAGGCTATTGGAGAAGGTACTATTTGTAGTCTAACGATACTTCTGTAAGACCCGAGGAGTTATGAGCGGTGTTCGAATACTTGTTGACAGACTCTGTTTGTAATTTCTTTTCAGTTGGCCGTACTGTTTATTTGGCGTGTATGTGCTGACGCGGTATCTCTGAGAAATACCCGCTAGGAAGTGTACTTCCAATATAAAATGAGATGCCCATCGGTCAATGGTTAGAGGAAAGCCCAACACAAGTTCTTCCAATGCCTATGTGAATTGATGTGCAGTGAAGACATTCTCAGTAGTCATGATTCAGCTTTCGATTTTAATTCCGAGATTTAGCATTTATTTCAATCAATATCTGCACTTTTAAAAGTTTGAGAATGAGATTCCTCTTACCTTCGGGGTTTTCTTTTCGACGTGGAAAACTGGTTTGCGGTGATATTAGGTGAATTAAAATTCCTGCGGGTTCTCTATTTTCAAACGACACAATGCCATTTTGGATAGATCCTTTTTCAATGATTTCTATTTGGATGTCATTGATTGGATTGTCAATGATTTCCATTTCTGTCGCTCTGATAATCTCGCCCCCTACTTTGTTGTACATATGAATATTTTAGTGGTTGCTTTGGAATATTTGAAGTGCGTCAGTCATAGGTATAAAGATCCACATCCATTTTGGATCCAGTAGCAGGAAACCAATCTTTGGAAAACGCCCGTCCATATGTGAATAGAATGGGATCTGTTTCGAGGAATGAAACACAGTTCTTCATCATTACGATCTCATGATACCGTCGTTAAAATTTTAAAAAAAGCAACGCAGCTAGCTGCATAGCTCATTTTTTCATAATTTTTCACTCTCATAATATCCCTAACATTCTACTTTTCTCCAATCGGCTGCAGCACGCACTACGTACCATCGTGCTTGTAAGCCCGGATGAAAAACAGGGTTGGCTAAAATTGAAGAAACTCCGAGATTGTTGTTTTATTTTAAGACTCTTTTCTTTCTCTGGGGAGGACACGCTGCTTAAAAAAGAAGTCGAGGATAGAATTGGATAATCTTTACAGTAGAATCCTCCTTAAAAAGAAGAGTGAACCAAGGTCTCTACAGACCTGCCTTCAACCCTAAAACATTTTTATATTTGCTGGCCAACCCAGTTCTACTCTATACAAGTTGTAACAGATTAACACATAAATGGATTTTTTACTTATCCTGCAATACCAAATATAAAACATACTGCAATATAAAATTTTCAATCAAACTACACAAGTCATAACACATAATATGTGATACATAACATATGTCAAGCATAATATACAATTTGAATATAAATCTCATGATTTCACTGTTCAAACATGACTTGGTAGCATAGTATAAATCTGGTTTGGAATTGTGACACTATAAAACTACATCATAACACGTTAGTTATGTTAATACACAATTTACAGTATATGCAATTGAATATTTTCTTCCCTTTAACAATTGAATGCATTTTAAATATTTTGCTTGTTTCTAATACATACTACATTTTTCTTGGTCCTCAGACTATCAGATTATTAATTCTAGAGTGCTTTCGGTTCAGACAAAAATGTGTCTTTTTGGGTACCTCTCAGGCTCCAGCAGTACTTTCTCAAATCAGAATAGAAAGGCGTCACCAGGGGGGAGGATTTGGAAGTCATAATCCCTCCCAGAAATACACACATCCCATTGATTTTCAGATATTTGGAGAAATAGGAAATGCTATTTGGAGAAACGGGAATCGCAATATTTAGTTATCAAAACCTTTTTCTTTTGCGACGTTAGTATGGTTATAGGCTCTTCTTCGCAAATGAATAATATTGCAAGAATTCAAACTTATCTCCAATAACAGTTTACTAATACCACTGTCTATTACCATCCTTTCTGATAATAACTGTTGGAAATGTTGTGGATATCCCTTCCACCTGGAATTGAAAGTGCGATATTTCCATGTCCGCTCGCTTGTCTCGTTCCACCGTACTATCAAAGGTAGCTGTTGTGTGTAGACTACGTCCATTGGATATGCTCTGGAATCTCTGTTTCTTGACAGGCTTGGTTGTTGCACATTTAAGGATCGCGTTAATTAAAGCACTTTTTCTCGTTGTAGATGGTAATTCTGGATGATGGAAAGGTATCTTTTGTCGACTGTACTTTGACCGAAGTTCATATCTTTTGAATCTTACACTTTTTCCTTCTAGCTCAGATACGCTATAGTGACGTTTCCGTGAAGCTGATGGCTGTTGATTATCAATGTGTTTATCTGATTGATCATTATAGTTATATACAGGTTGAGAATTGTTATGAGCGACATTTTTGGTGCGGCTATTTTGTACTTCATCGTTAGCAATGTCTTGTACTAGTTGAGTGTTTACATTTCTGTCAGAATTGCCTCATCATCTGATATACTTTACAATTCCTTGATTATTTCTGATTCTCTTCTATTATAATATGGATTCATTTGATGAATATTAAGCTGTGATTTTAGCACCATTCTTCTCTGTCACAACATTATTTTCTCTAATTTCACTTACTACGTAAGGCTTCTCGAGCTTTGGACTAAACTTCTACTGCATCGTTGATTCTCTGTCTTTGATCGTAATGCTTGACTCGCATTTGTTGAGGGTTTTGAATATTAGTTTGCGCTTCTGCAATTAACTCTGTCACATTCTGTATGAAATAATTTTTTTGCTCGTTCGTCCACACATCTTTCGAATAGTGAATAATTTTTCTGCCCGTAAATATCCCAGCTGAACTTTTTCTTGTCGAATAGCTGCCTTTAATCCAAAGTGATCTCAATACAAATCCAAATATTATAAGAAGCAATCATTTTTAATATATTTCTGTTCATTCGTTCTTCTTGTTTCGCTTGTAGACAAAATGGTATAATAAATGTTTACAGCAAACACTGAGCTTACAAATTGGGGACTATTGTCGCTCGCCACACAAACAGGTGTCCCAAATTTTAAGACGAATCCATGCAGCACTGCATCTGATACAGCCTGGGAAGGTATTAATTCTGTCCACTTTGAGAAATATACTATATATCTATGTATGTTATACTTACTTAATGGATAAGGTCCCAATACATCATTACCGATCTTTTCCCTACGAAAATTTGCCTTAATATATTTGAATAACCCAGACCGTACAATTGATGGGTCCAGTTAGTTTATACTTTGCACAACTATTGCACAATTGACAAGTATGCGTATTGACATTCATCAACACTATTTTTGATTTGTGGTCATACGCGATTGACTCTCTTGAAGTATTCCATTGTGAGCCGCTGTAGGTAAATCGTGCAACTGATTAATCTGAGTGACTCCAGCTTCACTAGTCTCAACTCCGTGTTTTCATTTCACTTTTTCTTATAGAACATCATTTTGTCAATCAACGGGTTCAGTATTCATCAATCTTCCAAATAGCTATATATTGGTCCTAACTCTGAATATATTTTCTGTTCAGCAATAAGCTTTTATCTAGACTCGATTACCATAGATGCTAACGCGGAACGTCCCCTCCCTGCTATCTTCCTCAGGTTGTGGGATTTTACTTGATGCGTCGGCCATTAAGTTATTTTTTCCATGCCTGTGCTGCATGTTTAAGTTAAACTCTTGGCATTTAGAAGCCCAACGAATCCTTCTAGATGTAAAATTCTTTGCTGTAGTTAATCTAAATTGGAGTTAATCTAGTTAGGATCAGCATATACTATTATTGGCAGTTCATTAAAATAAGTTCTAAACGTTTTTAGTGCAAAAATGAGTGCCAGACCCTCTCGTTTTGTGACCGTTTTCTGTCGCATAGTTTCGAAGTTCTTGGGTACATCTGTAAATATTTCAAAACATCTTCTATCCTTTGGATGTTTCCACTTTTGAAATGAATCTGCTGTCTCTTCATTTCACTTAAATCGTGTAGTAATAATCACTTAAATCATTCAAATAATTCCATGATTTTTTTTCTATAAATTTACTGTACCAGGACGTCATTCCAAGAAAAGATGACAACGGATTGAAGTTCAGAAAACTTGTCATTTACTATCATCTGTGTGAATGCCTTCTCGGTGGATCACTTGAACTCATTTAGAGAAAAATGACTCTTATTATATTTTAATTTCAATCCTGAATGGAAAATGAAATCAAATATACTTTTGATGTCATTTAAATGGCGTTCAAAAGTTTTACTTACTATAAGAATGCCATCTAAATACAAATGGGCAATTTCACCTAGAACACGCTCCAATATTTTGTTCATAAGCTTGTTCAGAAGCTTGCTGGGGTCCCTAAGAATCAGAATGGTAAACGAATCAATGCCCATAGGAAGCATTACTAGCAATAAATGCTGTTTTGGGGATGTCCTGCTGTGTTAAAGCCATTTGGAAATATTCCGAAATATAATTTGTAGATATGTATTATATAATGTATGGATTATATAATTTGTAGTTATATCAAATTATTTGTCATATAATTTGTAGTTATATCAAATTATTTGTCATATAATTTGTAGCTATGTCAAATTATTTAACATATAATTTGTAGTTATATCAAATTATATAATAAGTCTTCTATAATGGGCAGTGGACATTTTTGTGTACGTACTTATGTCGTTTAGCTTGCGGAAATCCACAACGAATCAATAAGTCTCTGGATTGTCTGCAAGTAATCCCTTTACGGCACAGCATAATGGATGATGTGTAAGGGCACTATAACCCCTAATTTTAGTATTTTATCAATATGATATTTCATCACCTTCTCCTTTATTTTATCGTACCTATATGGGTTTGACGTTGTTGGTTGGCTATTGCTTGTATTAACCTTATGAGTACCAATGTGTGTGGATCTTTCGAAAACAACTCATCAAACGAACCTACATTTCTAACGGCTCATTCTCCTTATCCGATGGATTTTCATTTAAACAAACTTCTTTAGGAAATTTAAGCTAACTTCCTTAGTCCTTTCCTTAATGTCAATCTTATGAATTTCCTTGAAATTCAGTGCTACCCAATTTGCAGAAAATCTGTACCCAAGATAAACGCTAATCCTCTGATTCACATACCAATCTTGAATTTCAATCATATTATCCACTTTCCCTTTGCGCTGCAATCCCTTTAATATTTTCAAAGTGCTACCAACGATCTATCTGCACCGGAATCATAGATGGTATTGACTGGCTGACCCTCTATACGTAACATCATTCAATCTCATGATTCTTAACTCAACTATGTGAGGATATTCTGCATTGGAATTACTTTCCCTCTTCTAAATGAACTGTCAATTTGTTTGTTGTATTTTCTCATTCCGATCATTTTGGGATCTATTGTATTGATTTGGGATCCATCTCCTTGTCTTGTTCGTTTTGATTACGCTCTGATGGCCACTAACCAGACGAACTGGAACTTTGTTGCTGATTCGTATGTGTGTTTCATTTCTTGACATTGATTAGGAAATTTCTCCTTATCCTGATACTGATAAGATTGCCTGCACTCAAATTTGGAGTTTTGCCAACTATTTCTTTCATTGTGTCATTCCCGATAAATGGAATTCCTATTTTCGTACTCAAGTATTTTCAAAGAGCTTATCCACTGAGTTTATGTTTCTAACGAAATGGTGTACTTCTGGTAAACACCCATTATAATCTCCAAAATAAACGAATCTTCTACATCTGTATACAGTATTTTCATTAACTCTATTTTTTTACTTTGCTTATATACATAGTATAAAGTATAAGGAAAGTATTGTGACGGGGTCGAACATTCGAATTCGAGTTTTCGACGGGAGAGCACGTTTCAAGCATCCCCGAACGAAGCAATAGAGTCCATATATAAAAATACTTTGATAATTAATTCATCCATTTGACGTCATTTCCATTAATAGAGCTCCATTTTTTGCTATTTTTACTTTATTTTCGTCAATCTGGGGCGACCTATTACCAAGTTGACGATATACCTCAAAATGAGTCGCCAAATTCGTCAAACTATGACACCAAAAGTGAACTTATCTTACGATAGTTAATAATACTTTTTAACTTTATGTGGGTTTTTTTATTAAATGTATTTAAAGTGCAATTTCTCGAGAACGATTCATGAAAGTTTGCGTTTATTTCTGAAGTTTGCGTTATTTGTTTTTTAATAAGAAATGACATAAATAATTATTGATGAAACATAATTAAAGGTTCTGATTCCGTAACGAGTTTTTCAAAGTTTCATTTGAAAATTGGAGTGGGGAGGTCTGTCTTTCGAACATTTGATTGCGTTTAAAATCAATTGGCTTTCAGTCTTCACCGATTGTAAACTGTCACTCCATTCGTTCGTGAGACATTGCTTCCACAGATTCACGGACACCTCACTTCAAAAACATTCGATTCGCGTTCAGGATGCTTGAAACGTGCTCTTCCGTCGAAAGCTAGACTTTCAGTTTTCTACCTCGTAGCACTATTTTCCCTATATGTCATGTTATTATGTATATAGGAAAAGTATCATGGTATTCCAAGTAAGAAATTGGCTCATCGAATGTAAAATATTTGCTTTTATTTCGACCCGTGGATACGTGGCCTTAAGTTGAATCGCTCCTTGCGAGACGCCTGAAGTGTGTCTTTCACCTGCGGAACAACATATATACAGTCAACCGAATATCTCGCGTTCTGATCATCCGATCGGTTCATTCTTTTAAGTATACACTGTGCTGCTCATTCCTAGCACTTTGTCCCCGCGACGAAATAGGGGATTTAGCGCCCTAAAACCCAGAGAAAACGGCAATGTGCTTTGCAGAAGCATCATTTATACGTATTTTTAAATCTGAAAACGTGAAATTTTTTCTGATTTTTGAAACATTCTTTTTTAAATGCATTTGAAACTTTAATATTTCTATTAGGTGTCTGATGCGTGTCGTCTGTCTATTTAGTTGTTTCAATTTTTTGATTGGAAACACACGCATTCTGTTAAAGCGCCCTGCAATACATGGTAATGTATAGGAAAAGGATTGGAATCATGCCGAAAATCGCAGTTTGCGACGGATCGACATGTTTTGGGACCTATAGAATACGAAAAAACGATTTTTAACGTGACGTTTGTGTGTGTGTGTCTGTCTGTCTGTGCAATGTATGTATCCACTCTAACACAAATACTAATGAGCCGAATTTCATAAAATTGGGTAAGTAAATTACTTGTGGGTTCTCTCTGGTGCTGATTAGATTTTGGTACGATTCGGAAAAAAATAACCTACTTTTTTTATGAAATAGCCCGCAAAAATTTCCAAAATCTAAAATAAAAACTACGTATCCTAAAATATATCGATTAAATGCGTGTTTTATACGTCATTTTTAACGATGACAAGAATAAGACCCATCCCATGACACTAGGACTAGCCGTTCTTAAGATATTTTAGTTTTTGCATTTTCGCTACGCCACCTTTGAAAATAAGTCCAGTTACCCAATGACAAAGAAAATTGAATTAAAAGTGCAAATTCGGTGTCATTTAAAATAATTATGGCTGTCATTTTGTGCCATAAACTCAATTAAAGAAATAAAGGAAAAATGAATTTGGGTTTGCAGGGAAAGTCATGTGCTGCCCACGTCAGATTTTTTCAATTTCGAGCCATTTCTGTAGGGTGCTACTTAATAATTCAAATCAAATGTGCGCCTTTTTTCCTTTTCAAATCGATATTTAATATTCGTGAGTGAAAAAAATGAAATGAGTATAATAGAATCCATCTATCCTGTATCTTTCAGTTTGATACTTAGTATCATTATACAGTCGGATGAAAAAAAAATCTGAATACCGAGCATTATCCCGACTTCTCGGGTCGTACAGTCAAACCGAACGTACCACTAGACTCGGAATAATGTTTATCATAAATAAATGCGCGTCTCATTTGCTAAAGGTTCCTCTTTATGTTGAAAATCCAATTTTAAATAGCACGATTCTTATTTTCGAATATTGAACTTAGCAACAGCCATTTGTTATGCCCTCATAAGATTCCTTGTGTCAACATAATGCTGTGCACCTTATAAATGTGGGAGATACACGGAAAAAGCATTCGGGCTGTGTCTTCCTATTTGAGGAAGTGAAATGCTTGTTCTGCAGTTATACCTTTTCTACGCCTTTGATAGGACACTTTCTGTGCAAAATGGGTTAACGAAAGGCTTAGGGTCCAGAATCCGTGAATTTTAGGGGCAGCATGAATGACATTTAAAACATCAATATTTTAATATTCTATTTTGAGATTTATTTTAGTTATGATTATTATTATTTATTGCTTTTCAGTTATGATGTGTATTGGGAAAAAAAATTTACATAAGAATATTTTTCGAGTCATCATAATGCCTTTTTAAATACGATTGTCAAGTAAGCATCTAAAAATATTATATTATTAATTATATTTTTAGTGAGCTAACCCAAATCTGCTGTACATGGTACATGACTCAAAGTCCGTCTTTGCTTGTACATATTCTTCACTTTCAAGAAATATATGCGTGCAGTTGAATTTGCAATTTAAACATTTAGTTTTTCCATTTTTGAATCGAAATTTGAATTTATAATTATTTTCTATAAAACGCATGAATAATATTAAACATAAAGTTATAGGACGAGAAATCGGCCTAGCACGCGTTCAAATGTGGCCATTGCACTTTAAATTATGGATTTTTTCCTAACAAAAATGCAATAACAATATCTGATCACTCACCGCACACATGCTAAGAGTCTAAGCTTTGCATTGCACTGCACATCTAACATTTTTCTGAGTATTTTCCAACACCCAATAAAGGGTTCTCAAAAAGTTACAAAATGATGCAGTTTTGACTATAGGCTTGTATTTCAATAACTCCTGAAAGAAATGGATTAAAATGTTGCTCACCAAGGTTTCCGAAAGTGATGAACAATGTCAAAATGGACTCACGTTTATATTCATATTTTCTTTTTGAAATATGATATTCATAATGGATAATTAATATTAAAAATGTGTTTAAAAATAAGAAAATTATATCCATTTTATTTGGGTTATTTAGTATCACACTATAAAGTAGAAATTAGTTTGATAGGCTAATTATTTAGAAAAATATAAAAGAAGAGCCGCAACTCGAAATTTCAAGCAGTCCTAATAGCTCGAGTTAAATCCATACATTTTAAATCAATTCGGGGTGCTTTGGTTCGGATAATGAGAATCTGTTATCAAAGTGGGTGTTAGCCGTTGGAAAAATGGGGTTTAATAGGGAGACGACCCCTTCAAACAATACTACGTATGAGAAAGCAATTTTCACATCTTTGGAATGAAAAGAGATCCAATTGGAATTCCTATTAGGATGCGGAATATCCTTTTGCTTGAGAGGGATGCTTGTCAGTAATTGAATGTTGAAGCGAGATTTAAGATTCCATACACAATGAATGCGGACGATGCGTTTTTCTGGCGTGTGCGCGGCTGTCCGCCGTACACCTCTAATCTAGAATAAAACGGCACCCGACATAACAGCCGCACGTTCCAGCTGTTCGCGTAAAATCGTTTATGTGAACGTGATCTTGATCGGGTGTCCTCCATCGGGAAAGGACGTTTTGTTCCCTCACCTCGTTGGCAACATTCCAAAAGCGATGAAACGCCACCTCGCGGTTATCGTATTCGTTTTTCTGACACCTGCTAGGAATCTTCTCAACGAGACTTTCTCTTTTCCGCCATTTTAATCTTTAGATTTCATTTGTTGAGGCAAAGATGACTGTTACAGAGAGGAACTGTCTCATTTATTTACGCACATTTTCAGCCCTCTTAAACTTTGTGCATGGGTTGTTTTGTAATTGTTTCCGCTGTTCGAACCATAAGATTCCGCAAATGTGGCTAGGAAACTTTATTTAAAATTTCCTCAACGTGGCTATAAAGCTGTATTTCAATATATGCAGCAAAAGTGGTTTATGCGGTTCAGTAAATCGGCAATGTGTCTGGCAAGAACGAGTGTTTGATTAGATCTATCGCGATAGAGACGCAATTTGAAAATAAACTTCCACGTAGAAAACGATAAAAATACCCTAAACTTAAGAGAAAGCGTAGCCTTATACTCCTCGTAATTAGATTTTTCAACTAGACAATGCTCAGCCACACATTGCTCGTCAGATAAATGGGGGAGGATTCAGTGATATCCTCCGGAGAGTACTCACCTTCAGCCGGATCATAATGTTTCGAACACTGGCTGTCCATTTTCCTCACTCGATGGTCTCTGTCGGGCTTTTTAAGCACAAAACCAGCTTCATCGAAAGTCCCACAAGTTAATATTTTGTATTCTATTGACCTGAAAACTTTATAATGTTAAAATAACTTTTAACTTTATAAAAACAAATTATCCTCAAAAGTAATACACATTTTTTCTAAAAAAGGTGTATTACTTTTAAGGACACGAGTATTGTTATTAAAATAGCACTTCCATTTTTCTTAGCCCTCTTCTTTCAAGCAAAATACTCATTTGCTTACAAACAGCGGCTCCTGTTGCAATAAGATTGAACTTAAAAATTGCTTTTTTTAAAAGTATTATTTATAATAAATATGCAATTTTCTTTTCCAACAGAAATTGTGTTTTTTCAGAATAAACAAAAAACTCAGCTCATATTTATAAATTGCCAATCATCCATGTTATCCTGTCATGCAGAGATTATCAATATGAAAAAGTGAATCTATAATAACATCGTATTCTTTTTCCTTGTACACAAGAGATTGGCGGATTTTACAGTCAATGGGCCTGGCCTACTCATCATCTGCACTTCGAAATCTTGTTACCATTTTAATTTGACTCTTAATAATTATGTTCATTTGGCTCGACTCTGTGTCGAGGATTAAATGAAATGGAGGAATTTTAATATATTTAAATGCCCTCCGATAGAGTCTGACACGATCATCGCGTTTTCTATCCCCACAGAATACCATATCTATTCCCTTCTGCACCTGTATGTATCCCCTTCCCTATTTTCTTCCAAGAAGATATGCCTTACGATCCGATTTAGGATCTTAACAGCGCGCATCCACTTTTGCATTCCTGCTGTTATCTCGTGGGTGAGTAGAAAGGGGATACTTTTAAAATATTCCATTTAAATCTTACATTCAATCTAGCCGAAAGTTTTCTGGGATTGAGTACAATTCGCATTTTAGGGATAGAGAGGGAGGTAAAAGCAGTAAGTTTTCTTTTTTCCTCAGTTGCCGAAAATGTAATGGAAAAGCAATTTTGAATAATTTCAACACAAATATAGATAAACAACAACACGGAAGCTACAAGTTCAATACAGATTAGAAAATGAGCCCCCTATAGGCACTGAGCCGAAGGTTTGCAGTATTTACAGTATTATTTGGTGGAGGAATATCTGCACAAAACCAGGAAACAAAACGGACTGTTGAAATAAAAACTATAAATAATTATATACAAAAATGCGCGTCCATACCAAATGCAGTTGAAATGCTCGTATACTCCATCCATAAACACGTGTGGCGACTCAAATACTTTCACCTTTCATACGCAATTCGTGGTATTTTACAAAATGCCACGAATAGAAATCAAAAATACATAGAAGACTACATATACAACATATACAAACAAATCTCACAGATTACCGTGGTACTACTTTGATACATACAATGATATTTGCAATGAATAGAACAAATGTCAATTCAAAAGTATTTGGATTGCATAACAAAATTGACAAGCACTACGAATGAGCTCATTCTGGGGGGTTACTGCAATTCACAAGAAATGTTCTTTTTCCTCTAGGAATTGTATTATAGATTTTATTATTTGTTCAACCCAGCTATTGCTATTACCTTCAAGGTTTTGGGTCCATATTGGAGAGTCGTAGTCTTTTAAGGCGATTGTTCCTGTAAATTGAGTTGGCAGCCAAATACGAAATGCGTTGGAGATCCGATTTCACTACACGTACAGTTTTTCTTTCGAATTTTGTAAAGATGGGTCGGGAAACATCCATGCCCGAATGTTCGACACCCGTCACACCCCATTTCCTATACATTATACTGTGTATAGAGGAGAAATAGAAATGGCTTTGGATTGTGGCAGACAGACCGGTTCCATTAGGTGTATTTTTCGTATTCCTAAAGCGCCTAAAATAATTTAGCGAGCCCACAACATCTTAAGATATTTTTTAATCAAAATGTCTCGAAAATGAAATGTCTTAGACTGAAATTTTGAGATGATAGAGATCTAAAAGGTGGATTCGATTTGAGTCAGATTGAAAATAATTTGTTTTACTAAAAGCTCAACATCGTTTCAATTTTCATCATCCACCTCTCAATATTAAAAAGGTGATTTGATTTCTTTAAAAATAATATTGCACTCGGTATTTTCAAACTTTAAAATGAGTCCAGTTCAATCCATCGAATGATATACGACTTCTGAGTCCATTTCAATCCCACTTGCCGACTATGAAGGTGTTCATTGCACAACCATCGTTATAGAACATGGGCACGAGCGTCCATAAACAGCCTGCGTAGTAGAATTCGTAAGAGAAAAAGGGTATTATTTTTAGCAGAGCGGATCATGGTAAACGGACGATGATGCAAAATAAGAATTGAAAATAAACCCATTAAACATCCAAATTGACCTTTGTGCCACAAATAAGTTATTTAGAATACTTAAGTAACAAGTATGTTTAAAGATTTCATTTGCTAAAGTGCTCTTTAAAAGATTTTAAGTGAATGGACACATTTTTACAGTAGTCACTCGCTAGCGTTCTGAAGATTCATACACTGACTAGAAAATTCTGAAATGTATATGTAAGAGGTACATAACGAATTTTTTTAAAGAAAAAATAATATATTTTATTGAAAGTGGATATTTTATTTTTCTGTTAATTAAAATGCTCCATCCAAGAAGACACATTTCGATATATCCCACTGAATCGATGTATTGAAATGAGAATGTGCATTTCTAAAGTAACCGTATTTAATGCAGAAATAATACAAATTTCTATACTGATTGTAGAACCCGTTTTGACTTGCCCCGCGACCTATCCACTTGTCCAATGCTGACACTCGTGAATGGAACCTTCTGCAGCGATGCAGTTGGTTTTAAATGACTTCAAATATAATAACAAATATATTTTATACATATATTATGTTTGTTACATAAATATACCTATTTTGTATTGGATTTATCTAATTTTTGTGTTTTAACAATGAGTAGACTTTTAAAATCTAAAAATTTTTCAACTCCATTTATATTATTTTAAAATAAGTTTTATAAAGTTCACATTGATATATAATAATTGTTATATAAAATTGAGCATCTGGTGATGTAATGGCTGGACGTCGTTGTAAAGTAGTAACTGGCAGGATTGCTATACTTCTCCCTGTAAAGGATGGTTTACAAGAAAAAGGTCCAGTTGTCGGTCATTTTACTTCTGAAAAAACAGCAATTATACAAAAAACTATACATTTTTAGTTTGCACTGAATTAAAGTAGCAGCATGCTTTTCAAATATAAGAAACATTTTTGCTATGATCTGCGAGTTGCCAATTTTGGGAAATTAAATTTTTATTTTCCTTATATACATAATGTATAAGGAAAGTATTGTGACGGGATCGAAAATTCGAATTCGAGTTTTCGACGGGAGAGCACGTTTCAAGCATCCCTGATCACGAATCAAACATTTTTGAGGTGATATCTGTGTGTGTGTGTGTGTCAGTGAGGCTGTGGAGACGATAATTGACAAACGAATGGACCGATTCGAACGAAATTGGGTACAAAAATCACAATCTGTAAACACTGGGAGCCTATTATTTTTATACGCAATCGAATGTTCAGAACCCCCCTAAATTTTCGAGTAAAATTTAGAAAAAATCGTCAAAAAATTAAAACCGCTAATAAAGTTAAGCAAATAGACATTTCTTATGTAATTTTTCATTAGAAAACGATTGACATAAATTTTAGAACGCTAACACGAACTGTTCTCGAGATATTGCACATGTTTCAAAAAAATTATCAAAAAGTTATATAAAATAAAAAAAAATATTTCCTATTCAGAGATATGTTCACTTTTCATATGTAATACCATGCGATACATTGGGTGACATCATTCTCGTAGATCTAGCTATTTCCATTCATGAAAAAAGACACTTTAAGTAATACTTTTGTATTTGAACGCCAATAGTCATTTATCTGCTGTAAGAATAACTTATTTCTTCGTCCATAACGCTTGGCGAGGTTTTGGCGACGAATTTGGTGGAATGTCGCCAACTTGGCGACATTTTATATTTGTTGCCAAATTAACAAAAATATCGCCAAATGGATAAAAATGACGCTCAATCAATGAAAATGACGACTCATTGAAGAAAATTCAATATCTTGGACAGAATATAAGTATCTACTATAAGAATAACATTTTTTTTAACTGTAAAAGTAGTCAATTCATTGCATTATATAAGGAAAGTCATGTGTTGCCTACATCAGATTTTTTACATCAGCTCCCAAACTTTCAAGCTTCTCTTCTCTATTTTAATATTATTGCTTGAGTAATAATGCAATATGTTTAAGGTGAATTACAATTCTCATAAGGCGATACGGTTATTGAAAAGTCCCTAAACTCAATTTTGAAAATTGCCGATGACTGGATGCTTTTCTTGTAAACCATGAGCCATCCTATGCAATTAATCTTCTCTTGTTTCTGTAATTTTTAAGAAACTCAGGCGGAAAAATCAAGCAGATGTTCTTTGAACCATACTTTTTTATTTATAGTGATTTTTGTTTCACACTGAACGATTATGTTCTGTAATAGCTATGAATATTTGCATATGAATTTAATAGAAATTAGAGATTATTTAGATTTGTCAAATCATTGGGTATCCAAGCTGTCATTTTAAAATGTTTTCGATTACTTTAAACTATTTATAGAATTTTCCATTTAAAAGCCATTATCTTCACTGGAATCCACTTCCGTATTAGAACAAGAAATCCATTACAATATCCGCACATAGACATGCAAAGGAAACCTGCTCGACCACAACTACATGAATGAGCACAAGCAGCTTCACAATTGCAAGAAGTGCTTAATAATAATTCGTGTGATGCTACCGGACAGGTCCTTGGAATTGGTTTTAAATTTCTGTCTTCATTTATCCATCCCCAATCAGTAGACACAATGTTATTTTCTAACCAAATTTGAATTTGGTAACATACTTTTAAGAGATGTTGTTCAACAGCATTTTTTGTAGGTGGAAGTCTAACTCAATCAAAGGTTGATTTTATGAAAAGTTTCGCAGTCAGTTTTATAGATAATTTGAACAATAACGTGCTTCATTCATTCATATTTTCATATTGCTTTAATCCATACAGATTGAGAATGAAATGTTTTCTGTTGTCATAAAGGTCACTTTTAACAGCATTAGCATGCAGAAAGACTTTTGCCTGCAATCTAGCATCTTCTGAAAACTGAATGAGATTGACTGCTTTGATATTCTCGACACCCTATAGAGAGGTGGTGGTGTCACATCCAGTCGCAATATGAGTGAATAAATACAGCTTGCGAATGTTTCTGCAGATGCACACAAGTTTATTAATACTGAACATGATAGATAGTTCGGCAGAATTAGGATATGGTTTAAAGAAGTATAGAGATGGCGTTCTTTGTGGCGCTGACGCCAAAAGCAAAATCAACAAATCTGCATCCGTGCCGACAACGTTGCGGTATGACTGAATTTTGTTGAATGCTAAGCGTACAGCATTGGCCTCAGCGATCAGAACATGCATGAATAATGCTGTTAATCTTCTCTGGTTTCGGCCATTTTCGAGAAACTCTGATTGCAATGCAATATATTCTGCGTTTTCAGTAATAAAATATCAGCTGTAGTTTTTTTGGTAGCTCTTCGTCACTGTTCCTATTGTCTTGTCGTTGCTTTGTCAGGATAACCGTAAAAACTACTCTGATGTTTGAAGCATACCTTTTTGATATATTTGAAGCGTATTCGTCAATAATGCATTTATATGTACATTAAATACTTTCATTAAAGATGATTTAGTGTCTTTTCTCGAAGAACGACAAGGTGAATGAAGCTCATTCTAATTCAAAATAAGTTTGAAATTTTGTAGGACTGTCACAGGTACAATTAATTCGATTAAATATAGAGAGTTTATTGAAACTTCGTGCGATCTTATTCTAACATTTTTACTGATTGCCTGTGTGATGAGCATGTCTTTTCTGCGCAGTTTGATTTCGTTGAAATTCAGTCCCTTTATTTTTTTTCTCTCATTGTTGCAAAACCTATTTCAAGAGCAGTGCCACCATTAATCGTATTATTGGCTACTAATCCTGAAGATGAATTCGGTAGCTCATCTGAAAAATAGGATTAAACTACCAAACTTCGTATGATCACGCCTTTCTCGTAGTTCTACATGGTGTTCATGAGTGGTCAATGACCAACCCAAGAAGTCTGACAATGCTCCATTTATACGTCAAAAAGTGAATCGATTTTGATAGTGTGTTATCACTCTGGCCACGAGTTAATCCACCATCAGTGACTGTTCGATATACGCCCAAACTCCAGACCTATTTCTTCAACCTTTTCTTCTTATTGTGAAAAATCCATTCTTTTGTTTAGCAAATCCTCATCTGTGACCCTGGACTTCAATTGAATGGTTTGCTACATCGTCTACCTTCCATCTTAATTCTTTGCAGTACCTTCAAAAGAAGTTCGAATTGGCATTCTTATTTACTGTGGTTACAGTGGACGGTACACGCTATACATCGTTTTAAAGCTTGGAAGATTCTGAGTATTTGCAAACTAATAGCGGGGCAATACATTTTCCAAAACTAATGTATATCAGGCAAATATCTACAAAACTTTGCTGAAAATGCTCAAATTTTACATATTTTGAGCTGTTATGCAAAAATACGCATAGTTAAGAAGGTTTAAAATATATATATATACATGATGTATTTGAAACCAACTACATAATTGTCCGATGTCTCATTCATGAAATATAAATTTATTTCTGGGACACTGCAGTTTCACTGTTTAGGGGGAAAGCGGGGTGTGGGAAAATACATTTCTCAACATGTACTAGTTGTATACAAAAATTCAGCTTTCCCTAAATGTGTTGTGGGTTATGATCTTTTTTTGCTTTTATTGACTGGACTATTATAGCGTGCAATGGAACTCGGGCAGCTGAGTCCTACTGAGTCACCATGGAATCGCTACTGGAAAAACGAAAGAAACAAAATGTCCGCTTCGTTTCTCCAGTATTGAGCGAAATGGAGAGACCCAATGCGTCTGGAAACAGATCTGCTGCGCGAAATCGAATGGATGGAACACCTAACGCGTTTCGCCGTCCAACATCTTTCTTCTCGGTTTCTATCGAATCAAACGGAATGGAGGGAGAGGGAATGTTGACAGATTTTTCCTTTTCGAAGGCTCTAGAAAAACGAAGGCACGCCTGTTTCATTTTCCCGATCACTTTTGCTGTGTTCCAGATAAGAAGCCATTGCGTTTCAAGTCATGACATAGACTCGACATTTTCACGGAGGTGATCATGAAGCCTATTTTACTTTCCCTACAATACAGGATCATGTGTAGGGAATCGTGTAGAAAGTAATAACTCCAGTTTTCGACCGATCGACACGTTTGGGGACCTCCAGAACACAAAACTATTTTTAGTCTGACGTTAGTGTGTGTTTGTGCAGTGTATGTATCCACTCTATCTCAACGAATAGAACCAATTTCATAAAATTTTATAGATAAGGGACTCGGGAGTGACCCGGGTGCTGATTAGATTTGAGTACGATTCGGGAAAAGACTTTTCGAAAAGGTCCCCCAAATCGTCTGCACCCATTCTAGCTGAGTCACTCCTTGACCTCATTTCACAAAATCGGCTAGATACGTCGCTTGTGGGTGACCGGGGTGCTGGTTAGATTTTAATACGATTCAAAAATAAAAAAAATAATCTGGCGAAATGGCCCGCAACTAAAATAAAATACTATCTATGCGTCTACTAAATACTTGTTTTATACGTAATTTTTGACGACCGAAGTAATGACCCTCCTCGAGATATATAATTTTTTTAAAGTACCCATGTTATTTTCTGCAATTTAGTTCAATTGTATGCATCCTAGAATGAAAAATTATTTAATCAATTTGAGCCTGTAGAAAACGTCATATCCTGCCCGCATCCGATTTTTACTTTTTACTTCCACGTACTTTGCATTTTCCAAATTTAGGAAAGCATTGTCAAAACTACGGCTCTCGGATAAGGATCCTACGCTACAGATGAACTCATTCTCAACCTTCCATTTTTCGAAGCGTTTTATTTTTGAAAAGCGAAAGAACGTATTTCAATTTTAAAGATCGAAATATTTGATGTCTTTAATCTAGAGTTGATCCTAAAAAATGAAGAGTCAACCCAGTGCTTATACACCCTAAATAAACGACACTCTTTATACAAGAGTCTGGAGATCCCTCTGTCTCCGAACCTGTCCAGTTGGTGCGATAACCTATTCATCGGTAAAATTTCTTCCGTGATTCAAAAATAGATTGGAACACTTTCCAACGTAGTTGGAAAGGGTTTATGACTCGGGTCATTCATTTTGTCTGTCTGTCCGTTCGAACGATCACTACCGTAAAAATGACTTTATCAAAATAGAATTTTAGTATGTTGTTGAGACGGATTGTGGGACATATGCGAATGGAAATGAATAATATCCCCCTCTTGAACTGAACCTGGGGTGAAAAAATGAAATACATTGAACCCTATGGCACCTCATTTTTCAAGCATTTTTTAAGTGGAGTTAAAATTCACAAATGGCTTCGGAAATGTTCGAATGATGGTATAAAATGTATAATAAAAAACGTCAGCAAATGAGGTTGGGCAGTTTTTAAATAAAAATTGAAATAATAATTAAACCCATGATATATGAAGAGATCACGTGACTCGTTGCAAAATAAAATAAAGCATCCATTTTTACTTTCCTTATATACATAATGTATAAGGAGAGTATTGTGACGGGGTCGAAAATTCGAAATCGAGTTTTCGACGGGAGAGCACGTTTCAAGCATCGCTGATCACGAATCAAACATTTTTGAAGTGATGTCTGTGTGTGTGTGTGTGTGTGTGTGTGTGTGTGCGTGTGTGAAAGTATGTGTGTGTGTGAGTGTGTGTGTGTGTGTTTGTGAAAGTATGTGTGTGTGTATGTGTGTGTGTGAAAGTATGTGTGTGTGTGTGTGTGTGTGTGTGTCAGTGAGTCTGTGGAGACGATAACTGACGAACGAATGGACCGATTCAAACCAAATTTGGTACAAAAATCACAATCCATAAACACTGGAAGTCTATTTCTTTTATACGTAATCGAATGTTCAGAACCCCCCTAAATTTTCGAATAAAATTTTGAAAAAATCGTCAAAAAATCAAAACCACTAATAAAGTTACGCAAATAGACATTTCTTATGTAATTTTTCATTAGAAAACGATTGACATAAATTTTAGAACCCTAACATGAACCGTTCTCGAGATATTGCACATTTTTCAAAAAATTTATTAAAAGTCATATAAAATGAAAACAAAAATATTTCCTATTGAGAAACATGTTCACTCTTCATATGTGATACCATGGGATAAATTGGGTGACATCATTCTCGTGGATCTAGCTCGTTCCATTCATGAAAAAAGATACTTTGAGTAATACTTTTGTAATTGAACGTCAATAGTCATTTATCTGCTGTAAGAACAACTTATTTCTTCGTCCATAACGCTTGGCGAGATTTTGGCGACGAATTTGGCGGAATGTCGCCAACTTGGCGACTTTTTGAAATGTTGCCAAATTAACGAAAATCTCGCCAAATGGATAAAAATGACGCTAAATCAATGAAAATGACGACTAATTGTCGAAGATTCAATATCTCGGAAAGAATATTAGTATCTACTATAAGAAAAGCCTATTTTTTTACTGCAAAAGTAGTAAATTCATTACGTTATATAAGGAAAGTCATGTGTTGCCCACATCAGATTTTTTTTACGCTGTGTCGTCATTTTTAAAGATCGTTTAAATTTATACCGAGTGTTGCATCCGTCTTAAAACCGCTTTATTTTTCTATATTTTCTGTGCATCTAAATTCTGACGCAATTACAATATTTTTTAGTTTAAATAATCGCTAAACTTTATTTCTACAACGAAGCTTAATTTTAACGCATGTAGAATGTAAACAAATCAAGCCACTGTAAGGTGAGTTGTATAAGAATGGATGAATGTTATTCACCCAAAATTATTCAGCTCTGGAATCTGGAATATGAGTGATATAAATGAAATATTCATTGATTTTACATAGAGAGGCAGACGATTTAAATTTCGATAAAGCTATTTGAATTACGATATATCTTTTCGATGACGCTATTTGCTATTTTTCATTTTGTGTAACTAGAATTAACATTTTCGATGAAGTTTTAATTTTTCAAGTATAATAAAGTTCCAGGACCGTAGCCAGGTAGGCCCCAGAACAGGTATACTCAGCTCCCCTCCCAGATAAAAATATTAAATGTTTAGTAGTGATATGAAATTTCTTATAAAATGTCATTCAGATTTTGCATAGAAAAGATTTCTTTGAGCTATTTTTATAAATGACTTCGTTTTAAAGATTTTTTAATGGAGCTGAATGTGTGATTATACTCATGATCCCTTTATTTACATATTTAATTTAAAAATATTTCAAAATGATGATAATTGTATTTAGGATACATTTGTATGACTGTGGGGTTCACTGTTATACAGTATAGAGTCAAAATCAACTGATAAGTAGGCAAGAGTTAATATGAAGCATTCACTTTTAGAACGTTTCTACATATTATAAATAGCTTTATTACTGGTTAATGCTGAGATTTAAATCCATTGTAATTATTATATATTAATATTGATGTATATATGGATAATAATAATCAGCTCTTAGCTTGCAAACATAAATATGCAATTATGTGTTAATAATTTCTCTGAATTGAAATATATATAGTAACTATTATGCAATGATTCGTTGTGTTTTGGATTCAATTTCATCTTTGACTACGGCCCTGTAAAGTACTGTACGACTGTGGTCGTTGAAAAAAATATCAACGCTGAATATATCCCGTTTTCGAGGTGTTTCATAATCAATGAATGTATACATAATGAATCTTTCTCGTTTAAATCTAATTCTGTTTTTATTTAAAAGTAAATCACATCGTCCCGTAAAGTTCTCGCGATATATATTGCACGTTTAGTATAAAAAATAGCAATAGCTTCACTGGGATTCATGGAAACCGCGGGAACTTTTTATCGAAATAAATGAAGAGTTTTGTCTGAACTTTTACTTTTCCAAGCAGACGAAAACGAGCCTCTCTTTTTTAATATTGAAATCAATAGCGAATCCATTTTGTGACTCCGAAAGGATCCGAATCCCTCGCTTTCGAACGGATGTCAAGATCCTCTCATGCGTCAATAGAACCGACATATGCGCAGAGCATTCATATTTATTTCCAAATGGGCCGAAATTGAAAACATTTTCATTTTCACAAATCGGAATAACTAGAAAAATGCATTCTAGTATCCACATACAAGAGGGACTGCGCTTGTCCCTCTGTGACTATGCGGATGTCTGTGGGTACTAGAACTTAGGGGAGAAGGTTCCTTTCAAAAATATTCCAAGCCCGTTTCGGAAGTAAATCCAAAAATTTACTTTTCCCAAACTATAAGCTCGAATGTAGTTCTAATTGTAAAACTATAAGTTAAAATGTTTCTAATTTTTGATGTTCAGTCTCTTGGGTCAGTAGTGCTCTAAATGTTTCTAGAGTCTTGTTTAAGATAAATAAAGTTGTTATTTTCAAAATCAAATGTGCATCCGAATTAAAATGCTCCCTTCCTGACAGGCTTCGTCGCCACACGGACACCGGTCTGAGTTCTTTGAGCCTTGCGGGTCTCGACCCTTACGGCCGTCACGGGTACCGCAACTTCGTTCGGGCCCCCCGCTCCTGGCACCCGTCTCCTTACGGTTCAGAGGACGAGGACGAACGGGAAGAGAAAAAGGCCAAGATCAAGGCTGAGATTGCCCGGAGGAGGCAGCACATAGAGGAGAGTGCCCGACTCCACCATCAGGACGATCCACAGATGTACAAGATTGGAAGAGGAACGGGTAACCAACCACTCTTCTTTATTATTTCGTACCATTCCCCACTTTTACAACGCATTGTACATTCCTTTTATGTGCAAGCGCATTCTAGAATGCTAAAATATTGTTGGGTGGTCCACCTTGTGTTAAAAAGTAAGCAGTTGTTTGATAAATCCCAATATCTCTCCGACCCGTACCGCAAAAGCTCTTTCAAATTTGTAAAGTGCATTTGTAGAGTAGAGGAATAAACTATTCTTAAATTTAAACTCTCATTTAGGAAATAGTGAATGTCAAAGGAAGAGTATTTGAGCTGCGAAATCGCATACTGGCCAGACTAACGATAACAAGACCATCCATTTTAACAGGCATGCATCTACATAGTGGAAGCCCTGTGTTTGAATTTCAATTTAGTTTGAGTTATTTTAATTTTTATGTATTTCTGAAGTGACATTTTTTTTTCAGTATGCGCAATGATGGGTTGGGTCGAGATGATTGGGAGCACGAGAATGGTCGGGTTGAAAAAGATCGCGAATCGAACTCCAGGGGTTAGTGACAGCAAACAGGGGCGGACCCTCAACGGGAGTATAATGAGGAGGAAAGAAAGAGGTCATTGAGAGTATAATGAGGAGGAAAGAAAGAGGTCATTGAGAGTATAATGAGGAGGAAAGAAAGAGGTCATTGAGAGTATAATGAGGAGGAAAGAAAGAGGTCATTGAGAGTATAATGAGGAGGAAAGAAAGAGGTCATTGAGAGTCAGCTGCCAGGGACAAAGTCCCTCGACCCGCGAAGCGAGTTATACGGAGTTGGCGAGAGAGCGGTGGCTGGCTAACGCTAGTACATTAAAAATAAATATATGTTATTAACATTCCATACAGATGTTTCTAAAAGCTAAAAACATTTCAAACCCCTGAGCGCCCATCACCAGAAAGTAATACACTATTTCCATCAAGCACTATTGTAATACCTATTTTGCTCAGAATTTCAATGTGGATTGCCTGTAGGTCGCGAATTCCACAAGAGTTGATATTATGTTGACATCCCATTTAACTTTCAAGTATTCTTCTTTCAGTTTGTATTTTTGTGTATATCATTCTACGCTGTTTTTTTTTCTTTTGAAAATCCTATATACAAAGAGGAAAGGGCCATTTCTTTCTTGACTCTCAAAAATATTTCACACCGACCTACCTTTGGATGACATTTTTAAATGCTTTCGTAAATAAGTTCTGTTTACTCTTACTGTCTAGTAGAATACGAATCCCTGCAAAATGAGCGCAATGTAAGTGAGCACTGCAGCTTGGTCCCTGTCGTTCGACATTCATGAAATTGGGCAGAATCGCACACTGATTCGGGACTCTGTCGCTCGCTAGTCTTAAAATTCGAATTTCTCACGGATTACCTAACTAATAGATACCTATTTAAGAGTAAAAATGCATTTGATTTATTTTTTTTTCGAACCCATTAGCTTTATATTTTCAGTTCCATGACTCGCATTCCTCTTTGAATGACACGAAGCTGTTCGAAGATCCAAATGTAACACTTTCGAAGTCAGACGCAGAAGAATGACTACAACTTAATATTGAAAGAGAATAATAATAGCCATCATGGGAATTTATCTCTGAAAGGACACGAGATAGAAAGTGTGTTGTTAACCCCCAAAATTGTCGTGTACCACCTTAGGAGTGTCCTACGCCTCTGCATTAAAATAATTAATTGAATTTATGAATGTTTTAGCTTTCTGTTTCAAATTATCATTTAAAAAATAATTATTTGCTAATTTAATTACTTTTTACTTTTAATTACTTTTAATTTTTATTGACTTTAAATTTCAGTTTAGCAGTTTTCGGTGAACAGAAAATGTCCCACTTTTTCTAGAGTGACTGATCCATTTATCACGATTCGGCTTTTAAAAATGGAACGACTTCCTTTTGCTTCTGAAAAGCACCGATACCTTTCAATATTTTCGTTGAATCGTTTTGCTATTCTAATCGTCGATCGTCTTCCTCAGGCTACGGTCCAGCGTGGTCCGGCGACCGTCTCTACTCGAGTCCCATCTCCCTGGACAGCTCCTCCCAGGAGTCGGGCCAGGAAGAAATACTGATGATGAGGAGAGACGCCTACAGAAACCCCAACTACATGGCTTCAACCTACCCAGCTTACAGGAATTCCGCCAGGTAAGATTCGCCCGATAGCGGTGGGATGGACGAAATAACAGGAAGGTTGATTGGGATACACAAATCATTTCCTTAATGTAAAGGATTATCTCTCGTATTCATGACTGTCGGGGTTTTTAGTTGGAAGAGATTGTTTTCCGTTTCCAAAACGAGCGTACTCATTCGACATTCATCTGGAAAGAACGTCTCTCCTAGCATTAGGGATCTGCTCCATCTTCCTGGCTTTGGATTATCAACTCTTTTTAATAGATAACACAACCCTTTCTAGTGGCACGCTTCTTATAATGCACGCATTTACAGCGCAGAAATGAAACGCTCTCCATAGAACCAGTGTCAATCTTTCCTTTGTTGAGCCAAATGGACAGACTAGGAATCTCTCCATTCGTTTCTGCAAATGATTTAGCACGCTCGCGCAAGGATGACGAATGGGAGCAGTTCCAGAAAATTGTAAAAATATGCCATTGTGGGAGCTTGTTATACACAATTTGTTTGTTTTTTTCAGAATCTTAATCTACGCTTTCTTAAATCTCTAAAATGTACAGGTTCGAAATGCGCGGATTCTGCAACGCTTGCTTTCCTTTCATGTATTTTCACATTTCGTTACGACTGTTTTAGCTTTCGGTTTCAAATTATCATTGCAGAAAATTATTTAAAATTATTTTTAATTAATATTTTAGATTTTTTTAATCATTAAACATAAAAAAATATATCGATAGACAACATTTTGTTAATTGTGTTAACGAGATATAAGTAATAATTGAGCAAATCGCTACAGTGAACATACTTTTATTAATTGCTGAACATTTTCTATTTCAAAAGCGCAAAACTTCGTTTTCAGAGGGTTCTTTGTTTCCTTATAAAATTCTTATTTGCACATTCTCACCTTGAATTATATATATATATATATATATATAATTCAAAATAAATGAATGCATAATAAATTTATCTTTTGGCTTTGATTTTTTAAAGACAAATTATACACCTAATCTGTTTTTACAATATTCCAGTATGTATAGCATATTCACTACATGACAAACTGGATCTGTATGCGTTAGTAATGGGTTGTTTTATCAGCTGAATCTGATTCAAAAATTAGAAAATTGTATGAAATGAATCTTCAAAGAAACGTAGATTTTAATATTTTCAGAAATTCGAGATCATACAGTTATTTTTATGACACTTTTGCAAAATTGTATAAAAATATTCTTAATATAGCTTTATTATATTTATTTACATTAAATTTATTTATATTAATTAATGTACTTAATACAAAAAGTTGATCAATAGAGTGCCTGTTACAATTAGGATCATGAGGATGCGTTTTTAAAAATGTACTAACTTGATAACTCTGTACAGAATTTATAATGTTACTTTTTATATTCTTAATATATAACTTTATCACATTTATTTACATTAAATTCATTTATATTATTAATACACTTGTACAAAAAGTTGATCAGTAGAGTACCTATTACAATTAGGATCATGAGGATGCGTTCTTAAAAATATACTAACTTGATAACTCTGCACAAAATTTATTGTGTTAATTTAAAGAGTGCTATCTTACGGGATTGCAAAAATGTATATTAATTTGATATAAAAAACGAATTAAAATGTAATAAATCGAATGTTCAAGTGAAATAAAAATAAATCGAATTATCTGATGTGGGCAACACATGATTTTCCTTATATAATGCAATGAATTTACTACTTTTACAGTTAAAAAAATGTTATTCTTATAGTAGATACTTATACATATTCTTTCCAAGATATTGAATTTTCTTCAATGAGTCGTCATTTTCATTGATTTACCGTCATTTTTATCAATTTGGCGAGATTTTTGTTACTCTTTGATAATCTTTTAAAAAATGTGCAATATCTTGAGAACGGTTCATGTTAGCGTTCTAAAATTTATGTCAATCGTTTTCTAATGAAAAATTACATAAGAAATGTCTATTTGTGTAACTTTATTAGCGGTTTTGATTTTTTGACGATTTTTTCAAAATTTTACTTGAAAATTTAGGAGGTTCTGAACATTCGATTGCGTATAAAAATAATAGGCTCTCAGTGTTTACGGATTGTGATTTTTGTACCCAATTTCGTTCGAATCGGTCCATTCGTTCGTCAGTTATCGTCTCCACAGACTCACTGACACACACACACACACACACACACACACACACACATACTTTCACACACACACACACACACACAGACATCACTTCAAAAATGTTTGATTCGTGATCAAGGATGCTTGAAACGTGCTCTCCCGTCAAAAACTCGAATTCGAATTTTCAACCGCGTCACAATACTCTCCTTATACATTATGCATATAAGGAAAGTAAAATTAAAAGCAATATTTTTATTAATGCTTCAACATTTGATATATCCATCTGAAGTTCTCTGTAAACCTTAGAGATGACATAAATGTGTTTTAAAATATGTAAATAATATAGATTTTATGAAGAGAATTTTATGGTTTTCTCCAGGATCTTAATACTCATACATTTTCTACAGGACATAATCTTCTATAGGATGCTTGAAAATAGAAAAGAGAACTGGATTTACTTGTATAAATGTGCTGTTTAATAATTTTCACATAATTCTAAATTTTTTCGTTATTTTGCAGTGCTCTTCAATATTTCAATACACATAAAATACTTTTTCGATACATTTTCCCTATGTTTCTTTTTATTAAATGTCGTTCAATATTTTGCATAATACTATATTCACAAATGAAATTACATAGCGGTGCGTATATGTAATTTCATACATATGCGCACAAGCATCTTGAATGAAATGTTTAAATTGTGTTCAGAAAATCTTGAAGCATACTTTACTGAAAAAAATTGTATATTGAAAATGTTTGGAAACCAATACTAATAATATTTGTATTCAATAGTATTTGTATAATAATATTTATATTCAATAGTATGAGAAACAAATAAAATTTACTTTCAATTTTAACTTCGTTTATCGCATTTTTACTACTATACGAAACTTAATAGAACAGGACTAATACCGACTCTACATTTCTTACACACATAAAATTATTTTACAAACCATTAATGTCCCACTAAAAAATTCGACTGGTAATAGTACACTAAAAAGAATACTACAATCTCAAATTTATATCTTAGGAAGCAGAAACTATTTTTTGCGCGCATTCATAGTGCTCAAGTATATCTCGTAGTTTCGTTTTTTGAAAACCGCCAAATATCACCCAAATGTAGTAAAACGAAGGTTAAGATGTTTTAATGAATATCTTTTGATAAATACATGGATGGAAAAATTCCATCACGAAGCTCATCCCCCAAAGCTTAGGGTAACAGAAATAATGAATAATATGTAAGGTTTCCTTTCAAGGACGTTTTGATATTCACCATCTCCCATCGAATTGCAGGGGAAACGTATAAGATATATAGAGATAAACGCTGTAAGAAATCCTTATTGAGAGTCACGTGACAGCCGTTTTCTGGTATTCCTTAGAGTTTCCCAGACTTTCTCTGCTTGGATCACTCCTCAAAGAAACCAACCCAGGGTGGGTATAAATATGTCTAATCTTTCTCCCTTTCCTTTAACTTTCGAAAAGGTCGATCTGCTGTGGAGATTCGCAACCATTCTGCGTCACGGTGCTGTTCAATTTCTCTTAAATTCGGGAGCATTTTTAATGAAATTCCCTAAAACAATACCTCCGTGACCACTCCCATTGTTTTATAACTCGCATTTCCCCCTTTTTTTTTCAAATGAAAGAAAAATGAGCAAAATGAATTGAAATAAAGGTATCTTCAGCCCTCAAAATGCATTGCTCTAGCATTTATATTGAGTTGGGGTCGATAGAATGTAATTGATTTTTCAAGTATTTGCGGATGACTGGAAGCATTTTTTGTTAATTATGATTTTAACCTGCAGTCGACCGCAACAGCGTGTATAAAAATATGAAATCGCTTTCCAAATGTCTAAATAGCCAAACCAAAGGCTGATTCTACGAAGTAAAGCGTAGTACGACTTTATTTTATCAATTAATTAAGACGAATCGTTCTCCTCCACAGATACCACGAGAGCAGAGGCGGCTGGTCCTACGACCCGTACGCCTATGCTGACGACCTGGTGGATCCTTACGACATGGACGTCTACTCTCCCCTGGACTCCGAGTCAGAACTGGTGGCGCCCATGCCACTCCTGCCAGACATGCCTACGAGGTCCAGGCGACTGCTGCACGACCTGGGGAGCACACCGCTCGGGCCCAGGCACCAGTCCAGATCGGGTCAGAATGGAAAACCTTTATTTTTAAGATATATTTTATGTTTCTTTTCATAAAGAGTGATGGTGTTTTAATACCCACAGAAAGTACTTTGTGTGCTAATGGAATGTTGTTGTCGGATTGTGGCTATTTGGATCAAATTATTTTAACTACTAATTATTTACATCTGCTGTTTGTACTGCCCGCCGAATGGGGAAATGAATTGGATGAAAGGGTTGGTTGATATTTTTTTAGTTCTACAAATATTCGTCCTGTTTCTGATCTGCTGTCTGGTCTAGTCTACCCCCCATTTAAAGGCTCCAATTGAATGGATCTTATTGAATCATTTTGTTGTACCTCGCTTCACTGTGCGTTCTGGTTTTATTATATTCTGATAGTAACATTGAAAGAGTTTAAAATAAATGTCTGACATACAGTTTTTATAAATCGAATGGTTTTTGTAATGGCTTTATATCTTGTACTTTGACCCGCTCAAAATATAATATTACTTTTTGGAGTGTAGAAGAATTCGTTTTTGTTTTGTTTTAATATTTTTTTCTATTTCATTACATAATAACTATACACACATAAAACTAATATGCATAATGCTAATAACATACTACATAATACCCTGATTGCAAAGCGTGATTAACATTCGGGTATCTACATGGGCGCCCCAGAATTATTTACAGGAGGGTGCATCCAGGAAAAATTCCAGTTGAATAATGTTGAAATCGGTTCGGTAGTAAAAAAGCTTTAAAGCAGCTTTAGATTTCGCGTATCACAAGGAAGTTGAAGAAAACAGGGAGAAACTTAGATCAATTTTATCAACAATTTTGTTTTGTACACAGCATGATGTGCCACTTCGTGGAAAAATGGAGGAGGGGTCTGTTTTCACAGATCTGCTACGTTTTAAAATTGAATCCGGGTATAATGTTTTGAAGGATCATTTGCAATCGGGAGCAAAAAACTCCTTGTATATATCGCATAGAATCCAAAATCAATTCATTTAAACTTGTAATGTACTCAAAGAGGCAAAATAATTGAGGAGGTGAAGCGTGCATCTGTTATTTTGGTGTTGGCTGATGAGACAGCCGATATTTCTGGTACAGAGCAGTTATCAATTGGTGTTCGGTATCTGCGTTGTGATCAAGGAAACAAAAAGTCGATAATTTGTGAAGAATTCCTGGGATATGTACCGCTGCAAGAGCTACATTGTGAATCCATTTCAGAAACCATTTCAGTTTCTAAATAATTGCAATTTAGATTTAAACCTACTTGTTGGCCAAGGGCATGACGGCTGTGCTACAATGGCTGGTCACATTAGTGGTGTTCAGAAATTAATTAATAACAAGTATCCAAAGGCGCTATTCTTCCACTGTGCCAGCCATATATTGAATCTTGTCATCAATGACCTGAACGATGTCAATGAAGTGAGATATACTGCTGGGACGACAAAGGACATCATACGTTTTTTTAGCGAGAGCGCTTTACGACGGAACAGGATTCCCAATATCCCTCTGTTTTGTGAAACCCGCTGGTCGTCAAAGTATAAGAGTATCAGAATATTTTCTGAGAACTATCTGACTATCGTACAAGCCTTGAAGGAACTTTCAGAGAACTCACCAAACTCGCAAACGAAGATCAAAGCCCATCCACTGTACACGACTGCAACAACTCCTATTGTAACGCTCCTAGTGATTGCTATTTATTCCACCAAACTTGAACCTGTGTGCAACCAACTCCAGCGAATAAACATGAACATAAGGTCAATAAACGATCCCGCAGCTAAATTAACAAATGTGCTTCAATCTCACCGCAATAATGCCTTGACAGGGTTCACTGCCATCTTCGAGAAAGCTAAACAAATTTGCGAAGAGCTAGATATTGAATTCAAACGTCCTAGAGTGGCTGCAAGTGCAAGACAGACTCATAGATCGAATCCACCTTCTGCAAATGTAGAAGATTTTTTCAGAAGATCTATCTTCATGCCGTATTTGGACTCCTTTCCTCTCTGGGTGGTCGTTTCTCTTCTACGCAACCGAGAAAGCATTTTCGCTTATGCAGCTCCACCCACATGCTTTGAAAAATTCGGATAAAGCGTCATTTTTGGCTGCTGCAGAAGATATAAATAGTGTTTACGGAGATATTTTACCGAACTTTATCACTGGGGTCGTAACATGGTATGAGATGTGGAAAAATGAAGCAACCCCAAATGAATCTCTTGAGTACGCAGATTTCATTCATCAAGCAACACCGTTCTACCCAGCTGTAGCTCAGGCAATAAAGATTGGCCTGACTCTTCCAGCGACAACCTGTAGTATTGAACGCTCATTCAGTACATTACGGCGCGTCAAGACTTGGAATCGGTCTACGATGGGGGACGAAAGACTAAGTGGACTATGTATGCTCAGCGTTCATAAGAAAAGAGTGCAAGAAAACATTACTGAATTCATTGACAACGTGACGAACGAATTTGGACAGCAACCAAGACGACTCAAGTTTTCGTTATGTAACAAATGTTAACCCCCCCCTTCTTTCATAAGCCAGAGGGGTGCAAGTGCACCCCCTTGCACCCCCCTCCGGGCGCCCATGGGTATTTACAAATACTAGACATCTACCATAGTAGAAATAGATTTGTACTTTCACAGTAAACATTTTTTTAAAGAATCAACCTATAGCGCAGTTTGTCAGGACGCTGAATAGTTTAGTATTGGATACTTTTTAGGACTTTCTAAAAATTTCATGGTTTAAATGTTCTGACAATAGAAACTGGGATTCCATTATGTCTTATGTTGCGCAACTGGGATTGTGCCTGTTGAGACGTGTGTCGCAAATAAACAAATAAACATTTTGAACTGGACAATATATTAGAGAGATAGAAGAATGAAAACCTCTTTTCGCGTGGGTGGTTGAAATCCAGCCCCCGAGCTATCAGATGCAGAAATGTCTTCTAGGAGTCGCTGAGGTCTCCAGCAAGTAAGCTTCCGGTTTCCTTTATTACGGAGATTATGAAGAATTGGACTTTATTATGGCAGTCACGTACTTGGTAGGATATTTCTAGGATATTCTTGGATATTTTCTTCACAACAAAAATGAGGTTTTAGCTCTACCACTGCTCGGAAAAAATCTGCCAATCCAGCTTTCCAGGCCATTCATTGACATGGAGAAAAAGTATTCAATCGTAAGCATAAGCATTATACAGTAGCTATGCGTCTAATAAGGCCATACTATAAGGTCTCATTACACATTGCGTATAAAACGATACTACACCGTTTCAAGCCGTCGTGCTTTATCAGTGTGCGACTCACTTTTAATCTGCTTTTCTTATGAATAGCGCAGTCCCAACTATGATAGTCCTTTCCAATCTAGCTGCGGTGTCGTGTCAGAATCTCCTACTGAGGAGGGTTGATGTAGAATCAGGCGTCCGAAACCTATTTTTATGGTTTCATTCGTTCAATGGCTCTTAAAAGAATGCGGCATTGGGTGGGAAGTGTATTTTTGGATAGGAATTTATTCCATGTGCGAGGAATAAATACCCCTATAATCAGGAAAATAAATATTATCTCCACTGGGAAATAAAGCATTTGCAGTGGCAAAATGCTCATTTTCGAACAACATGGATTCGTTTACTGTTATAATAGCATTATTTTAAACTATTTTATAAGACACTTTGTCTATTTTGAAATACAGTTAACTAATGCCCTCTTCAATTTTGAGGTAAAAAAAAAACGAAACAGAGTCACAACGTTATAAATGTTTACTTTTTAAAAATTATAAAAGTCTTATTCCTTTAAAACTTGGATCGGATGTATTTTTATGTTTGGATGTATTTTTACGCTCTCTGCAGGCGTGGCCTCCCAGCCCTACGACGAATACGAGGGCCGCAGGAGCGGTGTGGAGGATCACCGCAGCCGGCCGCCCCCGCAGTCCTCCGAGAACCACCACCAGCACCACCACCACCACCAGCAACAACAGCAGCAGCAGCAGCAACAGCACTCGTCCCCCGCCCCTACCGCTCCCAACCATCTGCGGAAAGCTCAAGTAAGAACGTACGCATAACTCGTCTCCTTCCTCGTTTTCAAAACAAACCAATTGATTATCCCGTGCATTCTGCCGTCTGACCAAGATAAGAAGAGCCCTGTCCATCCAGACACAGAAACAAAAGACACTCGACCATTATCTGTTGGCAGGTCCAATCTAGGGTTGCCTTACAAGTCCAAAAACAAGGAAATACTTTGAATGTTTCTGAAACGTGGTAGTTGGGGCTAGTATTTTCTAAAGTCAAAATAGAATGGACACACACAGGCTTTATATATGCATATATATGCACGGCTTTTCTTCTCTCGATCAGATGGCGATTTTGTCATTCCGCAAGAAGGTGGCGTTGTTCTATTCTTTCAAATGACGTATTTTCTGACATGTATTCAAATGACGTATTTCGTTGGCGTATTGCCGCAGAGAGTCCCACCCTTATTTGGAATGGGATTCATATTATATCGGAGCATCGATTTCTTCTCATCAAGGATAAAAAAAAAATGAGGTGCCCATTGCAATCATTTTACTTCTTTTAGAATCCAATAATTATGTACAATACTTTTGGCGGGAGTTGTAAATAGAAATGAAACGACATTTTTTCAACATTTCGAAATGTTTAAACAGACTTTTATGGGTCGCAGGTCCAACTTGAAAATTGGGAGATATAACCCCCCCCCCCTACACACTCCATGATTTTAATAATTAAAAATTGAACTGAAGTCTTCATTTTGTACAAGAAAAAATTTGAAAAATCGGTATCGTGAATCCAAATGAAATGAACTACCATTCACTTTAAAGGGCTCGACATTCTTGTTTCGATTGAGACCGTGCTGGGCAATGTACCCCCCAATTCAATAAATAAAGTCTCGTCCATAAACCGTTTTAGGCATTAGGATACATTGCCGCTGTATGGCCTTTCCTACATTGTGATACGTTAGATTATGTCCCATTTTATCCTATGCTGCCATGTTAAAGTAAATATAAAATTTAGAATTAAATTAAAGGTTTTCGCTCCCATTAAAATATATATATATACATAGTTCTAGATTTTTTGATAAGAAAGTCGAATCTAAAGTTTCGTGAAAGTCCATTAATATGTGTAGCACAGAACATCAGACGGGCAAACAAACCAGAACGAGTCGAAACGTGTTGAGAAGGTCTTAAAACATATATTTCCCTCTCCATTTCGAAATCAAAAATTCAATGCTACGTAAGATAAAGTCAAAATACTTCGAATGGATTGAGTTCTATCCATGAAATGAATTTTTCCAAAAAAAAGTAATTCCTGTTTCATATGAAAATGCAAATCTGTTAGGAAGAGTGACTCTCGATAGCTATTCGAATGAATGGAATCCATTAAAGTGATTTATTTAAAATGGATGCATGATGTGAAATTCGGCAGAGGACGGGAATGATCGCTGGAGAGTTAACTGCTTCTGAATAAACGCGATCATCTTGGGAAGAGTGTCTGCTCTAAAAGTGTCTTTCCTTATGAAAAAGGATTCGTCTTCGTCCATTTGAAGGGCTTCCCACCGTTTAAAATATTTAAACACTTTTAGAAATAGGATTGCAGTGGATCCTACTTTACTGGTGCAAAATTCGATATCAAAGTAAAATACTAGATCTGTATAATATTTTAAATATTTAAGACACTCTCTTTTTAAACACTTTTACTTAATGTCACGCGTAATACATACATATTTAAGTTGTGCTTTTATGAAACAACGTTTACTTAATTCGGTGTACTTACTTTACTTTTCGGTCCAGCTCATCCTAAATGGTAAGGATTCGCACTTTTCTTTTAAAAAGTGGAACAGAAAAACAACTTTCAGGACGTGGGCTTTCATTTTAAAATGGGCCCCATCCAAAGAGTGAGATTCGCCATATGCAATAAAAGTGGGTGGCTGGACATTTTATATTCTGGTTATGCAAGGAACACGACCCACGATGAGTCTTTCAAAAAATAACAATTGTGTAGTGAATTCCTTATATGAGTCTTGGACACATCTCATGAATAGAGTAAATGATGTATGCAAAAAGAAGTGAACACTTTCCAACAGAGTTGAAAAGGGTTTATGGCTTGGATCCTTCTGTCTGTCCGTTCGCACGGTCACTGGCGTCAAAATGACACAATGATCACAATGGAATTTTATTAGGGCGTTGAGACGGTCTGTGGGACCTATAGAAATGAATGATGAACCCAATTCGTTTCGGATGGAACCCGGGGTGAAAAAACGAAATACATGGAACCCTAGGGGACCCCATTTTTCAGATATTTTTTAAGGGAAATTAAAATTCGCAAATGGTTTCGAAAATTTTAGGAAATATTAAAAATTATCTCGTAAAATATATAAAAAGAATTTGAGCAAAATAGATTCGGTCGTTTTTTAAATAAAAATTAAAATAATAATAATGACACCCATAGTATAAGAAGAGATCACGTGACCCACTTCAACATAAAATAAGGCATCCATTTTTTCCCCCAGTGTCCAAATCGTGTTTTTTAAAGTTCTTTTAAATTTATATTGAGTGTTGCATCCATCCTAAAACCGCTTTATTGTTGCGTGCTTTCTGTGCATCTCTATTCTGCGCCCACGCAATGACACTATTTTTGAGTTTAAAGGTTGATCTAACTTTAATTATTTCTATAACGAAGCCTCATGTTTTTAACGTATGTAGAATGTAAACACATCCAACTGTACGATGAGTTGTATAAGAAATGCTGAATTTTTTAACTCAAAATGATTGAGCTCTGGATATAAGTGATATGGATGAAATATGCATTGATTTTACGTAGTAGTGCTTTTTTTTGAGGAAGTTTTAAGCATGGCGTTGGAAAGTGCTCTTACCTCCATGTTTTCCAGTAAAATAAATGATTGCAGCACTGTGATCATTTAAAAGAACGTATTGCACTTTCGAGACGTTTGCATTCGAGTCGGAGAGTGTTTCATAATCAACTCTTTATGCATGATTGATCTTTCTTGTTTCTGATCCAGCGAGAGTGGTGAACGCTTCCATTAAAAGCGGGAATGGTTAAGAGCAGGATGGCGAATACCCTCCACTCAATAAAATCTATTTTAAGTTTAAATCAATTTTGGAATGCGCTCTCAACACTATAATAAGTAGAATCCAAAGATTTTCTTTGATCATGAATGATTTGCTTTTTCTCCCCCCCAGAATTCCCAGACCAGTAAGAAGTACGACTTTCCTATAAAGAGATTCTTGCTCACCCGAGATCCCAAGGACCGTTCAGTGAGTGGTAAGTGGAATTCCTACATACTATCGGCTTTTCTCTGGACTTGGCAGTTTGTCTCTGAAATATTTTTTTCAGGTCCACTTATGAATGTTGCTGGCAATGGATTGAGGTACATTGAATTATTAACAGTTACATCCCTCTCCATCGCCGTCTATAGGATAAACCCGGGTTAGGTGGCCATAGTTTCGTAAATTTAAGATCACGGGCATGGATTAATAAAATGCATGATCCCAAAAATTTTAACACACTCAGTAGAGTATAAGCCATAAGCCTTCGTGTTGGTCGTGTGGTCTGGGCTTTCAACACTCAGTAGAGTGTTTAATGTTTTATATTTAGATGGACTTTTGTAATAAACAATTGATAGAAAGTCAAAAATTCCGAAATTTTAAAACTATGTTGTTGGCCCTCTATCTCTCGGAGACCGAGTTAGATGGCCATAGGATTGGGGGTTAGTTGACCATGTATATTTTAATGGTAAATATGTGCGACGCATTCGCATTTCATTTGAATTCAAGAACAAAATACTGCAGATAACGTGTTATAAAAATACAGGAGCTGATGACATCCAAAATTCTAAACTGATATAGAAACATGAGTGGAAAATTAAAAAAATGTCACTTCTTTTTTGATATAATGATAATAATATACATCGATCCATGATGAGAATGCTTCGTGCAACTCAGTCAGCTTTAATCTTTGTGCTGTTACAATCGTCTCCGCATCCTACACCTTCATGAGCGCAGTCATTAAAATCATCACCGAATATGTCACTGCATGCATATTGAATCTCGATTTCCTTTTCAGAGTTGCTGCAGGAGGAACTTCTATAACAGCGTTTCTTCTTATTTGCATTTTTCCTAAGCAGAGTCCTAAAGCTTGCAATTTTTGTTTTCTGCTGTACTTTATCTATATTTCAGATGACGTTAGAATAGCAGCATGGCGTGTCTGACGTTTGGATAGAGTGCGAGTTTTGCTGCTAATCAATGGAGCCAGTGCAATATCGGCCAACCATTTTGGGAGGGACGATCATTCGACCCACTCTGCTTGGCAGTGCTGGGCAGAATCTTTCTAAACAGAGCTAGACTCAGCCCATCGAGCCTTTGACTATGTTCCCAGTTTTATAGTGTTTCAATGGAAGCTTGTCGGACTGACGTATTGCTTTAAATAAGTCGTCTTGTGCCCGCTCCCCACGGTTGCTGCCCTGTTTCTCACATATATATATATGTCTGGAGAAGAAAGCGAAAAGTTGCCTAACATGCATGCCGAAATAATCTATCAGGCAGACCGGTCAATTCACTCTGAGACGTGAATTCTTAGCGGGATAGATGACCATAACGCTTTTCTTGTAGAAGTGGCGTCAATGAAACGTATCGAGGTTAGGCATACAAATACGACGTTAATTCCTCGTTTATTCTCAATTGCAAGATTTGAACTCGAAATAAAGCTTTTCTGGACGGAGAAAAATTGTTATAAATAAATGTTATATACTTAGGCACTCTCGAACTTGAAAAAGTATTTTTAACGCGAATCTCAGCATCGAATGGACCCAATTTGATAAAATTGAGTAGATAAGTCACACCCTGGTGCTGATTCGGAAAACAGAATCTGCCACTCTGGGAAATGAACCTCAAAAATGTACACTATTTGAAATAGAAGACTACATAGGCTCAAATGGGTCCACTTCATGCTCGTTTTATGCGTCGAGTTGGAAGGCGAAAAGAATAGTTCTCGTGATGTTTTATTGACTTCGCATTTTAGCCTCACAAAATACGCGGCTCTGAAAAAATCTGATACATCTGAAAACGGCGCGTCATTTCAAATAAGGATGCGTTTTATTTTGTGCCATTCAACTCGATTTATTGAATTATGAAAGAGAAATAATTTGAGTGGATTCGTAACGTAAATGAATTCCAAATATCTTAGTCAGTCAGTCGGGATGTGGGGATCTTAATTTTAAATCTTGCACAATAATTCCAAATATGGAGTGAGACTCACTCAAAAATGAGCCTCGATTTTTGATCCAAGTTATAAATTAAGATGTCCCGCTTCACCTAAGATCATAACCAAAACTTCTGGTTCTATCGTGCGAAGATTCCAATTAATAAGATTAGGCCATCTAAAATAACACTCCAATTTAAATTTAAAATAACACATTTATTATATTATTAATAAAATATATCTTGGCTAAATATATAAGCATATAAATGTTGCAGCAATTCAAATCATTCCACAATATATTCAATGCTAATTATCAATTTTGGTAACATACCCATTTTAATATAAATTCTCAATAGTAGCATTTGCTAAAATATCAATCACTCAATTTTATATATATATATATATCTTGCATTAAGCATATTCAAGTCATTATCAACTTCCATTTTATATACATATCTATACAATCTCATCATTTATGAATCAATCAAATTATCATTATCAGTTTTAACCTTTTCTTAAGTGGACCGGGTATTTAAAATCTTAAATAGCACTTTTAATTCTATATTCTCAATCATTCAATTTAATTATGTATACTTTAACTTTCATTAAAGTATACATAATTACTATTCGACCAGGGTGGCCGAGAAACTGAAAGTTGATAATAGACTGTCACGATGCACCCCCCTCGTTTCTCAGAATACGAGAACGAGTCGCTCACCTTCCATTCAAAACAACGATAAGATGGCACCGATTTCGCGGATTTCAGCTCATTCACAAACAAGAGGATGGCATTCACCATTCCCTCGAAACAGAACTCTCTCAACAATGGAAATCCTTGCTGACACTCTGTAGAAAAACCATTCTAGTCCAATCGATTCGTTTCTCAGAGTTTCCAGAGTGGATCCGTATCTTTCTTTAATGACGATGGATAAATGGAAATGTTCTTTTTCAACAAGAATATACACTTATCACGGGGAAAGCAGGTATGTCAGGTAAAGGTGACCAGAGTTTCAAGAGGACGTTGCGATTTAAGGTAGCTATCCAAACCTTCAGTTAGTTATCCTGCGATCCGAAAATTGAAGCAGGAAATTCTTTCAGTTACAATCTCGAATACATGCTTTTCTAGCTCACTAAGATGGATTCTCTTTTTCTATTTATTTTTTCTTGTAGAAGTGTCTTCTCTGTTTCAGGCAACGGCCTCGGCATGAAGGTGGTGGGCGGGAAGGAAATCCCAGGGAGCCACGGGATGATCGGAGCCTACGTCGCACGCATCTATCCAGGAGGGGTCGTCGAGAATCTAGGGGAGGTCAGAGAAGGTGAGTCATTTTAACGAAATTAAATCACTTTCTTTAAACCGTTTGGAGTATCCTACAAAAAATTGGCCTTTCCTTCGCTATGAATAGTTTTCGAGGATTGTTCTATTAAAACGTTCTATTATATAAAAGACAAAACTGGGGCTGCTTAAATCCGATTTTCTATCGCCTCATGCCATCCACTTTATCCTTTCCAGTCCGCAAGAAGGAACGTCCTTGCCTCTCCTCTCTGCCGGACTGTTATTTCTTGCCTCTTCAATCCTTTGCGCTGAATAAGGCAAGGACGAATGGGATTGTCTTCTGAAGACTTGACTGTTGGTTTAAACCTCGCGTATGCAAAAAAGTGACCCCTTTCATTGGATGAAGGGATTGAAGCAAAGACTATTTCCAAAACCCTTTGTATTCTTATCTCGACGAGCTCTAGAAATCATAAATCAATAATGACTCGTATAAGCTATTTATTTTCACCTTGGCACGCACTCATTTTTCAATTATTTTTCCAATCGTAGTCAGAGTTTGGGATTTTTACTGCTCTTCATTCCTATTGTTTTAACACGTTGAGCGCGGAGCCGTTCTTGCTCTGCCTATCGTTCAGGCGGCACACAGCGAGGTGTTCGGTCATAGAGTATAAACCGAAGAGAGACGTCGTAGATGACGATTGTATTTCACTGTCCGTGTCGGCTATGCGAATAGCTCAGCCAATTTAGAAGTATAGAAAATATAAACGGAAGAATAATGCGATAGCATGGTGAGCGAGCGACCGCCAAGAGACAGTCAGTTAGAATACAGACACGAAAGTCAACCAGGCTGGTCGTCCCTTTTTGTAATATGTGTCAAACCAAACCACATCTTTGCTTAGAATGTTTCAATAAACTCCCTTAAAATGAGACCATTTATTTTTGAACCTTGATGTCCCGCGGACCGACGTCACCCAAGCGAAAAGTTCAGCGTCAGTCCCCACGGACTGACGTGCTAACCGTATACTTTCGCAATTTAATATTCGTGACCCCAGTTTATAGCAAAGACTCGAAATGGAAGATGAATAAGCAGATTACGTCTCTCCCCCAAAGTTCTTGGTGTGAAATGGGAGGTTCTCTACCTGTTTGTTGTTGAGTTATTTTATAGGCTAATATAATATGCAGAGGAAACATTTTGAACTCCTTTTGCCTTGGTTAATAGCTATATTAGGGATGGGGGGGGGGGTGGATATTATCCTCAGAATGATGGGACTAACAAACATTTTCAACCGCGACATTTTGTATTTCCGAAGAGTATAAAAGGTAAGCGAGTTTCACGAATGAGGATTTTTAATGGCATCCAACGAATCCCTAAAGGGATCCGAAAATCAAATACAAATTTAGGTGAAACATCTTTGTAAAAGCATTTTGTGTGAGTCCGAGACCTTCACAGCATTTCTATTACTTTATCATACACCCTATTTAAAGCAACCGATCGGTTAGACGCGAATCGTTATGAAACACACTTAAAATCAATCCAAAATGGGATTGAAAGGACTGCCACGAAGGGATTACAAAATGTTACCTTTAAGGTGTAGGGGATATATGGCTTGTTTAGTTATTCTATATGGTAACTACGGGGTTCTGCCCAAAGAGCTGGAATCGCTAGAGGTAACTTTTCTGTTCTTTAGCCATTTTAAAAGCATGCCCAGTATGTCCCCCTCCGGTTCTACAAATGAGCTCCAGATTTGGCACGGACGCGCTAGGTCGGCGCATTATAGTAGTTCCAGAAAATTGTAAAAGTGTGCCATTGTGGTAGTTTGTTCATTGTTATACACGACTTTCTTTTTTAAGAATCTTAATCTACGTATTTTTAAATCTCTAAAATATACAGGTTCAAAATGCGTGGATTAAGATTCTGCAACACTTTCTCTTCTTACACATTTATTTTCAAATTTTGTTACGACTGTTTTAGCTTTCTTTTTCAAATTGTCATTGCGAATTATTTTTAATTAATATTTCAGTTGCTTTTTTATCCTAAAACATAAATTATATCTCTAGATAACATTTTGTTCATTTTGTCAACGAGATATAGGTAATATTTGAGAAAATCGTTACAGTAAACAGACTTCTATTAACTGCTAAGCATTTTCTATTTTAAAAGTATATTCCATCCCAGTTCCTGTGCAGTATATATATTAGTACTCGTGCCATCAAAAGTCAAAGAAATGACATCAACCCCTGCCCTATGTACTAGTTGTTATGATGTTATTTTAGTTTTACAATACTTCTACTTTTAAAAAATGTAAGAAGGCATTGTATACCATTAATACTAATCTATTCTATGTAATGAGAAGCAGTACTGTACCTTTAACTATAAAAAATTTAGAGGATTCCTTTCAGTTATTTTACATAATGTATCCGCACATGAAATTTCATGACGATACATACATGCGCTCATAAATTATCTTACCCACATTTCACAGGCAAATACATGTTCACATTACACACTAACAGAGTCAAATACATATTCATATTATACATTAGAGTCAAATACATATACGCACACACATAGACAAACACATATACATATATGCACACACATAGACAAACACACATACGTATACGCACGCACACACAGACAAACACACATACGCGCGCGCACACAAACACACATACATATATACGCACATTACATACATCTTGCGGAGAATATTTGAACTTTGTTCATGAGGTCTTAAAACATACTTTTCCCTATCCCTTATTTTTTTTTTTTTTGCCGATTCACACCAAATAAAACATTAAAATAACTTGAGATGAATGACTCAATAATTACCATAACAGCAATGCGCTATGTCTAAACTACGAATTTAAAACAACGTATACATATAGTGACGTCAAAATGCGAGGAAAGTCGTTAGAACGACAACGTTCCGCGTACTTTTTGTTTCATAATAAGCTGTACAGTATGCGAAATGCCTTTATTAACTTATGCTTTAGTTATCATTATTTCAACCACAGTTCAAATAATCATTTTCCCGCCTAAACTCAACTGTCACACCATTGCTTACCAAAATAAATAATGCTACAAAAATTTAAAACTTCTAATATTTTGTGTTTCAATCTTGGAATTTATACGAAACAAATTCCAACTCTTTCCATTATTTAACATAATGTATCCGCATATGAAATATCATGCCAATACGTACATTCGTTCATAAGTTATCTTACCCCAATTTTATATGCAAATACATATACAAATACGCACTCACACAAACAAACTCATTTGCATATACGCATACACACAAAAACACATACACATATACGCACACACATATAAAGAACACGTACATATAAGCACACACACAAACAATCCCATATACATATATGCACGCACACACATACATATATGCACGCAACTCAAACATCTTGCGGAGCGTGTTTTATTTGTGTTAATGAGGTCTTAAAACATACTTTTCCTGCCACTTATTTTTGTTTCTATTTTCAATTCAGACTTAATAAAAACATATTAAAATAACTTGATATGAGTTGTTTTACGACTTTGACGGCAATGCGATATGCCTGAACTGCGATTTGAAAACTAGAATTTGTTTCCATGGAGACGTCAAAATGCGAGGGAAGTCAGCAACGTACTGCCAACAACCGACTTCTTTATAATCAAATTTATGCAGCATGCCAAATGCAATGCAGTTATTAACTTAGGATGCTTTTATTTATAAATTTTCTATACAATTTGTTCGATATCAATCAGTTGCATTTTCCAGTACATATGTCAAAGTACACATGCACATTTATTATACTAGATTTTTTTTAATATGTTGAATTGCCTAATTAAAGGTGTATTATTTCAGAGGTTAACTATTGTCTAATGCTCTTTACAAATAGTATATCAGTGTTTATTATAAATGCGAAGAAGTACTTAGAGGCATTGTTTTTCTATAAAAATGTTCTTATTGTATTCAGAATTCCGTTCTACCAAAAATTTGGTATAAGAAAATATTATCGTTCACATACACGTAATATTTATAGACAAATAAATCAGAACGTAAGATAATTAAAAAAATCTGATGTGGGCAACACATGACTTGCCTTATATAATGTAATGAATTGACTACCTTTACAGTAAAAAAATAGGTTTTTCTTATAGTAGATACTAATATTCTTTCCAAGATATTGAATTTTCGACAATTAGTCGTTATTTTCATTGATTTAGCGTCATTTTTATCCATTTGGCGAGATTTTCGTTAATTTGGCAACATTTCAAAAAGTCGCCAAGTTGGCGACATTCCGCCAAATTCGTCGCCAAAATATCGCCAAGCGTTATACACTAAGAAATAAGTTATTCTTACAGCAGATAAATGACTATTGGCGTTCAAATACAAAAGCATTACTCAAAGTATCTTTTTTCATGAATGGAACGAGCTAGATCCACGAGAATGATGTCACCCAATGTATCGCATGATATTACATATGAAAAGTGAACATGTTTCTCAATAGGAAATATATATATTTTTTTATTTTATATAAACTTTTTGATAATTTTTTTCAAAAATGTACAATATCTCGAGAACGGTTCATGTTAGCGTTCTAAATTTTATGTCAATCGTTTTCTAATGAAAAATGACATAAGAAATGTCTATTTGCGTAACTTTATTAGTGATTTTGATTTTTTGACGATTTTTTAAAAATTTAATTTGAAAATTTTGGAGGGTTCTGAACATTCGATTGCGTATAAAAACAATAGGCTTCCAGTGTTTATGGATTGTGATTTTTGTACCAAATTTGGTTCGAATCGGTTCATTCGTTCGTCAGTTATCGTCTCCACAGACTCACTGACACATACACACACAGACATCACTTCAAAAATGTTCGATTCGTGGTCAGAGATGCTTGAAACGTGCTCTCCCGTTGAAAAATCGAATTCGAATTTTCGACCCCGTCACAATACTTTCCTTATACATTATGTATATAAGGAAAGTAATGATATCTTAGGAAGCACAAACTATTTCTTGCACGCATCCAAAGCGCGCGGGTTCGAGCGAGGTCTCGCAGTTTCGTTTTCCCCAAACCGCCAAATATCACCAAAATGTAGTAAAACGCAGTTTAAAATGTTTTAATGACTATTTTTGTATAATTACATGGATGGAATAATTTCTCCATGAAGCTCAGCAATATTTCCTACAATCTCTTTATCCTCCAAAGCTCAAGGGGAGCCGAAATAATTAAAATGATATATTTTTTCTTTCAAGGACGCTTTGCTATTCACCTTCTCCCATTGAACTACAGGGGAAACGGAACGCTTCGGGCGGGAAGAGTCCCTGAAGTCACATGAGAGCGGTTTCGGTCTTTCGTTAGGGTTGACGAGGCTTTCTCTACTTGATTACTCCTCGAAGGCTCTGCCCCCTGCTCGCTACGCTTCGCCAACCGCTTTCAGGAGGCTCTCTCTCTTCATACCTATATCTCCTAAAATTTCTATTTTCAATAATCTCTTTCTTATCCCTACCTATTTTCCGTAGGCGGTAAAATCAGGGATATTTCTTAGCCCAGGGAATCCAAAAACTGAATTCCTTGATCCTGAGCTCTTTTCGCGAGCTATTTCGGGCCAAACTAAAGTTTAAATTCATAAACGGTTTATTTCATCGCATTAGCCTATTATTTCTCTATAAATAGACCCAACTTCATATTACTTTCCTTATATACATAATGTATAAGGAAAGTATCGTGACGGGGTCGAAAATTCGAATTCGAGTTTTCGACGGGAGAGCACGTTTCAAGCATCCCTGATCACGAATCAAACATTTTTGAAGTGATGTGTGTGTGTGTGTGTGTGTGTGTGTGTTGTTGTTGTTGTTGTTGAGACCCAGACCGTCCGACATGTGTGTGTGAAAGTATGTGTGTGAAAGTGTGTGTGTGAAAGTATGTGTGTGTGTGTGTGTCAGTGAGTCTGTGGAGACGATAACTGACGAACGAATGGACCGATTCAAACCAAATTTGGTACAAAAATCACAATCCAAGCCTATTGCTTTTAAACGTAATCGAATGTTCAGAATCCCCCTAAATTTTCAAGTGAAATTTTGAAAAAATCGTCAAAAAATCAAAACCGCTAATAAAGTTACGCAAATAGACATTTCTTATGTAAGTTTTCATTAGAAAACGATTAACATAAAATTTAGAACGCTAACATGAATCGTTCTCGAGATATTTTACATTTTTCAAAAAATTCATCAAAAAGTCATACAAAATAAAAAAAATATATTTCCTATTGAGAAACATGTTCAATTTTCATATGTAATACCATGCGATAAATTGGGTGATATCATTCTCGTGGATCTGACTCGTTCCATTCATGAAAAAAGATACTTTGAGTAATATTTTTGTATTTCAACGCCAATAGTCATTTATCTGCTGTAAGAACAACTTATTTCTTCGTCCATAACGCTTGGCGAAATTTTGGCGACGAATTTAGCGGAATGTCGCCAACTTGGCGACTTTTTGAAATGTTGTCAAATTAACGAAAATCTCGCCAAATGGATTAAAATGACGCTAAATCAATGAAAATGACGACTCATTGTCGAAAATTCAATATCTTGGAAAGAATGTAAGTATCTACTATAAGAAAAACCTATTTTTTTTACTGTAAAAGTAGTAAATTCATTGCATTATATAAGGAAAGTCATGTGTTGCCCACATCAGATTTTTTTTGTATGCTATAGTTTTTGCGGTGAGAGACAAAGAAATCGCTAAACGTGCCAATACGAAAAAAAAATTTCTCTTCAGAAGGGCATAAAAAGTAAAATATCTCGAAAACTACATCGAAATTATAAAGAGGGGCTCCGTCCTGCAAAATTCACCCATGTAGGTACTTGCCTGCCGAAATTCGTGGTCTTGCTATTATTAGTCTATCCAGGATGCAAACTCGCAGCTCAGATATTTTGTCTTTAATTTTGACATTAAATATTTCTTAAACTACAATATACAGGGTGTCCCAAAAAGATTGAAACGCACTTTAATTCGTTGCCTGCGCATATCTGTATCTTATACTGTAATCTTATCTGTATTATCTGTATTGAGCGAGTCAAATTTAATTGAAAATTGAACATTGTGAATGGGGGGACCCGATATCAAATTAGAAATGTAAATGTGTGACATATCGCAAAAAAGATAAAACTGGATGATAATACATAGGATACCCAACCGCGTAGTGAGTACCGCTGCTCACTGTCTGTGTAATGCTTTTAGATGCATTTGTGTTAAAAATTTTGACGCATATTAACGTATTTTTGATCTAAACAATTTTCGTCGTCAATTTGTATAGGATCCCTTTTTTCACTGATGAAACAGCCTTTCACGTGGCACGGAAAAGTGGCATAAGTCAGAGTATATCCTTTATCATAATTCAGTTGATTTTAAAGATACAGATACGCGGTATTTTTTAATGATCTTGTTGCATTAAAAATAAAAATTTTCTGATTGACCCAATGTGTCTAAAGGGCTCGTATAAAAATTAAAAATGTGTAACTTTTTGAAAATGAATGGGGGGAACAATTTCATTAACGTAACGTAGTCTTATTTCCTATCTCATTTTCAACATTTTTGCAATTTACATTGTCCACTTATCTAAACCGGTAAAGAATTAAAGCTCGTTTCAATCATTTCGGGACACCCTGTATATCAAAAAAAGTTTATTTCAGCGTATTCCCCAAAGCCTTTTCTATAGGTGTACCCAATTTCATATTTTATACAATAGTTTTTGCTGTATGAAGCAAAGAATCTCGAATAACGAGAAATTTGTTAAGCGGAACATAGTTGAAAAGCGCTTGACTTTGTTCATTCTGTCTGTTTGTCTGTCAGTCCGTTAGCACGATAACTTCCGTAAAAATAACTTTATCAAAATGAAATTTTAGTATGTTGTTCAGACGGTCTGTGGAAGCTGTGAGAATATAAATGAATAATATCACCCAATTAGTTTTGGATTGAACCCGGATTGAAAAAATGAAATACATTGAATCCTATGGGACCTCATTTTTCAAACATTTTTTAAGTGAATTTAAAATTCACAAATTGCTTCGAAAGTTTTAGGAAATATTCAAATTATCCCATAAAATATATAAGAAAAATTTCAGCAAAATATATTCAGTAGTTTTTTAAATAAGGATTAAAATAATAACACCTTTTACATGAAGTGATCACGTGACCATTATATGAAGAAATCACGTGACCTACTTCAAAATAAAATTTGACATCCATCTTGTATCAAAATTGTGATTTTTAAAGTTCTTTTTAATTCATATTTAGTGTTGCATCAGTCCTAAAACCGCTTTATTTTTGCTTAAATTCTGTGCATCTACATATTGAAGCAACGCAATTAAAATATATATTTGAGTTTAAATGCTCATCCAACTTTGATTGTTTCTATAACAAAGCCTAATTTTCACTTAAGGAGAATGTAAACACCAAAAGATGTAGAATGAGTTGTATAAGAACTGCTGCCTTTCTTTAACGCAAAATTATTTAGCTTATGGAGTCTGCAATATAGCTGATATGAATGAAATATACATTGATTTTACACAGAGAACCAGACGATTTTTCGATGAAGTTTTAAGCATAGAGTTACATTACTTGTACCTCCATGGTTTTAAGTTTTCAAAAAAAATAAATTATTATAGTAGTGATGAATGAAAGGAATGGAAAAAGTTTATGAATGAAATGCTGTTTTTATATACAGACGATTTATATTTCGATGACGTCATTTGAATAAATTTCATTTGTTTTCGATGAAGTTTTGAAATATAATAAATTATTGTAGTATTATGATAATTTTAAAAATCTTTCCGAGGAATGTATCGCATTTTAGAGATGTTTGCATTGAAATTGTAAAGTGTTTCATAATCAATGCTTTATGCATGATTGATCTTTCTTGTTTTTAATATAGAGATACAATATGCACTGAAGTGAGTCCCTTCGACTCTGTCTAGAATCTTGGACTGGGTGTCATTTGACCCATATCAGCTTCGAGATGGGGGGAAGCTCGTATAACGGATGGAAAAGAATAATTAGAAAACTGAAAAACGCTTAATGATTAAGCACTCCCTAAAATCTAGGTTTCGTTCTCATTGGATATATTTATTCTCATTGGATACTTCCAGGTCAATGTAAAAATTAAAATCAGGAGTAACGATGCAAAGGATTAAAAAAAATCCATATTTGACTATTGCAAATTGCGAAACGTTGAATGTAGTTTATGGTTCTATTTTTTACAATGAGTGTGAAACGCAGAGTTTACTCAAATTCCCTCTTTTATATGGATTGGCTTTTCATACCTCTTGGCAAGACCTCTATTATCTACCAACGTTTATAAATAAAATATGTAATAAAACCCTTGGAAAGGTTATGTTTCTGGAGGGTCGCTTCCATGATTTTTTTCTCCCCCCCCCCCCCAGGAGACCAGGTGTTGGAATGGAATGGCATCAGCCTCACAGGGAAGACCTACGAAGAAGTCCAGAGAATTATCGCCACTTCTGGGGACGAGGTTGAAATCGTTTTCCGAAGGTAAGAGCATTTCATCCTCTGAATGGAGTGGCATCCGATCTTTTCTCTCCAACTCTGCCCATTCTCTCTTTAGCGATTTCAACATGCTGACCTCGCGGTCAACGTCTCATCACCATCCCAATCGCCACCACCACCATGAGCAGCAGAACCATCAACAAGAGTCTCGTCTGCCCAGGAGCAGCGCTCATCATCAGTCCAGATCAGGCGGATCATCTTATCCTCAGCAGCAGCAGTCCAACTACAGGACGTCCAGGGGCTACAACAGCAGGAACTACGACAGCACCGAGTATCATCCCAGGTCACCCACAGACGAAGGTAAGCCATTTCAATCCAACTCGTTGCGATCATCCACTGCTTCGAGGGAAAATAATTTTATTGGACTTTAAGCTAATATCTCTGATATCTTACAAATATTTTCGTAAAGAATAAATTTTGTAATAGATAAATTTATTGCATAATTTTATTTTAAATAATTATTTTTTATCCATTTTTTTAATTTTGTATTATTCAAGTCCTTCACCAATGCTATTATTTTTATATATTTTTTCAGAGAAAAGCAGAAAAAAAATATATATATAGTCTTCATTTATTTGAATTTTATTTTAGTTTTATCAGTGTTTATAATTTTTTATTTCTAAGCATCCGAAAATACTGTTAACAATTTTAATTTTCAATGGCTCATTTCTGAAAATATCCATTTAAAAGAAAAGGTCTTATCTCTTAAAAATGTTTGCTTTCAGTGAATCGTTATAGAAATGCATACTGTAAATTGTTCACTCACTAATAATAAGAGACCGCAAAGCATTCGGGGAGGTCCGTGCTTTCCATAGGTGAACTGTATTAAAATTCGCTCACTGCCAGTTCTCCCTCTAGGCCTGCACAACTCCAACTGCATGGACCTGGAACGGTGCGGCTCCACTTCCCCGTCGCGGGACTATCGTTCTTCTCCTACTCGGCAGCAGAGGATGGGATCGCCCGTCGGGAAAGCGGACACCACTGACAATAAGGCGAGTCTTTCATTGAGTGACTAGCAAATGTTATGAAAATGAGCTCTTCTCCGATGGGATACAAACCATTATTATAATTTAACATATTTTGAGTTTTCGCGGCTACGGAGCTCGGTGGAGCGGGATAAAAATTATATCAGAATGTTCACACACACAAAAATATTTTCAACCCAATCTCTTCTATTTTAACATCAGAGAGGCAGGAAGACATTTTAATGGAATAGTTCTGAAAATCAAACTTATCAAGTCTTAACTTGAGCCAATCCCTCTCCTTTCGTAAAACGATCCACTTTAATTTGAACACTTTCCAACGGAGTTGAAAACTGTTTATGTCTTGGGTCATTCTATCCGTTCGCACCATAACGGCCGTCAAAATGAGCTTATCGAAATGAAATGTGAGTAGGGTGTTGAGACGGTCTGTGGGATATACGGGAATGGAAATGCATAATATCACCCAAATAGTTTCGGATGGAACCCCAGAGGGACCTCATTTTTCAAACATTTTTTAAGCGAAGTAAAAATTCAGAAATGGAATCGAAAATTTTGAGAAATATTCAAATGACCACTTAAATATTTAAAAAGATGAGTTGGGTGGTTTTTTAAATAAAAATTGAAATAATAATGACAGCCATATTATGTCACGTGACTCTCTGCAAAATAAAAGATGGCTTCCATTTTTTCCGCTGTACATACGACACATGTTTAAAGATCGTTTAAATATATATTGAGTGTAGCATGCGTCATAAAATCGCTTTATTGTTGCGTATTATCTATCTATTTAAATTCTATTTAAATTATGTGCTAGCGCAATTAAAATATTTTTATTTTAAATGATCATTGAACTTTCATTAATCTTACAATGAAGCCTCATTGGATCGCTAAAGTATAGCATACAAAATGTAAACACATCAAGCGATTGTAAAGTGAGTTGTACAAGAATTGCTAAAAATTTTTCCACGCACAATTATTTATCTCTGGAGTTTGGAACATAAGTGATATTCCAAAAAGTGAAATATTCATTGATTTGTACATATTTTTTTTTCCAATGGCAGAGAATAAGACATACATTATACAGACAGAACAGAACTCATATAACGTGAAAAGTCAATATCTCATCATTTGGCCTCTAGCGTCCCAATACTTCTCCACCTCAGAAGCTCCACGCAGCGCCGGGCACCTTCCGATGTGGATCCTGTCCATTTCTCCATTTAACCTACAAAGTGGGCAATTTGAGCTGAAAAAAATGCCAACACGATAAAGATGGCTCGCCAAGCAATCGTGACCCATTTTGAGCCTAAAACTGGCCACTGCTTTTTCCCGTGGTTTATCTGCTATAATCCTTTCCAAGATATTCCTCCAGCACTTATTAGAAACACGCATCAGAAGTTCTGCTCTCCATTTTTGTTTTAAAAATTTGCGAATACATAGTTTCACAGAATGGACGGAACAATTTGTAGACATCTTTTGAACTAGTTCTGTACCTTTTTTTGCAAGTTTATCGGCCTGGTCGATTCCATAAAAACCACAATGTCCGGGGATCCATTGTAAGGCAATCTCTTTACCCCCTAATCTCAATTTCTCCAATAGAATTTGACATTCAAGGATTTCCTCGGAGATTGGACAAGCTCCTGATCCAATAGCCTGAAGTGTTGACCTTGAGTCCGAGAGAATGACCACTCTGTTGTAGCAGAAATTTGGGGCATTAATCTGTCTTAGGGCTACACAAATACCCATCACCTCGCCATCAAAAGCAGTTTTCCGCGTACCCACGGCTATGTAGAACGAAAACTGGGCCGAAAAAATTCCCGCACACGAATTTCGTGAGCCCTCAGTAAATAAACCATCCGTGTAGATGTGAAACCTGTCCGGTTCAGGGTGTATATATAGTATCAAGGACCAAAATTTTTAAAGTGTCTTGAGATGTTTGATTTTTCTAACTACGTTGAATAAGATCTAAGTTAACATTTCTCCCAGTCAAGTCCAATGGACTACGGGGTTTCAGAAAAACCCGAAAAGTCTCATTTTCCAGTTCAAGGTCTGACCTAAGTTCAATCACCTTCTGAAGGAATCCATCCTGGGTTGTAAGATTCCTATAGTCATTTCTATAACAATTCCAGAAAGGGATCCCAATTCTCATTAATTTTTCATACAACAGCACGACTCTCTCTTCGATAATAACTTTAATAGGTCTGTTGAAAAAAGCAATATTGTATCTATAGGGGTAGTCTTAACCGCTCCAATAATTAGTCTTAGAGCCTGATTTTCTAAGCTTTCCAATTTTTTTATTAAATTTCTTGGGGCTATGATCGAAACCTCACAATAGTAACAAATAACCGGTAATATAAAGGTTTTATACGTTTGGTTAAGTGTTGACCGGGAACAACCCCAGAGACAACCCGCCAAACGTTTTAATACTTTCAATCTTTTTTCAATTTTTAACACTTTACAACAAAGTTGAAAAGTGTTTATGACTTTGTTTATTCATTCATTCTGTCTGTCTGTCCGATAGCACAATAACTGCCGTAAAAATGACTTTATCAAAATGAAATTTTGGTATGTTGTTCAGACGGTCAGTGGGACCTATGGGAATATAAATATATAATATCACCCAATTATTTTTGGATGGAACCCGGGTTGAAAAAAGGAAATACATTGAACCCTATGGGACCAAATTCTTCAAACATTTTTTAAGCGAATTTAAAATTCACAAATTGCTTCGGAAATTTTAGCAAATATTCAAATTATCCCATAAAATATATAAAAAAATTTCAGCAAAATATATTTAGTCGTTTTTTAAATAAAAATTAAAATAATAATGACACCTTTTATATGAAGTGGTCACGTGACCATTATATGAAGAGATCACGTGACCCACTTTAAAATAAAATATGGCATCCATCTTGTGTCAAAATCGTGATTTTTAAAGTTCTTTTTAATTCATATTGAGTGTTGTATCCGTCCTAAAACCGTTTTATTTTTGCTTAAATTCAGTGCTTCTACATACTGAAACAACGCAATTACAATATATTTGAGTTTAAATGATCATCCAACTTTGATTATTTCTACAACGCAGCCTACTTTTCACTCATGGAAAATGTAAACAGCAAAATATGTAGAATGAGTTGTATAAGAATTGCTGCATTTCTTTAACGCAAAATTATTTAGCTCATAGAGTCTGCAATATAGCTGATTGATTTTGCACAAAGAAGCAGACGATTTTTTCGATGAAGTTTTAAGTATAGAGTTTAATTAATTACTTGTACCTCCATGATCTTAAGTTTTTAAATAAAATAAATTATTATAGTATTGCGATGAATGAAATGAATGGGAGACAGTTATGAATGAAATGCTGTTTTTATAGAGAGATCCAGGCGTGTTATTTTTTCTATGACGTCATTTGAATGCATTTCAGTTGTTTTCGATGAAGTTTTCAAATATAATAAATTATTGTAGTATTATGATAATTTTAAAAGTATTATCTAGGAATGTATCGCATTTTAGAGATGTTTAAACCAGGCAATTTATGTTTCAATGCCGTCATTTGAATGAAGTTCATTTTTTTCGATGAAGTTTTAAGTTTTCAAATATAATAAATGTAGTATTATGATAATTTAAAAAATATTACCTAGGAATGTATCGCATTTTAAAGATGTTTAAATGAAATAATGAAATTGCAATGAAGTTGGAAAGTATTTCATAATAAATGCTTTATGCATGATTGATCTTTCTTATTTCAATTATAGAATCTATTTGGAATTTCCAGCTCAGTTTATTATCAAAAACCACTCCTAAGAAGGTGCATTTATCATTGTTTATCAGGCGAGACCCTTGATACATAATCTCGGGGGTAATATTTCGATGCATAAGGGAGAACGTCTGTACTGCCGTCTTTGTTAAATTTACATTTTCCCTACACCATCTCTCCAAAATCACAAGTGCTTTATTTAGTTTCTTCTCAATTTCGGATTTAGCATTCTTTTTTGCTACCTGGATCCATGTAACAAGGTAGTCTGCAAACAACAGACACTCGACTCCAAGTGCCTTCAGCAACGGAATCAGATCGTCAATGTAAACGTTAAATAAGGAGCAGCTGCTAACCGCGCCCTGTTGTTGTTGTTGAGACCTAGATGGTCCGACCTACCAGAAAGGTGTAAGGTAGCTGTTTGGACGGCCGGGAAGTGCCACCCAATTTAGACCGGAACCCAGTGGGGGAGGCATCCATAGGGACCGTACCCTCCTTCCCCTACCACCAGCCTCTCGGAAGGACTTACGGACCCACATGTTAAAGTGATCGTACTCCGCATGAACACGGCGGCAGTTGTGGCAGCGTGCAAATCCAGCGCGCAAACCACCGGGCTACCGCGCCCGAAATATGCCAACAGCACGCGGTGTTCCCAGGTGGTCACCCACCCAAGTGCTAACCGCGCCCGATGCTGCTTGACTTCGGTGATCTAACGAGAACCGGTGTTTTCAGCACGGTAGGGCCGTTGGCTCTTATCTTTGCCCTGTAGCAATCCAGTTTGGAGTAAATAGCTTTTTGAGGTAGCGTTTCCATAGGGCACCCAGGAACTCACGAAACCAACTCAACATCTTAGAACCCACTCCGAGATTTTTAAGCTTAAAAACCCATTTTTACATAAATAGGCAGACGATTTATGTTTGAATGACGTCATTCATTAAGTAAAAGTCATTGTCTTTTTCGATCCAGTTTTCCAATAGTAGTAGTGTAACAATTTAAAAACTATCAGGGCTGAATGTATCCCATTTTAGAACTGTTTAAATAAAATTGCATTTCCGTTGAAAAGTGTTTCACAATCTCTGCTTTATACATAATTGCTCAGTTTGTCCAATGGAAGGCACTCCTCCAAAACCTCTTTGTTTGTTGAGTCGTTATAAAGAGATTTAAATGTAACATTATTTTTGCTCATTTTAATCAAAGTATTAAGTGAATGTTGTCATTTATATGTTGCCAATTGTGTTATTTATAAATCGTCGAAAATGTCTCCTTTCTTCAATCTGCGAGATAACTACAAGTAATTAAACTCTATGCGTAAAACTTCATCGAAAAAAATCGTCCTTCGCTTTGTAAAATCAGTGAATATTTCATTCATATCAGCTATACAGACTCCATGAACTAAATGATTTTGTGTTAAAAAAATACAGCAATTCTAATACAACTCATTCTACATATTTTGCTGTTTACATTTTACATAGGTGAAAAATAGACTTCGTTGTAGAAATAATCAAATTTGGATGAGCATTTAAACTCAAATATATTGTAATTGCGTTGTTTCAGTATGTAGATGCACAGAATTTAAGCAAAAATAAAGTGGTTTTAGGAGGGATACAACACTCAATATGAATTAAAAAGAACTTTAAAAATCACGATTTTGAGACAAAATGGATGCCATATATCATTTTGAAGTGGGTCACGTGATCTTTTCATATCGTGGTCACGTGATCGCTTCATATAAGAGGTGTTATTATTATTTTAATTGTTATTTAAAAAACTACTGAATATATTTCACTGAATTTTTTTTTATATATTTTATGGAACAATTTGAATATTACCTAAAATTTTCGAAGCAATTTGTGAATTTTAAATTTGCTTAAAAAATGTTTGAAAAATTAGGTCACAATAGGGCTCAATGTATTTCACTTTTTTCAACCCGGGTTCAATCCAAAACTAATTGGATGATATTATTCATTTATATTCCCATAGGTCCTACGGACCATCTGAACAACATACTAAAATTTCATTTTGATTAAGTCATTTTTACGGCAGTTATCGTGCTAACGGACAGACAGACAGACAGACAGAATGAATGAACAAAGTCGTAAACACTTTTCAACTTCGTTGTAAAGTGTCAAAAACAGGTAATTTTTTTTTGTAAAATGTCAACTATGTAGTACATGCCTATAAAAATTTCTAATTGCTGTCTGTCTGGGATGAGATGTGTCAGCTCAAATATTTTACCTTTGCCATTAAATACCTCTTTTAAAATGATCTCTTTCGAGTTTAAATCGAGAAACGGTTTATTTCAGCGCCTTCCCCCCGTATTTGTCGACAAATGTACCTAATTTTATATTTCGCAGATTATGATTAATGTGTCAAAAGGTTTTTATACAGAGTGATAAGGAATAGAAAAATGGGTCCTGATCCGAACTTCCTATTCAGCGCAGTAAAAGCACTCTGCGGGTCAGTGGGATATCCTGAAGATTTTAATAAGTGTTCATAAACGAGACAGAATTTCACATTTTATTCGTCTTTTATTTCTTGATTTCAAATCCATTTTGAGGGTTCGATATCTGTCGGGTCGACGATATCAGTAGATAGAATTGACCGGTTCACCAACAGAGGCGGTATGGTGAGGTGTGACTGCCATCTTGAATTCCGTAATCCTGGACGGAGGTGTAAAAGAGGGGAAAATGAAAAAAAGGTGGCGATAAAAAATTTTTTAGAAAGTTTTTTACGGATGGCAACGATTTCGTAGTCTTGTAAGAGGGGTCAGGGGAGAAATACATTTTTTGGAATGAGATTTTTCTAAGTAGGGTAGAAACTTTTTTCGAGGTGGCAACACTTAGGGAAGAGGTATGAAACCATCAACGCCCCCTAACGGCTTAAAGTGCAACTATTAAGGATAAAACTTCAGATTTTTTCTAAGTATTGGAGAAACTTTTTGGGGGATGGCAACACATAGGAAGGAGATATGGAACCACCGCGCCCCCTAGCGGTACATCGTAGACTTAAAGCTGAGACTTGGGATTTTTACTGATATTGAAGATTTTTTCTTTTCTCTTTCTAAATGTGTTAAATGAGGATAATTAAATAGTGATTAAGTAGGTCAAAGACATGCCAAGGGGTATGCCAGGAGCGTGCCAGGAGCATGCCAAAGGCATGCCATGCTAATATCCCTCCGCCTTCTAAAAGAGAGTGCTTACCCTGTATCACAGTTATGAAGTGAACTGTGAGAATCTTGTATGACGAAAGGAGATAACATAGATTTTGAAACGTGTGTCATTTTTAGCGTTTTTTCACAAAAAATTTCATAAACGTTAAAAAATAACAAAAATGTGCGGGTTTTTTTAAACAAGTTGAAGTTTTGAGATAGTTGATTTCTCTAAGGGAAATAACATGAGTTTTCACACTTTTGTGAATTTTTTGCAAAAAAAAAAATGTGCGTTTTCGCAAAAGTGTTACCAAAAATACGTTTTTTGAAAAATGTGACATTTTCCGATTTTTTTCAAAAACATACTTTTTACTTGTAAAAACTAAGAAAAACAAGCTTTTAAAGTAGTAGAATGGTATGAATCGGGTGTATTGGAGGGTGTGTGTTTCCCCAATCATCGGCCTTAGATTTTAAGAATTTAAAAAAAATAAATATTTTAAATAAATATTTTAAATAATAAACATTTTAAATAATAGCAGATACCTGTTTATCCGCAAAATACTTATGTGGGTAGTGTTATGAATCTCGCAAGTTAATTAGAAAATGTTAATTAAATTAAGTGATTAAGTATTGAATATCCGTATGCCAGGAGCATGTCAAAGACATGCCAAGGGTATGCTAAAGGCATGTCAAGGTGTACCAAGGTCATCGTTCTTACAATATCCTTCCGTCTTCTAAGAAAGCGTTCTTACTCTATTCGCATGTTAAAGGTGGTTACGAAGTGGACTGTGTAATTTCTCGTAAATGTAAGTTTGTTACTTTTCGAAAACCACACATGTGCTAATTTCTCTATGGAAATTTACATAGGTTTTCGCACTTGTGTTTTTTTTTTTAACGTTTTTTAACAAAAACGCACTTTTTACTTGTCAAAAACTAAGAAAAGCATGTTTGTAAGTAGTGGAATCACACGAATTAGTGTTTTAAAGTAGCAGAATCGCGTGATCGACTCTATACGATGAATGAGTCTATTCAACGAATGACTCTATTCGCGGAGGTGTATATGCCCAATGAGGGAACCCATAGACCGTTTATCAGCGAAACATTTAAGTGATTAATGTTTTGAATCCCACACCCATTTTAGTCTGAAAATCTAGAAAACCCCCAGAGAATATACCTATTTTAAAAATAAGTATTATAAAGAAAGGGTTAGTGTATCAGTTTATACGCATAGTGTGTCTTATTTTTCTAAATCCCACCATTTCTCAAAATAAAAGTATAAACCAGAACCCTCCTCGTTTAGATCTTGTAAAAAATGATATAGCTATGAACGCCCCCGTCCAACCCTTTTGTGTGGATGGAGGGCAGATATTTAAGACATTCTAGGCACTAGGAGAATACGTAGTGGGCGTTGACACGTGTTGTGTTACTGAATAAGAAATTGCTTATCCCGAAATACGAGCGAGTCTGTACTCAAGAGATATATAGCCGAAAATGATTATCTTGTGATTTTTAACGTTTGAAATAGCAAGATACACGCTAATTTCTTTACGGCGAATAACATATATTTTGTGTATCCATAGCAGTTTTAAGTGAAATTTAACACATATAGCTTTCTAAGAGAGGGAGAAACGCCTAATGAGGTGATACATATGATACACGCGCCTAACACAAAGTGGTGGAAATATAGTTTTGGTGACAAGATAGATTTTAGAGATGAGACTTTGAAATTTCTTTCGATAAATGAGGTGTTTGGGGTTATTTGACGTGTGAATGACCGATACATGGTAATAAAATGAGGAACTAGGCTCAGTTTTCAAGTATAGGACTTTGAAGTGTTTAGCTAAATGTAATATGTGCCAACATTTTATAAGATGATATCGCCTGCAAAGTGAGTATAAGACGATCCCATCATCAGCAGCTAGTTACAAAGTGTCGAACTAAACGAACATTTATTTCTACGATAGAAAGTTTAAATATCCTAGCTAAATGCGATGCTTTGTAGCTTTTAAAGGGTTGGAAACACCTACTGAGGCGGCATGCATGATACTTAACCATTAAATGGGAAACTAACAAAGATTTTTAGGGTTAAAACTTGAATTTATAATTAAACATGATTTCTACTAACTACTGCAAAAAGAGAAATGCATAGTGAAAGGGGTTATGTATATATAATACATATCACCAACACCCACAGGTGGAATGCAGATCTAAGATAGTATTTTTAGGAGAAGACATGGAATTTTGAAGTAAGTGAGGTATTTAGAGGCATTTAAAGAGATATAAACATATAATAAGGTAGTATCCATAATACACACAACTAATATAGGACAGAGAAAGGAAAACTTTAGTATTGTTTAGAGACCGAACTTCAAATTTTTAAGTAAATGTAGGTGGTTGGAAATTTTTGATGGACTATGTGCGATATACATGCCCCGATCACAGTGATGGAAAAGTGATACCGGAACAGTTTTTAAAGATGTGACTTTAACTTTTTTCAATTAAGTGGAGAATCTACTAAATCTTAGAGGGTGCTAGCGTTTACCGAGGGGGTATGCATAATGCACATAAGCAGCATATAACATTAGGAAGGGGGTATTAGAAAAATCTTTAAAGGTAGGACTTTAGATTTTGGAACTGAATGAGATATCAAGAAACATTTAAAGAGGATGAAAACATCTAATGAGGTGGAATGGGGGTGTACTTACCCAAGACACCTAGCGGTGAAATTATGAACTAAGATAAATTTTTAAAGTAAAGACTTTAGAAGTTTCACATAAATGGCAATTTATACTAGTTTTTAAGAAATGGAAAAGCCCAGCGAGATAACTTGGAATGAATGCAACGCCGATAGATAACAGCGAAAGGAAAACTTAAATATTGTTTAAAGACTGAATTTCAAATTTCGAAGTAAATGTACATGTTCAGAAACTTTTAATGGACTAGGTATGATACACATACTCGATATAACAGTAAAATGGCGAACTAAGGATAATTTATGAGTACGTAACTTTGGATTTTTTAGTTAAATAGGGATTTCTACTAATTTTTAAAGGGTAGAAAGGCATACTAAAGGGTGTACAACAAATTGTTAGAAGGGACTTTGCGAATTTGCTAGCTAAATAGGGATTTCCACTAATTTTTAAAGGGATATAAAGACATACTAAAGGATATACAACAAATTTTTAGAGGAGACTTTGATAATTGTTTAGCTAAATAGGGATTTCTACTAACTTTTAAGGAATAGAAACACATACTGAAGAGTATAGAGTGTAATCATTACTAACACCTGGTGCTAAAATCAGGAATTAGCATAATATTTTAAAGATTAAACTTTAAATTTTTTGTAACTAGGTGCAACATATAAACGCTTAAAGCGGATGAATACGCAGATTGAGACAGCATGTGCGATGCACATCATCCACATATAGTAACAAAAGTAGAACTAAACATGTTTTAGGATAGAATTTTTGGCTTCTTCACATAAATGAGGATGTTTAGAAACCCCTGAATGGTTAGAAACTACACTTTAAGTGGGAGTAGAATAGCACCATCACCAATACCTATCGAGGGAAAATAGGAATTAGAGTAATATTTTGGGGATGGGACTTTAGATTTTTAGGTAAATGTTATGTTTAAAAACTTTTGAAGTAGCGTAAATGCCTACTAAGACGACATATGCGATACACATAGCCAATACATGGTTATGAAATAGGGAAAAGCTAAGATAGCGTTTTAGAATAACACCCTGAATTTTTTCTAACTAAGCGCAATATATCAGCACTTAAAGCAGAATGAATACAAAGATTCAGAAGGCATGCATGATACACACGTCATCTCCGAAAGCAGAGGCCGGAGCACTAACTTTTGACGTCTTGGCTTGTAGGCCCACTGCGAGTAGGTCTTCCAGATCGCGATCGGAGCTTTTGCTATTTGCTATTTTCTTCCCTTTTAATTCTCTGTTCGATGTAAAGGAATCATAATTTATCAGCAAATCAAATAATATTCATGAAATTTGGAAGTATTTTCGATAATGTTCATTAAAATGGGTGATTTAAAATATTAATATTGCTGTACATTTCCTTAAAATAAAATATTTATAATGACTCATTCACTGCAGGAGCAAAGATGAAAGGATTCCATTCAGTTCGTGTTTTAATAAAAGTTTGAAAAAGAACCCTCTCTATTTATTGCTTAATCAGGCATTTTATTTGAATAATTCTTCAGTACATTCAGCTAAAGTATACTTACAGATAAAGTATGCAGAAACTAAAATGATTACTGAATACTATATCTTTAAATATCATAAGATAATTAAAAAGAAACTCAGAATTTAACTTTTAATATACTTACGTGTTTATTTATTTTTATTTCATTTTATTTTATTCATTTTTTGTTGTTTTTATAAATTGTAAAATGATTTAGAATTAAGATAAAATACTAGTTGAATGTCATTCATTAACCTATGCACTATAATTTGTAGAAGTTCAGGTTTTCTAATATAGCACATCTTATATTCCTTTTTTTACTACCACACATTAACAAATTGTAAACAATTTTGCGTAATTATAGAGTTTGAAATACCTCAGAGGCTTTGAAAATTCAATAAAGCTGTATAATAGAACTTTTTGGTATTAATATTTCATTTACAATTCCATTGAGGTGAAAATGTAAGAAAGATTTAGCTTTGTATTATTAAAATAACATTAACTATAATATAATGAAACTTGGTATATAATATATATAATATTATGTACCAAGTGTATAATATTATATACCATAACTTGAAATTGTAAGTTAGTTACTTTGCTTTTTTCCAAGCTATTTTAACAATTTTCAATAACATAATAACTCGCTACATAAAAAAAAAATGTGCACAACCTAAACACAAATGACTTCTTAATCTATTCTTTTAAAATTTCAGCATGCCATAACAAATAATAAAAAATATAAATGCAATATATTAAGATACTAAATCTTTTATATGCAGTTATTTACTTATCAAACGGTTAAAAATATGTTATTTGATGTGTGATATATTACATTTTAGATTATTTTACTTTCATAACTTTAGTGTAGCATTTTTATTGCTACGATTTCTTACTATTGATAATATCTTAAAAAGAGAATGACATTTTTTTATCTATGTAAATAAAATTGAAAATACATCTATCTGTCTGTGTGTTTATCTATCTCTTCATCACAGTAGAACTGCTGCATCGAATTTCATGAAAATTCTGTGGGTAGCCTTGAAATAGCCCTATTTAAAATTTAGTCCACGTTTCGAGTTTTTAGGACCAGGTATTGTCGAGATATGAATAAAAATCCCACAATTAAACCTTCCATAAAAATAGAATTATGCAGATGATATATTTTCCGCAAATTTACTAAGAAAATTATATCATGATGCTAAGCAACGCAATAAAATCAAATGTGTTTATTAGGCAGACGATTATTAAATGTTTTAAGATTTAAATAATAACGAAATCGATATAAAAGAAAATTTTATAACCATTTTTATACCATTTTAGCGCTTTCATTTTAGTTTATATTGATCCAATTTCATATATATTTTATAATTTGTTTTCAAACGAGGATGATTTATTCTTCAGATCTGCTTGAAGATAATTTTGTATAGAAAACACAGAAAGGAGAATTAAATTTAGAAGAATTAAGTGAAGGGAGAATTAAATGAAATATTTTAATAGAATGTTTTGAGTAAGAATGTCATTTAGAATAGTGCAGAAATTTGCACATATTTTAAATCATGGGCAATGTCGAGTATATCTGCTATTAACAGTATACATAAAATTGTATGTTGTACATCTATCTGTCTGTTTATTATCTCAGCACGGTAGAGCTCATCTGTTTTCTTTTCATTAGAATTATTATAAAATTTCAAAAATAGAGACTCCAAATATTAAAACTTTACATCAAATTCTGAAGTTTTAGGTTTCTCTTGTATTATATAATCAGTACTAAGAACGGACATACTGCTAGTCTATTATAAAATACCACACAACTAACAACATTATTAAAGTAATTTTAAAATATTTGCAGGAAACTGAATAATTTATGACAACATATTAAGTACACTAGGTAAATGCAATGAATGACACAAGCTAACTTGATAAAATATACATTTTAAACATTGAATGATTTTAAATACTTCACAATTACTTAACAAAGCTTAATTTTAGAAGTGCCTAGGCAGTTATTTTAATTAATATGACAACAATAAAATTTTAACACAAACAAGAAAACTTTAAAAGGTTTGTTGACGTTATAATTAGCAACAAAACCATTTAGAATCCAGTTAGGTTTAATTGAATAGCAATAATTTGATTGCCATATATTTAAAATTCTAAGTAATTTTAAATGACATAATGAAGTAATTTTAAATGACAAAAATAGACAGACCATTCATAATCATAAAGGGATTTTCTTTAATTATTTTACTAAAATCTATTATTTTTTAACATGTGATTCTATTTTATACCATGGTTTAACGGTAACCATGGTATGACCTTGATGTCACCTTGTCGCGAAGGGGGTGTCGGTGGTGTTCAAGCATCGATTTCTTCATTCTAATTGTGGATTTCATGTTGGTATGTCGCATTTAAACTGTCCTCTACTACGAATATGTCGGTTTTAGTTGGTAAAGCTGGAGATGTTAGATCTGTCATTATTCATCGGCCTATACATAATGCAGCATCTTTGAACCGGATAGAACATGTAACTACTTGCTTTAATATGATTTTATTCTCTCATTTTATTAAACTTTGTATTTTCATAATATGTTAGAGCTTCATTATTTTATTTAGTTAAGAGTAGTTTGTTGGGGTTTTAGTATCTAGATATATTCTTTAGCTTGGTAATTTTATTATTTTAGCTGATTTCTGATGGGATTAGTATAATGGATTCACGATTACTTTATATAAATTTTGGGGTATGTATTACATTGCTACATAGAATAGCGTGTTTATACTAACGTACAACATTTTTTATCTTGTATAGACATGTCTTGTCTGTTTTAGAATGTCGGTGATCTGTATTATCCACACAACTTCACTACATATTTTTCACCTCCTTAAAGGTTATTTACTCAGAAATTTTAAAGATCCCCCTTTAAAATATTTGTAGTATCCCCATTTCGCTGTTATCTGGCGATGATGAATTCATCTCATGCCGCCTTATTAGGTGTTTCTGACTCTTTAAATGTTCTTAAACATCTCATTTACCTAAAAAATTCAGAGTTCTATCTTTAAAAACTTACTTAAATCAGCATTTCGCTATTATGTGTCGGTGATGTGTATCACGCATGCCGTCTGAATCTTCGTATTCATTCCGCTTTAAGTACTGATATATTGCGCTTAGTTAGAAAAAATTCAGGGTGTTATTCTAAAAAGCTATCTTAGCTTTTCCCTATTTCATAACCATGTATTGGCTATGTGTATCGCATATGTCGTCTTAGTAGGCATTTACGCTACTTCAAAAGTTTTTAAACATAACATTTACCTAAAAATCTAAAGTCCCAACCCCAAAATATTAATCTAATTCCTATTTTCCCTCGATAGGTATTGGTGATGGTGCTATTTTACTCCCACTTAAAGTGTAGTTTCTAACCATTCAAGGGTTTCTAAACATCCTCACTTCTGTGAAGAAGCCAAAAATTCTATCCTTAAAAACATGTTTAGTTCTACTTTTGTTACTATATGCGGATGATGTGCATCGCACATGCTGTCTCAATCTGCGTATTCATCCGCTTTAAGCGTTTATATGTTGCGCCTAGTTATAAAAAATTTAAAGTTTAATCTTTAAAATATTATGCTAATTCCTCATTTTAGCACTAGGTGTTAGTAATGATTACACTCTATACTCTTCAGTATGTGTTTCTATTCCTAAAAAGTTAGTAGAAATCCCTATTTAGCTAAAAAATTCTCAAAGCCCCCTCCCCCCTTCTAAAAATTTGTTGTACACCCTTTAGTGTGTCTTTATATCCCTTTAAAAATTAGTGGAAATCCCTATTTAGCTAGCAAATTCGCAAAGTCCCTTCTAACAATTTGTTTTACAGCCTTTAGTATGCCTTTCAATCCCCTTACAAATTAGTAGAAATCCCTATTTAATTAAAAAATCCAAAGTTACGTACTCGTAATTTATCCTTAGTTCGCCATTTTACTGTTATACCGAGTATGTGTATCATACCTAGTCCATTAAAAGTTTCTGAACATGTACATTTAATTCGAAATTTGAAGTTCAGTCTTTAAACAATATTTAAGTTTTCCTTTCGCTGTTATCTATCGGCGTTGTATTAATTCCAAGTTATCTCGCGGGGCGTTTCCATTTCTTAGCAAGAAAGATCAATCATGCTTAAAGCATTGATTATGAAACACTTTCCAACTTCAATGTAATTTTATTTAAACATGTCTAAAATACAATACATTCCTCGGTAATATTTTAAAACTTATCACAATACTACATTAATTTATTATATTTGAAAACTTAAAACTTCATCCAAAAAAATGAACTTCATTCAAATGACGGCATTGAAATATAAATTGCCTGGTTTAAACATCTCTAAAATGTGATACATTCCTCGGTAATAATTATAGAATTATCATAATACTACGATAATTTATTATATTTGAAAACTTTATCGAAAACAACTGAAATTCATTCAAATGACGTCATAGAAAAATAACACGCCTGGCTCTCTCTATAAAAGCAGCATTTCATTCATAAATAGTTTCCCATTCATGTCATTCATCACAATACTATAATAATTTATTTTACTTAAAAATTAAGACCATGGAGCTACAAGTAATTAAACTCTATGCGTAAAACTTCATCGAAAAAATCCTCTGCTTCTCTGTGTAAAATCAATGAATATTTCATTCATATCAGCTATATTGCAGACTCCATGAGCTAAATAATTTTGCGTTAAAGAATTTCAGTAATTCTTATACAACTCATTCTACATATTTTGCTGTTTACATTCTCCATAAGTGAAAATTAGGCTTCGTTGTAGAAATAATCAAATTTGGATGAGCATTTAAACTCAAATATATTGTAATTGCGTTGTTTCAGTAAGTAGATGGACAGAATGTAAACAAAAATGATGGATACAACACTCAATATGAATTACAAAGAACTTTAAAAAATCACGATTTTGAGACAAGATGGATTCCATATATCATTTTGAAGTGGGTCACGTGCTCTTTTCATATCATGGTCACGTGATCGCTTCATATAAGAGGTGTTATTATTATTTTAATTTTTATTTTAAAAACTACTGAATATATTTCGCTGAATTTTTTTTTATATATTTTACGGTACAATTTGAATATTATCTAAAATTTTCGAAGCAATTTGTAAATTTTAAATCCGCTTAAAAAATGTTTGAAAAATTAGCTCCCATTGGGCTCAATGTATTTCATTTTTTCAACCCGTGTTCAATCCAAAACTAATTGGGTGATATTATTCATTTATATTCCCATAGGTCCTACAAACCGTCTGAACAACATACTAAAATTTTATTTTGATTAAGTCATTTTTACGGCAGTTATCGTGATAACGGACAGACAGACAGACAGACAGACAAAATGAATGAACAAAGTCATGAACACTTTTCAACTTTGTTGTAAAGTGTTTAAAAACTAGTGTAAATTGCCATTTATGTGAAACTTCTAAAGTCTTTAAAAATTTATCTTAGTTCATAATTTCACCGCTAGGTGTCTTGGGTAAGTACACCCCCATTCCGCCTCATTAGATGTTTTCATCCTCTAAATGTTTCTTGATATCTCATTTAATTCCAGAATCTAAAGTCCTATCTTTAAAAAATTTTCTAATACCCCCCTCCCTAATGTTATATGCTGCTTATGTGCATTATGCATACCCCCTCGGTAAACGCTAGCACCCTCTAAGATTTAGTAGATTCTCCACTTAATTGAAAAAAGTTAAAGTCACATCTTTAAAAACTGTTCCGGTATCACTTTTCCATCACTGTGATCGGGGCATGTATATCGCACATAGTCCATCAAAAATTTCCAACCACCTACATTTACTTAAAAATTTGAAGTTCGGTCTCTAAACAATACTAAAGTTTTCCTTTCGCTGTCCTATATTAGTTGTGTGTATTATGGATACTACCTTATTATATGTTTATATCTCTTTAAATGCCTCTTAATTCCTCACTTACTTCAAAATTCCATGTCTTCTCCTAAAAATACTATCTTAGATCTGCATTTCACCTGTGGGTGTTGGTGATATGTATTATATATACATAACCCCTTTCACTATGCATTTCTCCTTTTGCAGTAGTTAGTAGAAATCATGTTTAATTATAAATTCAAGTTCTAACCCTAAAAATCTTTGTTAGTTTCCCATTTAATGGTTATGTACCGGCTATAAGTATCATGCATGCCGCCTCAGTAGGTGTTTCCAACCCTTTAAAAGCTACAAAGCATCGCATTTAGCTAGGATATTTAAACTTTCTATCGTAGAAATAAATGTTCGTTTAGTTCGACACTTTGTAACTAGCTGCTGATGATGGGATCGTCTATACTCACTTTGCAGGCGGTATCATCTTATAAAATGTTGGCACATATTACATTTAGCTAAACACTTCAAAGTCCTATACTTGAAAACTGAGCCTAGTTCCTCATTTTATTACCATGTATCGGTCATTCACACGTCAAATAACCCCAAACACCTCATTTATCGAAAGAAATTTCAAAGTCTCATCTCTAAAATCTATCTTGTCACCAAAACTATATTTCCACCACTTTGTGTTAGGCGCGTGTATCATATGTATCACCTCATTAGGCGTTTCTCCCTCTCTTAGAAAGCTATATGTGTTAAATTTCACTTAAAACTGCTATGGATACACAAAATATATGTTATTCGCCGTAAAGAAATTAGCGTGTATCTTGCTATTTCAAACGTTAAAAATCACAAGATAATCATTTTCGGCTATATATCTCTTGAGTACAGACTCGCTCGTATTTCGGGATAAGCAATTTCTTATTCAGTAACATAACACGTGTCAACGCCCACTACGTATTCTCCTAGTGCCTAGAATGTCTTAAATATCTGCCCTCCATCCGCACAAACGGGTTGGGCGGGAGCGCTCACAGCTACATCATTTTTTACAAGACTTAAGCATGGAGGGTTCTGGTATATACTTTTATTTTGAGAAATGGTGGGATTTAGAAATATAAGACACACTATGCGTATAAACTGATACACTAGCCCTTTCTTTATAATACTTATTTTTAAAATAGGTATATTCTCTGGCGGTTTTCTAGATTTTCAGACTAAAATGGGTGTGGGATTCAAAACATTAATCACTTAAATGTTTCGCTGATAAACGGTCTATGGGTTCCCTCATTGGGTATATACACCTCCGCGAATAGAGTCATTCGTTGAATAGACTCATTCATCGTATAGAGTCGATCACGCGATTCTGCTACTTTAAAACACTAATTCGTGTGATTCCACTACTTATAAACATGCTTTTCTTAGTTTTTGACAAGTAAAAAGTGCGTTTTTGTTAAAAAACGTTAAAAAAAAAAACCCAAGTGCGAAAACTTATGTTAATTTCCATACAGAAATTAGCACATGTGTGGTTTTCGAAAAGTAAAAAAGCTACATTTGCGAAAAATTACGCAGTTCACTTTCACTTCGTTTTTCCCGGCCACCCAATTTGTTACTCTAAGTCTTCGGACGAGTCGGTTGGTCTGGGCTTTCGACAGTTCACTTCGTAAGCACCTTTAACATACGAATAGGGTAAGCACTCTTTTTTAAAAGACGGAGAGATATTGTAAGAACGATGACCTTAGTACACCTTGGCATGCCTTTAGCATACTCTTGGCATGTCTTTGACATGCTCCTGGCATACGGATATTCAATACTTAATCACTTAATTTAATTAACATCCTTTAATTAACTTGCGAGATTCATAACACTACCCACTTAAGTGTTTTACAGGTAAACAGGTATCTGCTATTATTTAAAATGCTTATTTTTAAAATTATTTATTTAAGGTTTCGATGATTGGGGAAACACACACCCTCCAATACACCCGATTCATACCATTCTACTACTTTAAAAGCTTGTTTTTCTTAGTTTTTGCAAGTAAAAAGTATATTTTTGAAAAAAATCGTAAAATTTCACATTTTTCAAAAAACGCATTTTTGGTAACACTTTTGCAAAAACGCATATTTTTTTTTCTAAAAAATTCACAAAAGTGTGAAAACCCATGTTATTTCTCATAGAGAAATCAAACAATCTCAAAACTTCAAATTGTTAAAAAAACGCACATTTTTGTTGTTTTTTAACGTTTTTGAAACTTCTTGTGAAAAAACGCTAAAAATGACACACGTTTCAAAATCTATGTTATCTCCTTTCGTCATACAAGATTCTCACAGATCACTTCGTAACCGTGATATAGGATAAGCACTCTTTTTTAGAAGGCGGAGGGATATTAGCATGGTATGCCTTTGGCATGCTCCTGGCATGCTCCTGACATACCCCTTGATATGTCTTTGACCTACTTAACCACTTTATTTAATTATCCTCATTTAACTCATTTAGAAAGAAAAAAGAAAAAATCTTCAATATCAGTAAAAATCCCAAGTTTCAGCTTTAATTCTACGATGTACCGCTAGGGGGCGCGGTGGTTCCATGCCTCCTCCCTATGTGTTGCCATCCCCCAAAAAGTTTCTCCCCTACTTAGAAAAATCTGAAGTTTTATCCATGATAGTTCCACTTTGCGCCGCTAGGGGGCGTTGATGGTTCCATACCTCCTCCGTAGGTGGTGCCACCTCGAAAACAGTTTCTTCCCTACTTAGAAAATACTCATTCCAAATAATTTATTTCTCCGCTGACCCTTCTTACAAGACTACGAAATCGTTACCACCCGAAAAAAGTTCCTAAAAAACTTTTTACCCCCGCCTTTTTTCATTTTCCCCCCTTTTACACCCCCGTCCAGGATTACGGAATTCAAGATGGCGGCCATACCTCATACCTCACCATACCTCCTCTGTTGGTGAACCGGCCAATTCTATCTACTGATATCGGTATCCACGCTCGACAATGGAACGAAAGTATGGTGTTTGTAAAGGGATAATCGAACTTCGAAGTGGATCCAATTCAGCATTTTCATACATATAATAAGCCGTGTGGTGGTCATCTGGCTGTCATCTCTGTCTGTAATAAGTGGCTGTCATCTCTGTCTGTCTGTCCGTCCGTCGTACTCGGAGACCGGTGGAGGCCCATTTGACGAAGATCACCTCGTTGACCTTCGTCCATAAATATCTTTCAAAATTTAATATCACGAATAACAGCACTTTGAAGAAAGCGAGCCAAAGTAAATGAAATTTCGCTTTCTTCCAAAATGTACTATAAAGTTGTATTTTCTCAAACATTTGTATGGATCTGTTACTTTGTGAATGATTGCTTCAATGGTTTGAGTTCAAGATGGGGTGAGTTTCGCTTCATTCATTTTCACTTTATTCGGAGTTGCATCTTATTCACTCATTATTATTATGAGGTGAGAAGGTTGCATTTTCTTAGGGGTCGTAGAATCGTTCTTTTTGGTTAGAGGGCATGTGTACGTCATTAGTAGTGATTCCAAGAGCTTATATTTTGCCTTTCATTAAATTTAAATATAAATGCCCCTCACCAGATTATCTTGAATGCCACTTTAATGATAGAATTTTTTTCCCTTATGCCTGCAGGAGAAATATAGAGCAGAAGATATCTCGGGAGAAATTCAGGTAAATTTACTTCTATTATTTATGCCTTTTAAATGTCCGTGGGCCAATTGCCTAAAATGTTCAAACTCTTGGAGTTTCATCATTTTTTTACAATACATTATCTTAATGAATAAAATTCGTCTGCAAAAAGTATTTGCACATTTTTTTTATTAAAATTGCTTTAAAATTTAAAATTTTTAATTATTTTCCTTAAATATGAAACTTCAAGTGATATTTCAAGTCCTTTAACCTTCTAATAAAGTCTTCTAATTTACTTTGGAGTTATTGGAAAACATCAAGGAAGAAATTCCTTATCAAGTTTCCTTTTGATCACCGCTTGCTCAACAAAGATCTCTTTATACAATTAATGTACTTCTCTTTGTAAAGGACAAAACATAAAGCCTGGGATCCAAAACAAAACACAATAATTTAGTATAATATCTTATATATTTGTCTCGATGAAATGAAAACTTCTTCAACTAATGTAACCGTAGAAAACACTATTAAGGAGAATATATCCAAGAATGACAATTGGATATTTTATGTCCATGAATACAAATTTATTGCACATTCACTCTTATAATAGACATCCCCTGATTATATGCCGATGTTATTTTTATTATCACTAAAAGTATTTACTTTTCAACTTCTGATTGCTTTATCCATTAAAATGATAGACATTAAAAATTCCGACGAATTCTTTACATGAATTATTTATGGCAATCAAATGAGCATCTCTTCATGTGAACACCCTTCCTGATTTAGAGTGAAATTTTTTGCATCTAATCATCCCATTATGCGAATTCGGGATAATAATATTTCGCCCAATATGCACGAGAATTTTTTCATGTGTCAGCTTTTATTTGCCACGTATCTAGCTTGAGATGCAAATATTATCGGCATGTCTCATTTTTCTTCGAATTCTTTTCAATTTGAAAGTTTCTTCTGTAGATTATTAATGTCACATTGCGAGCATCCTATCCAGAGTCGATGCTGATAGGTAAGCTGCACCTATCAGCATAAAAATGTCTTTGCCCAGTGTTTATGAGTACTTTAAGGAATTTGTAACATACTTGTTTGAGAAGAAGTAAGCATAGTAATGGGTATTATTTTTCTGTCTATTGCAATTTAATATTTTACGCTAAAAGTACTTAATGGCTATATTTTTTTTAGTAGTAATGTATTCCTTTTAGTTTTCGAGATATTGCACTTTTTCAAATAAACTTAAGAAGGAATCCCATAAAATTAAAAAAATGATTAACTATTGGGAAATAGGTTCCCATTTCCATGTAATATAATGCAATCCATCTCATGGATCTAGTGAGAATATACTTTGTGGAGCCTTACGATTCGCCAACAGCCATTTATATATAAGAAATGCTCTTTTCTCCGTCCGTCTCTAACGCTTGGTGATAAATCGGGCAATTGGGCAACTCAATGGGCGAACTATTGCCAACTTGCGATTTTTCGTTCCAGATTGAAGAAAATCTATGTCCAATTGCAAAAACACCGTTGAATGAACGAAAATGACGCCCAATGAATGAATAATTAAAATATATTTGGACTCAATGTCTTAATGCAGATGCGAGCCATCATTATAATGGTCCATTTAGAGTTGCGTGAAATATAAGTTAATAGGGTACTTGGAAGTACTTTTATTCGAAAGGCTCCCAATTTAATATTAAAAACAATGTGCCGTAGACCTTCAACATTATTTTTTGACTGTAAAAGAAGCCCATTCATTGCAATATATGGGGAAGATCACACACAGACCACTCAAAAGAAACGATGTAACTTCTATACAAAGGAAATAAAGTAATTTTTTTTTATCTGAAAGCGTTTTTTATCAAATAGAATAACATAATATTTATTATATTTTGATCATTTATTATACGTCGTACTTTCAAGATATATGGACATGAAATAACGTGTCATTTTTTTAATAATTCAATTTTTATAGTAATTATACACATCATCGAAATCTGTTTCAGACAAATGCTTTTGTATTTCATAGATTACTCAATCCAATGTGAGTGAATTTCTTGGGAACATTTTCTATAGTAATAGAAAATGTAGTACGCCAATGGAGATAATGAACCGTGACGTGGAGTTTCTAATTCATAATAATTATACAGAAATACGGGTATCATGAAATAATGAGCAATTATTTTTTAAAAGAAAATTAAGAGACTTGTTTCATCATTGCGATTCAGAATATATAAAAATGTTGTCATGACGACACAAACCTTATTTCTGAGCGACTTTGCGGACTACTACTAGACTCAAAGTTTGATTCATTTATTTTTCTTGATTCTCATTATACTGGCAGAGTGAATACAGCTGGTATAACGTTGTAAAGGAAACATATCACTTTTTCTTCAAAACGACTCATCAGAACACGAGGATGATTTGTGAGCTGCGTCCAAATGACATGCATAGCAACCGTTTTCAGAGTCATGGGCCGACATTCGGGAACATCCGCGAGAACACGACGCGCTAAAGGTGATGTCCAGAACGTAGTTTACCATTTTCATTTCCCAATTCAATTGTTTGGAATAACGTCCGTTTCAACCTGTGTTGCTTAAGCGCGGTTCTTCTTCTTTCAGCTGCAGGTGTGTTACGACTCCAAAGCGTCCATCTTGTACGTGACGATCGTCCGAGCACGCACTCTGGTCACGACGAGAGACAACAGTGGGCTGCCAGATCCTTATGTTACGTGCTACCTGCTACCGGACAGGCGGTGAGTATTGAACAAAGCTGGAGGGGGAAGGCTTATCATCCAAATTGTCATCAAATGGATGTTGAAGAGATAGTTTCTTACTTTCTGGAGCATTTACTTACTTTCTGAAGCATTTACTTACTTTCTGAAGCATTTTTATAGGAAGTATCTTATGGTATATATATTTTGAAACATACAAGACCTCAGCCAGCCTATTACTCAATTATTTTAACATTCAAATGAATACTTGAAGAGCAACCTGCACAGGTTGCATCGCGTGCAATGGTATAGCTGTAACGAGGTCCCCACGGGTATCTCTCCCATTAAAGATTAAAATTGAGTTTTAGGACGTTGGACCCACCGATGCCATTTTTCAGTTCATTCCTGTATTATGCGTTATTCACCGGACCAGAATCCGCACCCACGGACAGCGAGGCGCGTCTCAATACGCACCTATTCAGTACTCATCCAAAATGATACACTCCGCTATTTGTATAGAGTGGGGACTCTCTCCCTTCGAAGCTCTATAGTTCATTTATACAGATTCAATCTGACTATCCCATTCTAAAGATAATCTCTGTAATCTCATAGTATACTAATGTTTCTACTTCATGCCTGTCTTCTGAATGAACTTTAGACCTTAGATAGACGCTGTCTTTCCTGTCGCACGTCGACTGGCTGCGAACTAAGAAGGGATTCTCCTGTCCATTTTGACATAAAGATAAAATACTAAAGTCTTACGAGCAGTGTCAAAATGGCAGAACACATATGAGAATAAAGTGTCATTTCTGATGCTTGCTGGAATGTATGGAAGAATTTCGGAACTTTTATGTTTTTACACTAAAGTGACGGCAGTGACATGACTATGGAATTTTTCCTCTCGTCCTATTGAGTCCCGGTTTCATCCGCATTTTAAGCACATAAAGGTGCGCTCCCTTACAATTTCATCAACACAAACTATTAGCGCTTTTGCCATTTCTCTTAGAAATCGTATTACAAATAGTACCAACTCTAAATCTGTTGATTCTGGCAGTATAAATGAAGCATACAGAAGATAAAATAATAGTTTTTGACCTAATCCAAAAGAAAGGACACCCTTTTCTAAACAGAAGATGCCTAAGATTTTGTGAAAGATAAAATATTTGGCTATGAATTGGATGCGTTGAAAATCATTCGGTCCATCCATCTACCTTAACTCGGAAAACTGCCATCTAAAATGGGCCGTTGTTTTAAACGATTTTTGAAGTCGCTTTCCACCTTTTGCGTCTGATATTTATCTGTAAAGTACTAAAATAGATCGCCGTCTCCCATTCGACTGGATTTGCTAAAAATGTCTATTTAAAGTGGGTTAAAAGTACCTACCAGAATCTCAATTTTATTTTTTATTGGATCGTTAAAACCTCTCAAAAGTTATAATAATATTTTGTATTTTAATGACACAAGACATTGTGAATTGGAAACATCTTGTACAAGGTATTGTCTGCCAATAAATCCGAATCTCGATGCTTTGGATATTCACGATACATGCTTCCAATGATATCATGCGTCGCCAGAATCATCGAAAAGGAGCCGATCCTTCAAAGATTCGAAATTCAGTTCAAAAGATTCATATTCTCTAAAGAATATCTGTGAAATATTTATTTAAAACAGTCTATTCAGATGAATAGAAACATTGAATGTTCCCAGCCAGCTTGAAATAGACACTCATCGCTATCCCGAATCAGAACTGTTGGGTGCCAAAGCGAACTCATTGCCACGAGTTAATGGTAGCTTTAGTTTGTCCCCAGACTTTCGAAAGACGTCATTCTCTTCAACGTTTTAACATTTAACAGGAGTTTGGCCCCAAAAATAGCGTTTCTTCGAGGTGCCTAATGAATGCGAAATCATAGGCACTGTAACGGACTGTTACTTAGCTCTATTGAATGGCTTCGAAACAAAATTGCTAGTGTTTACGAAAACTGAAATATATGTCTATCATAGACATATGTGACTGTGTTCATTTCTCATATTTTTCTCATCCACACGCCCCAGTGTCGACTAAATTGATGCAGAAGGGAATGTCTAAATGTCCACAGCTGTGGTGTGGCGTATGACACCGGGAAAAGGAATCTTTGGTCTGTGTTTCGTTTTTCTAACGGATGGAACCGCCCCGACGAGCCGTGATCTCTGACCTGCCAACAGAGGGAGGAGAGAAAACCCTTTTGGAATAGAAAGGGAGTTCGATTTTAGATTCGAAAGGCGAGAGTCGCTTATCCTTCTGTAGCTCACGAAGAGCCGATACTCAACATGAATATGAAATGACATCTTCTTATGTGTATATAATTGAAAATATTTCTTTTTATACATTAAAGTTTTATTTTAAAATTTTATCTGCTGTTCCTCGGCACTACAACGCTTCTACGTTACAGCACCCTCTTGACATGTTGGGGTCCAACACTATTTTAACACATATAAGCTCATTTTTGGTTGTAATACGGTTTTTAAATCGGTTGAATGGCTGATGCAGTGTACTATTTTTAAAATCTAAGGAAACAAAACACCCCAAAAATCGTTTCCATGTTTCATAGGTTCATCACTTTACGAAAAATGGGACTCGTCCCATTTCCAGAGTCAGCCCATTAATCGTTTCAGGCTTAGGATGCAGTCTGGAACAGATAATGCGCTACTTTTCGGTCCAAAGCCTCCATCCGCTTCAACCTCTCTCCGCCGGGTTTCAAGTTCAAGCGAAGCGAGATGAATCCCAAACGAGATTCTACACGAGAGAAGCCGACTTCCACAAGACAGCATCGAGCGGTTTGAAATGCAAATTCTCGCATTGTTTTTCTCGCAGCACACATTTTGTGCGGAACGTTTCGAATGAACCCGAATCGGGGAGACTCACTTGCATTCTTTCCTTCTGCGACTCGACGTTTAACTTGATTTATATGTTCATTTGAAAACTCTATTCTGTTTTGTTATTGTCAGGATGGAAAACCAGCGCCGCACCCGGTACTTTTCTCGCTCCAGCAATCCCGAGTGGAAGCAAACGATGGTCTACCCCCAAGTGCCCCAGGACCAGCTCAAGAAGAGGCACCTCGAGATCGCGGTCTGGAACTACGACATCAGTAGGCCGTCCGAATTCCTGGGAGAAGTCATTCTGGACCTCAAAGGTGATGACCTCATCGTTACGCGGCCGAAAGACTACTTTGGGCGCTGTGCGTTCTTATGCATTTTGGATTTAATCTTAACCGGAGTGACCCCTTTGATTTCGGCCATTGCGTCACTAGTCGTGCAAGGCATCACCCCTCTCATAAACATCCCATTTCAGTTCGAGTACCCATCGGAAAGAAGTCTCATTCGACTAGAAAATGGACCTCATTAAATAATATCCTAATGGAGCGAATTAAACGGAAATGGATGGATGCAAGATGAGTGCGTGTGCATCCATGCAACGCTGTTTGTATTTCATTTTTGTTGCGAGCCAGAGAATTGTTAAAACATTCTTTGCTTTTCGGGAATTCGCTGTGAGTTTCGGTGTACTTTTTATAAGAGATTTGCATCTTAAAACTCTCATTTGGCAGCGATTTAACGTGTCCGAGGATTTAAGATGCGAAACTTTGATTCAAATGACACCGAAACTCGCAGCAAATTCTCCAAATACAAAGAACGGTTTAGCGATAGGCCCGCTTATAACAACAATAAAAAACTGTATTAAGAGGAAAACGCGTCAAGTCTATCTCGGGCGCATGAACACACGGAAGTATATATGTTTTGAATTCACGAAATCCATTTATTATCGAATGGATTTTGTTCAAAGTTTATTTCGAAGAGAATTTTTCGATCTTTCCGATGGTGTCAATAGGGTCATTCTGAGATAATATTCAATAGGGTCATTCTGAGAGTCGCTAAAGAACGGATGCGTGTGAAATTGGTAAGAAAATCTATTCTATTTCTGCAATGAGCGGCGATTATTGTCAGGCGGCGTGCTTTCTTCGTGGTGAGCAGTATATGGGTTTCAACTGAAATTACAAAAATCAAAGTAAATGTTAATGTTTCGAATTGGACGCATTTTGTAGTGTAAAAATCAGTCGCAAACATCCGCGAGTTCACTCTCAAAATAGCCTATATTTTGGGTCACGACATGGCAAGGAAGTTTAGAACAGGTTTCAAACCAATGGGTCGTGATTTTCAAAAATGAATTTTAATAAAAATGCGTTTAAGTTTTGAGAATATGCTTTGTGCGGATTGTGCATTGCTTTGTCTATTTATGCGGAGCCTTCCTTTCAAACTTTGCAGACAAAGGTCGTTTTCATTCCGATAAACGGATCCGAGTCATAGCATAGTATCAAAAATAAAATGGAACCTTTAGCTTTCTTTGCGGAGGACTCTTTATATACTTACGTCTTCAGAATTTCCTTATCTTGACGGTTCCGTCCACCTTCCAGACACGTCGGTCATCGACGAGCAGTCCAGGTGGTACAAGCTGCACCCCCACGATCCGAAGAAGTATCCGAGTCACTCGCAGAACAACGAAGGCGCCATCAAGATGGCCAGGCTCAATAACCCCAACAAAACCGCCAACTCACTCTACCTGGACAACGACGACATCAGAAAGGTAGGCTCCCATTCAATCAGACTTTGACTTTTTTTTTTTAGGTTAACATCTTTATAGACTCTTGGTGTTCTATTTGAGAGGATCTGTAATTGTACATGAAGGAGCTAAATACGACTTTGTTCTAGCTTTGCAATGACACCGATAGAATGCTTTTAATGACAGGGTTTTATTAAATGTCGGTTCACAAAATATCTGTTTGGTTAGTAGTTTTTTTTTTAAATGTACCACCCAGTTTTGGGTCTGTTTTGGGTGGATTAATTTCGAAACGCAAAAAACCCCTTATTTGTGCCCCGATTATTTTCTTGGGAGGATATATGAGTCGTTAGTGAGGAGTTCGCTTTCTTTTCTGCTCTATCCGCCGCGAGACTGATCCTGGATTCATTCCCGAGCTCGACTCTTTCGTGGTCATTAACAAAACTCTCCGAAACTTCTGCCAGTGTATACCAGCTGTTTTGGAGATCTTCCTCTATCTGAGACTGTAAAATGTCATGCCCAGCGAAACAAATCATGAGGGAGTGCATTCGCATGCCATCATTGCAAAATAATGGCATGCGGATATTGCGACGCTGTTGCATGTGTACCCAATATAGATCGACACATTTACAATACTTATATTATACGTAGTGTCTGTAAAGTAACTATTGCGAGTAGGGGTGCAACGAGGAGGATGTGGGGATGAATTGTCTAAAAGCATTTCCATCGTTTAAGAAAGAATCCCTAAACCGTCCATCCCTGTTCAGAAGTGGATTGATTTCCAGACACGGATGTGCTCTTTGTAAAGTTTCGTTATTGTGCATGAAGTGTACTCATGAATTTGCATAATGTATCAATGTATTGTATCCCAGAAATGAATTTATTTGTGTTACATCGATGTCATATCAATGTGTTGTTCGCAATGAAGCACCTTTCTTTGCAGCCTAAACTATCCACCCAAATCTTAGTCTACGCTCAATCTTTAAACACTCTGCTGAATTCTTTTTGACTAGGAAGGATGAAAATCTTTAAAAATATAATTAAACATTCATTCTGCGGGAAGCGATAAAATAAACGAAGGTGAAATGCATTCCCTCTTTCTACAATGGATGTATCTCCAGAGAAACCGAAATCTGCGCTTCAAGAAGCAATGCATGCGGTGGGCTTTCAAAAATGTCAATGTAACGCCATTCGAAGTGAATGACGAAGTTCTCTCGATAGAACGCAATGCATGCAGTGTTGATAATGTATAAAAAGTGATCTCTGAACTAGACTCGGGAGCGCTCACGAATCTCCTCGAAAACGCTCCTCGTTCCGTGACAAACAAACACAGAATCGATTCGCTTCACAAATTGCTTAAATATCCACGCTGACGCGCGTTTCTTTAAAATCTACTCAAACGAAATGGATATTACTTTTGATTGGATTGAACAGTCTGTTCAAATGGACGACTTCTGTCAAAAACATCAATTGATTTCATTGAACGTATCTCAATGCAAATATTGTATTATTCTGAATAAGTACGGTCGTGTTTAGGAGGAAACGGCCTTTTTATGCGAGTTCTCTGCCTCAAGACGAGGTTCGATGCCGGATGCGCGACCATTTCCCGACTCGCATTTCACGGATCGACTCTTGCTGCTGAAACGGAATTCATCTTCAAAGTCAGGCCAAAGGGTACTCTTTTGGTCATTTTCGAATTCTAGCTATTACCCTTCGCAACTCAGAGCCTACAACCTAAAAATTGAACTCACTATGACGTAGGGACTTTTTATGACTCCCCTTTTTATCGAACGTCATACTATTTTCAAGTATTAGATGGGTTGCATTTTTAAAGAACGCGTACTTGCCAATCATAAAATGGACACATCATTTATTATCGAACATTAAACAAGCATTTCGTTTATTTTATTTGAGATATGTTGTAAGCCATGTGACAACACATATCTGTTCCCGTTGTCTCAGATCTGTTCTCGTTCTCGCGAGGTTAATGAATTGCCGAGGGTGTGGAGTAGCGGGGAAAATATCGGCTCCATTGATAATAGCTCTGTATGAGATCCGTATAAATTGTAGTTTGTAATAATAGATGCAGTGGGTACCTGTGCTGCGGATTCGAAAGCGCTGTTAAAATGACGGCTTAGCTTTAGCCTATACCTTTGAAGGGGAGCTCTAGTACTTGGCTGAAGTTTCGTCATAACTCTGAAGGCCCAGCCTACTGATGTGCTACGATGGCCTTATCCATTATAAGCTACCCTTTCATTATACATACATACAGCGTCAATCTTCTCGTGTATATCAAGCTAGTTATGTGCTTCAAACTTTTGGACCTCTTCAATTGAATCTGCCACGTTAATTACGCAAACAAATCTTCGGATCTTGGTCCTGTTATTGACAACGGCCGTGACATGGTATTCTTTGATTTCAGCTTTTCAGACTTACTGGATCTATTTAGAAGAAGGGATCGTTTTACTTTTTAACACTTTACAACAAAGTTGAAAAGTGTTTGGGACTTTGTTCATTCTGTCTGTCTGTCTGTTAGCGCGATAACTCCCGTAAAAATGACTTGAATAAACAAAATGAAATTTTAGTAGGGTGTTCAGACGGTCTGTGGGATCTATGGGAATGTAAATGAATAATATCACCCAATTAGTTTTGGATGGAAACCGGGTTGAAAAAATGAAATAGATTGAACCCTATGGGACCTCATTTTTCAAAAATTTTAAGCGGATTTAAAATTCACAAATGGCTTCGAAAGTTTTAGAAAATATTCAAATTATACAATAAAATATATAAAAAAATTTCAGCAAAATACATTCAGTAGTTTTTTAAATAAAAAATAAAATAGTAATGACACCTTTTATATGAAGTGATCACGTGACCATTATATGAAAAGATCACATGACCCACTTAAAAAAAAAGGGGCATCCATCTTATGTCAAAATCGAGATTTTTAAAGTTCTTTTTAATTCATATTGAGTGTTGTATCCGTCCTAAAACCGCTTTATTTTTGCTTAAATTCTGTGCATCTACATATTGAAACAATGCAATTACACTATATTTGAGTTTAAATGATCATCCAACTTTGATTATTTCTACAACGAAGCCTAATTTTCACTTAAGGAGAATGTAAATACCAAAAGATGTAGAATGAGTTGTATAAGAATTACTGCATTTCTTTAACGCAAAATTACTTAGCTCATGGAGTCTGCAATATAGCTGATATGAATGAAATATTCATTGATTTTACACAGAGAAGCAGACGATTTTTTCGATGAAGTTTAAAGCATAGAGTTTAATGACTTGTACCTCCATGGTCTTAAGTTTTTAAATAAAATAAATTATTATAGTATTGTGATGAATGAAATGAATAGAAAAAGGTTTATGAATGAAATGCTGCTTTTACAGAGAGAGCCAGGCGTGTTACATTTCGATGGCGTCATTTGAATAAATTTCATTTGTTTTCGATGAAGTTTTCAAATATAATAAATTTTTGTAGTATTATGATTATTTTAAAAATATTACTGAGGAATGTGTCGCATTTTAGAGATGCTTAAACCAGGCAGTTTATATTTCAATACCGTCATTTGAATGAAGTTCATTTTTTTTTCGATGAAGTTTTAAGTTTTCAAATATAATAAATGAATGCAGTATTGTGATCATTTAAAAAATATTACCGAGAAATGTATCGCATTTTAGAAATGTTTAAATAAAATTGCATTGAAGTCGGAAAGTGGTTCCATAATCAATGCTTTATGCATGATTGATCTTTCTTGTTTTTTAATGGGTTCGCTAATGCTTAGAAACGCCACCAGACTGCCCAATGGTGTGCAAATGGAGCGAACATTTTCTAAGTTTGGATGAATACATACATGCAGACGCACACACACACAGACGTTATGCTAAAAATAATTGATATGCATTGTAGAGAGCTCAAAAGAGTTTAAAAAAAAACCCTCTAAAATTGAGATAGGGCCGTAATAGTTTCTGCAAAGCCTACTCGTATGTATTGTAAGAAGGTGAAAGATGCTTCTTTGCGCTCTTTGGCTTGCTCTTGCATATTTAGTGTTTTTAATGCTGGGTGTTGTATGTTATCTTCTGTGTTGTAACTGTTCTGTCCTTTCTCATTGTGCATGCAGCAGCAACACACCGCATAAGTGCTGGACAACCACCTCATAAAAGTATATTTCACTCTTCTCTCTCTCTCTTTCTCTCTCTCTCTGTCTCTCTCTCTTGATGTGCTTATGGGTCGTCGGTGCTGCCACGTACATTGCTATCCGGTGAAGTAAAATAGAATCGATTTTAAAAGCCATTTATGTTTACGATTCAAAGGTTTATACCGTGAGATATAATAGCCCAATCCTCTGTGTAATATTCATTTGGCAATCTTAATATCCAAGAGTCAAAATATTTTGTGCTATGCAAAATGTTTTTGAATGAGAGCGGATAGATTGAAATATCTTTTCCAGTTTCAACTTCATAGATATAAAAGGACTCATCCATCGGGATGATTAAAAGTGAAAGCTTTTCTGTTCGTTCGTTTCGTGTCCAGCGCGAGCGGATGATTATGACATCCTCGTCTTTAACAGAAGAGTCGTAAGACATGTTGAAGAAAGGCTATACTGTTAAGGATGTACTTTGCAGCACTGACTCTGTATTTCTGTGTATTTCTATAGTGTGTGTCATGTACTTTGCAGCAGTGACTCTGTATTCTGTGTATTAATTGTGTATTGATTGTGTATTAACTGTGCATTGATTGGATGTGGTTGAGCGACGGGCTCTTGCTCGATGTTGTCAGACTGCCTGCCGAATGCACCCGCACTGTTGTGGCCTTGTTTTGTTGTTTTCGCTGTTGTGGGAAACACTCCCGTTCGGGCAGGATAATATCAAAGAGATGAGTTCGTCGTTATCCTAAGCGTTCGGAGTCTATTCTATATTTCAGTTTTTTATGACTCGATCATTGATTCTTATATAAATTTCGTTTAGAATATTATTAAATAAATATCAAGTCATTCGTGTGTATTTTTAATATAAGTTAGATAAAAGGAAAATGTAAGAAGGAAACATTTTTAATTTACGAAAATCGAGTTTTTCGGGTGGCGCAGTCGATACGAATGGAACACTGTATTTCTCTTGTGACTCTATTAATATCATAATTCTAAAGATAATTTCATAAAGAAAATAATGAATTCCATTTTCCAACTCATTATATAAGACGTTGGAAGCTGTCATTTGAACATTTTGCTAATGTCGTCAGCTCGTTCCGAACGGAGTTCTCTTAGGGTGGCCCTTAGGGTGGCCCTCCTCTCCATCCCAAGGAAGATGTTCTCATTCAAAACGGGGATCATTGATCCGTTGTTAAAAAAATGAATTGAAATATTTTAATTAAAATTTTTCAACTCAAACTGTATTAACAGGCCGCTTGACTGTGTATTCTCGACTATTTTATTATACAATTTCGGAGTCCATACTTATTACTTTTCAGAAATTATTTTCTTAATAAAAATTCTGGTGAATTAAATGGATTCTTGTAAAAATGTAGACATTTGTGTATATATTTCCTTTTCTTTATCCCTTTGCAATAAGTCTTGTTTAAAGCAGTTATTTTCCACGATAAAAAGGGAGCGAAACAGTTCGAGTGTACATAAGCGAACTGTTCAGTAAAAGGTGCGTTTCAGGGTAGTCTCTAAGAGATCCCAACTCAAGGAAGTAGGTTGAGGGCTTTTGTATTGTTAGGCAGTTTCAATTCATATGGAAATATGGATTGGAACACATTTTAAATGAGAAACATTTCCCCGAGATTGGGTTCGATCGGGGGGACGAGTCTTAATACTACGATCTTAATCGTGTCAAGCATGAGCTGTCCATGAATACGATTCGTCATTCATAGATGTACACTTTTGGATTCTCAATAAAATGGACTCCATACTATGCATCGATTACCAAGGAATGGACTCCATTGAACGCTCTGACATAAATGGCTTCTAACCTGGGGGCTCATTCATCGAGAAAGGCAGAGACAAAAATGGGCGCAACGTTGCCGAATCGGAAGCAAGAAAAGCCAAAGAAATGACGTAGTATGAAGTAGTCGATAAAAGGCAGAATGTTAAATATTCACTTTCTTACTTGGCTGAAGTAACTTTTCTTACTTTGTCTTTCCCATCCGTCCCCCGGAATAGGTTCATACCCCGCCATCACTCTTCTTCGGCCACTGGTATTTTTGAAAGCATTTCAAAGGAATTTTGTAAATTACAAATCGCAAGCATTACATTCAGACTTAATAGGTTGCATGAAATAAGGAATTTCTTTTTTTAAAAACAATTTCGCAAAAAGGAAAAAAACTGTGAAAATACTTTGAACACTTGTAGGCTAATCCTGTTGCACTCTTTAAGATATAAGTGTGTGCCCATTCCATTGCCATCTGCAGCACTTAACTATAGGATTCTTGCGTCGTAACGTTTTGCTTCGATCGAACGTAAAACAGGCTGAGATTCGCAAATGTTGAACGGTATTCGGACAGTAACATTAGAGAAGAAGGATGGTTGCTATTCCCCCATTGGCTTTCTGTCTAAATAGGATAGCACTGTACCTTACGCCTTGGAGTGGGTCGGACGGTCTAGGTAGGGGAAAGAAAAGAACGGAAAAATATCGGGATGGATGAAAATAGAAATGGTAAATGTAACAAGGATTTTAATTTTTATTTCGAACTTTTCTGCTGGACAGAATTCATTAAAAGAGGTCACTTTGTGCATCGAAAAATATATAGCGTAAACATATTTTAACGCTGCCATTTTCCAGTAAAAGTGTATCGGTGACAAGATATTAGATCCATATTGTGGACGAACTATTGACGAACCCGGTGCGTCTTTTCTGCGCTTCAATCATTTTCTTTTATTATTATTCATTCCATACAAAATATTATCTATTTGTCGAAATAAATAGGAATCCCAACCGTCCACTAAAATACGTTCTTGTATAATAAAATACAATGGTCGTATGGTACCGTAGCTGAAAATACCTGCGCCATTTGGAACAGGGATACTTTCAGACAGGTTCTAATAATAATTTTTTTTTTAATTCGATTCGGTTAAGCTAAATGGAAAGCGATTTTTGCATCGATCCGTTTGTAACGATCGTAAAAAAAAATCGAACGATGTTAATCTTAACATCATCATCATACAGTATGAAAAGCGCTTTTTAAAATCCCCTCCGAGCAAAATGTGTAACGAAACTTCCCGAGTATTAGTGAATTTCTAAAGAAAGCCTATTTTGGAAGGGAATCCCCATTCTCCTTATTGTTCATTCAATGCATCACGAAATCTAAAAGTGCGAAAATCATAAAATGGGATCTTTAAAAGTGGCCTACATGAGGCGGCTCATGTCAAATTTTAAATGCTATCATTTTGATGAGGATTTTTGTCTCTTCCTTTAAGAGAAGTTTGTTTCCTTTAAGAGAAGTCATTTTTCCTCCAACTAGATAAGGGGGTTTTAAATTTGGATCCCATTTATATCGGTTTATAGGAGATAGTTACGGGTCGCACCGTTTCGCACGTCTCAAGACATCCTAGAGGTTTTCAAAAAGTGACAGGGCTGTTCGAGGTATTCAATTCCAATTACGAGATGGGGATTCTTTTACGTCACTTGCCTTAATGTTATTCTTTGAAACCCGTTTCAGAGTTGACTAAGCCATAGTGAATGTACCTACGTATGGCTTCCTGTTATGCTCCAGTTTTTCCTTAACGTCATGTATCGTGTTTTTCTAACTTTTAGACTCGTTTAACGCGCTTTTGATGAATGTCGAAAGGAGTCTAACTGTTCGAAATATTCCACACCGGGTTCATTCTTGCAACCTATTCTATACGCATGTGTAACTAGAAAATGGGTTAACCGAGACTCAAGATGCTTCCCATCGCAACTCGCGTCGAATTCTCGGAAAACCCAAAACTTCCTTAACAGTACGAGCAATTCCAAGAAGAGAAACCCGCTCCGCCGATGGAGTTAAGATGCAAGTTAAAACGCCCAATTTTATGAATTCCGATTTTTCGCTCCAGTCGACACAGACAGACATTTTTCTTTATTATTACAGATCGACATACTTGTGTGTTGTATTAGCATTCCATATGGATGCGCTTCTTTTTCGTTTGTGTGTAACTGAATTTTGTTTCTGAATTTCAGAACAACCCCTTGGAAAAGAAGTTTTTTAAGCAACTGACGAAAAAGTCCAACGTAAACGACAACTATACAAGGGGTACGTATCTTTTGGTGACTCGCTTCGATCGAAATCGAGACTGGGGGAAGATTTGAATCCGGAGTCCTACACCATTTCCATACAAATGACGCGGATCGCCAATCCGAAAACAAAATATCTAATCTAGGTGTATATGCTACCGGGAAAGCCCGCATTATCCGAAAGGGCTGGATAAACCTAGGTTTATCCAACACTGCTTGGATAAACCTAGGCTTCACCAGCCCTGATCGGACAAAAATTTCAGATTCCTATGAAGTATACCAAGCATTGCATACTATTTACATAAATCAACTGACCTTTCCTACAATATTTCAAGGATAATGGACCATTTGTCAGTTGCTTCGTAAACAGAAATAGTCTAGGATCCTACGAATGGAATGTATAGCAATTTCACCAATATCGTACACTCAATAAATACTATCGACCGACTTTCCCTACACTATGCAAAATAATATGATGAACAGCAGTTTGTGTAGTGTATATTAGTGTCCAGAGGTAGAATTAGTGGCCGTTAACCAACTTTTCCTGCACTTTTTAAAAACCTACTTATTGGGTTCATAACAATGACCTCGGCTAGTTTAACTTAGATTCACTTTACTTTTAGAAAAAATGGCATACTGGACCCTTTGTAGAGTATAGGGTGTCCCAAAAACATTGTCTTCGACTTTCATTCCTTAAATATTAATCTTAGAGATATATAATAAATTACAAAGTAGCGTAACAAAGGTACAGAATTTTGTGAAATCGATAAAAATGTTCAGGGGATTAAATTTGAAGAAATACAAAATTTAAATTTTTATACGGTCCCCGTACAAAAACATTTCTAATAAGTAAAATGTGCCTCATATACTAATAAGGTGATGTACAAAATTTCAGCATTTTATCATAAAATGTCCCTGAGATATGTTTAAACAAAGTGGGTGAGGGATTGATCCCAAATGAAAATGTTTACAGCAAGAGTGCAAATGGCGCAACGCAGAAATGTATCATAGACAAATAATATCGGCTTCTTATCTTTAGATTTATTTACAATTTTTTAAAAATATGCTTCCTGAAAAATATCTTACAATTTTACATGATTAATTACAGAATAAAACTTGGAAATGGCACAATCAAAATGAACATTAAAACAGCTTAAAAATGTATGCATATGCAAATATCTGCCTCTGATCGGTGCGTCACACAATAGCAAGAGACACATCATCACATGAGATCATCAAGTTGTTTTTGCTCTGCCATTGATCAATCGCCTCGCTTAGCGCTGCCCGGCAGTCTGAGCGACCCTTAAGTATTTCACATTTCTGCTACATTTTGAGAGTGTAAGTTAATCTGTACCGACAGTATGTCGCAATACAGCAACGAAGAACTTTTTGAAATGCTTATGTTGTACAGTTTATGCAATCGCAATGCTAACGAAACTGCACGGAAATATCAACGTACTTTTCCCAATTCTCGACATCCTTCTGGGAGATTTATTTTCCGATGGGTGCACAGAGTGCGTAAAAGAAGAAACATACATCGTGTAGGTAAACTAGGTAGGCCCAGACGTCCCTCAACTGATGTAGAAATTGATATTTTGACTTACTTTTGCAGTCATCCGCATAGTAGTGTTCGTACCGCTGCTTCAGAAATGAACGTACCACTTGCAACAGTGTGGAGAATACTAAGACTGAATAAATGGCATCCGTTTAACATTCATGATGTACAAGGACAGGAGCCAACTGATTATCAACGTCGTCTAGATTTTTGTAATTGGGCTCTAAATCAGGAAGTTGGAAATCCCTCTTTCCTGGAAAACGTAATTTCGACTGACGAATGCTGTTTTAAACAAGATGAATGCATAAATCCTCAAAATGAGCACTTCTGGTCTGACACAAATCCATTCATGATACGTGATATTCATCATCAGAAGCAATTTTCTGTGAATGTATGGTGTAATATTTTCAGAAACCGTCTGCTTGGACCCATACTGTACTCGTATGATGGACGTTGACGGGTGACAGATACGTTAATGAGATTCTGAATGCGGTTATTCCTGATTTTATGAATGAACTGCCCCTAACAGTACATCCACCATGTATGGTTTCAACAGGATGGATCTCCAGCTGACCATACTACAGTTGTGAAACACTGGCTAAATAACGAGTTTCCAGACAACCGGATTGGCTTGCATGGGCCAGCCGAATTTCCTCCTAGATCGCCTGATTTAACGCCTATGGATTTTTATTTGTGGGTTCGTTTACGCACAACTGTTTATCTGTCACCAGTTGCAACAACGCATTCAAGATGGTTATCGTGACATCACCGAACAAGACCTTGATCGAGTGCACAGAAGTGTTATCAGGCGAATGCAGCTCTGTATTGGCCTGGATAGAAAACATTTTGAACAAGCTTTGTAATCTTTGTGTAAAATTATTATTTCTACACAGTGTAGGTACTTTTGTACCAATAAATAGCATAATTATTATTTATTTATGTAATCATTGTTTTCTTTCGTAATTTGTGTATGACCCCTAAAACTTGATCTGCCGACATGATTTTTTCCCTCTGAGAACCCATGTCGATGCATCGAAAAGTGGTTTAAGTCAGCAATTTTATCTTTTCATATATATGGGACTTTTTATGATAAAATGCTGAAATTTTGTACATCACCTTATTAGTGTACGGGGCCCATTTTACTCATTGGAAATTCTTTTGTACGAGGGCTGCACAAAAATTTACATTTTGTATTTCTTAAAATTTAATTCCCTTGAAAATTTTAATCGATTCCATAAAATTCTGTACTTTTTTATGCAAATTTGTAATTTATTATATATCTCTAAGATCAATATTTAAGGAATAAAGGTTGAGGTGAATGTGTTTAGGACACCCTGTATATTAATGTACATATTAATGTATATATATATCTATGTAGTAGTAGTGTAACTAAATAACGAGCCGACTATAGTAAAATGTAACGACTATAGTAACGACAGCGCCGACTATAGTGAAATGTAAAACAATTTTAAATTTCATCAAACATATTTAGATCATAAATTGCAAATTCCTAACTCAAATTCTTTCAGGTTGTTATCATATGTATTTTATTTTCAAAATGTGGAATTCACGTTGAATGTTAAAGAGGACAAAACATGGAATGAATTGTGAATAAGTATTAAGACCGCCAAAATGCGAGAAAGACAAATCTATTCTTTAAATAATTTTCTATAAAATAATTTTATTTTTAATTAATTTATCAGCGACCGGTCCAACGAGAATATTTAACCATCTGTTTGTTTGTTCTCTGTAAGATGTACTTTTGAAAGACAAAAAGGGGGAAAGAAAATTTTTGAAATTCTACTTTTGTGAATGTTTTACTTTTTAAAAATTTTATAACAAGGCTCATTTCATTACAATGTGGACGATACATTGAAATGGATGTCCCAATGTTTTGAATCCATTGCATGAAAGCGTCTTTGGGAGATATTTTGGCTCGAAAAGAGTCGTTTTTGTAAATCTTGATACTTCTCATTCGCTGGGAGCTGAAGATGTTTCTGCTTCATGTCAGATGAGTCGGACATATATCATTGACAGTGACAGCCAGTGAGGTCCATTTCTGTATAACCAGCAGTTTTATTTTAAATGAGCCACTTGACTCGGATCCAATTTTGTATGGATTAAATTAATTTTACAGTAGCTAAGAATGTTGTATTTTATTTATTAATTATGTAAAATACTATTAGTCATAAATAATCATAAAATACTAAAATGTTAAAAATTAAGAACTTTGTGGTGGTTATCGGAGCTGTATATTTTTCATCACTTATATAAAAGCTGTTGGAGTCTATTAAAACAATTAACTCGTTAAAACTTTTATTAAACCGCTTTTTCTACGACACGCGTTCTCCGCAGCCATTGATAGCCATAAATCAGCTGTGAGTAGAACGGTCAGGTTCCATAAAAACGCGCCAAAACCTTTTGCCACAGCTTTACCCATAATGCGCGAATTATCCAGATAAAGCCCGAAACGAATCCAATTTCAATTTCATTTCGGGCTGTACCTAGAGCTTGCCTTTTCCTCATTTCAGGCTTTACCCCTAACATATGCACCATTAGAAGGGATTTTCCCTAGAAAGTTCTGATCCTGCTGCACCAAGCCAAATGAAAAGAAATACCTTGCCAAATAGGCGGTGTTTAAGAAAAACTGTGGAATGGATGGGGGTTTCATTGACCTCAAAATAAAGTTTTTTTAACGCATTTTGATTCATCTTATTTTTCATCGATTCATCTACCTGCAGAGCGAACAAAATCCTTAAAGCCTCGATCTTCCTACTCAGTTGGCTTGATCTTCATCCTTAGTTTAGTTTCCTATCTGAATAGTTTACAATGAACCACGAGGTGTTGAAAGGCCAGACCATACGACCCACCCGAAAGATTCTGGCAGCTTATTATGTGGCCGGGAGCCACGAGGTGCGTCGAAATATCTTGGATGGCAGTCAAACATCGATGAAGTGAGATCCAAATTTTACAATTATTAAAAAAAGAAAATTCCATAAGCAATTTAAAGTATTTAAACAAACAATTTAAGAAATACACACGTGAAACACAATTTAAGAAATACACAGAGTGGTGTTTCTGATTCCAACTAAAATGATGGAGTGTCTTTTGCCATTTCTGCGACTGCCAATCTGAAATAATGGTTCATTTTCTGATCCTGTATGGATCGTGAAAGGGTTACCGTTTTGCATCCAGCGCTTTTCCAAAACAAACACTTTTATGTTTTAACACCCCCCCCCCCCCCATGATGAAATGAAAAATGAATATTTTCCTACAGATATGGACTCTCTCTTTCTTCCGATGACCTACTTTATTTATTTAAAAACTAGAAAGTGTACCCGGCTTTAATTTAAATGTATAAGAGAAGTAAAAAAAATGCATATAATAATGTATGCAACATAGGGATCAATAGGTGGCAGCAGTAACAGAACGAAAGTAGACTATTTCCGGCTATTTTTCATATAAAATCAGCCCAAAAAAGTTAAAATCCGGCGCTTATCCAGTCCTGACACTAACTACATATACCTATAAAAGGAAATCGTACTTTTATTTATATATACATGATTCTAATTAGTTTTTGAATAATTATTGAAAAATAATCAAACCAAAAAATCATTTTAAAATACTTCCACGATAGGATATGTTATTAAAAATAGATCCATATAAAAAGTAATCGTAATTTTATTTCTATTGACATAACTAACGTCGACCTACAGGAACTCGCAGCGAATGATTTCCGCTCAGCATCCCTTTCCGTGAGGGTTGTTCGCCATGTGTGGAATGAATGATTGAAATGTCAAAAAGGTTTTATTTAAATTTCACTTAAAATGCTTCGGTTGCGCTTAAATAGACACGCGAAGACCTTTCGTTTTCTCTAAAGCAATTAAAATTTTGCTCTAAAATAATTTTTAAACGGGTTTGCTAATAGACAGCGGTACCTGCGAGTCGTTCTTTCAGATCTTATGAATGAGCGATGCTTTTATACTTTATAAAAATTATAATGAATGAACGAATGGCTTCAGGATTTTTTTGTTGTTGTTGTTGTTCGGGTACAGTGTGTCCTACTTGAAAAAGTGCTGTTAAATTATGAAAATCGGATTGTCAGTCCATTTATTTTATATCGCAATTTAAACATCGGGAACGTTTTCTTCCCACGCAAAGTATATAAATTCCCCCAAATTCGTTTCTTAATCGAATGGATTGTGTTCGCGCTCGGGAAGGGATGCTAAGAAGGTGATGCGTGTCCGTTATTACTGGATGTTTTCTCTTTCTTTCTCTGTCAGCCAGTGAGCAGTCAGAGCTGGCGGGTGCCCTCCCTCTACACCGGGAACATCACCGCTCATCCTCTCCTGCCGCAGGGATGTCACGGCGCCGTCTGCTCCATCCTCTGACGAGACGCCTCGACCACGGACACAGGTAATCGTCTAGCAATACACTCTGAAAACACTGCCAATTGCAGTCTGACAAAGGACTGGACGTATCCCTTCCTATACTGCAGCTTTTGCTCGAGGCCTCGAATTGTCATAGTATTTATAACGTCCGATTGCGGGTGTCAATCAATGGGCATCGAGTCTAATCTTAATCGTCTTAGAGGCACTGGCATACCCAGAAACATTTTGAGGATGTCTCAAAATAAAATAGGAGTCGAAAAAGGGGTTTCGAAGCCGATAGTCTTCTGGGTCATTCGATGTGTTATGAATAGAATTTAAAAAGCAAAGATTGAAGATAAACTGATCCAAAGCCTATTCAATGGCAGTTATTTTCGAAAGAAAAACATCACGTTTAATGTATAGCCAATCCTTGATCTTTGAAAACACGCACCCGACATCCGACTGGATCGCTCGTTTGAGATCTATCACTTTATATATTTCATAGGGGGAGGAAAATCATCAGAAAAATAAATGAAACGTTTAACCGGGGGTCATGGGCCATTCCAATCAAATGAGATTGGCCAACTCTTTTCTTTCAAAATAAGTTTGTTTTAAACATATTAATGACAAAATAGATGGAAGAATTCCTAGCATCGAGAATAGAGCAAAATTGGAGGAGGTTCTATAACCTGGCAAAATTTTTAAAGAAATGGTCTTTGTAAAGAAATTTTTTTTATAATTGATTTCCCCTCCTAGGACGCTAAAACCGTAAACAATAATTTTTTCTATTTCAGTTTGATACCAAATGTTTAGGACTACCCCCAAATTTTTCCAGAAATTTTACCAAAATGAGAACGAAAGCCGAAACATTTTCCCCTTCAAATAGTAAATAGGTGGACTCTACGAAAGTTTATGAGCAATCCGTTTCAAATGATGAGTCATTTTAATGGATTTACCTTGTAACGTAAAAATAGGATTTCTCTTTAACGTAGCCTTATTTTTACCAAAAACTATGCAATGACTCTTATCTATCTATAGTTGAAATTTCAAAAATCTTAAGGAATTCGTAATTAAATCCAAAAGAAAGTTTTCATTGTTTTCCAAATGTTACCTCGTATTGCCAAAGTTAGAACATCTACAAAAGCTTGCTCAATCGTAAAAGTGGATGAGTTCCATAATACCACCGACCCCTGAAGGGAACCTTTTCAAATATACACTGACGGAAAATAAAATCCCAACACCAAGAAGGAGTTGTGCTAGATAAACGAAATTTGGGCGCGTTTTTGCACATGAAAGATGACGCCTATTCAAATTTTGCGCCAAACGAATAAGAGTGGCGCCACTATGGTCGTGCAAATCACGGTTGCTTTAAACATGTGATGTAAACTTCGTGAGCGTTATTTATCTTCCGGATTGGACGTTGTGAGCTAGGTTTGAGTCAAGAATGCCTTTCAGGAGACGAGGAAGGCAGTATCAGCAGCTTAGTGAGTTTGAACGAGACCGTACAATAGGGCTATGAAAAGGTGGATTTTCTTTCCGCGATATTGCAAAAAGACTTGGTAGGGATGTATCCACTGTGCATGATTGTTGGCAGCAGTGGTCACTGGAAGGCACTGTCTCAAGAAGACTGGGGTCCAGCCGCACAAGGGTCACTACTGAGAGGGAAGACCGCCGTACTCGCCTCATGGCTGTGGCGCATCGTACTGCATCTGCAGCAGCAATTAGAGCTTGTGTTGGCCCCAGAGTGACACAGCGAACTGTAAGAAATCGATTACTTGAAGGACAGCTCTGAACCAGACGGCCTGTAGCTTTCATACCACTGACTCCGAATCACTGTCATCTGCAACGTCAGTGGTATCAAACTAGAGCTCATTGGAGGGCGGAATGGAGATCTGTTGTATTCCCAGATGAGAACCGTTTCTGTCTTGGTGCCAGTTATGGTCGTATGTTGGTCAGAAGGAGCCCAGGTGAGCTCTCGGAACCAAGCTGTCTGCGGCGTAGACACACTAGACCTGCACCAGGAGTTATGTTTCGGGGAGCCATTTCCTATGACAGCAGGAGCACATCGTCGTTACCCCAAGCACCTTGATAGCAAATTTGTACCTCAGACTGGTGATTGAACCGGTTATGCTGCCATTCATGAGCAGTATTCAAAAAGGTGTTTTCTAACAGGATAACACTCGTCCTCATACAGCTACTGTCACCCAACGTGCTCTACAGAGTGTCGACGTTGCCTCGGCCTGTGAGATCACCAGATCTTTCTCCCATCGAGCACGTATGGGACATTATTGGAAGACAAATCAAACGTCATCACAACCAGCATTAATTGTTGCTGATTTGACTGATCACGTGCTACAGGCATCGAACTCCATCCAGCAAAATGACATGCGGCACCTGTACAACACACAATACATGCACGTTTGCATGCTTGCATTCAAAATCGTGGCGACTACAGCGGTTATTAATGTACCACCTTTTCACATTTGAAATGGCTCTTCTCGCGCATACTTCGGCCTTAATCAAATAAATATGTTACCTACACAATTGCTTTGCCTACATTTCATTCCTCTAAACTAATTTCTTCTTGGTGTTGGGATTTTATTTTCCTCCAGTGTATTTACTGACAGAGTCTTCTGTGTATGTAACTGTTCTGTTCGATTTAAGTGCGAGTCTATAAAATGGCGAAAAGCTAATGGTATCTATTAAAAGTTAAAGTTCCACTTTAAGTGTTTAAAATCTCCTCGAACGTTAATGATCGTCAATGAGATATGAACTTAATTAGCTTATGAGCAGCAGCATCTCAACTATGGAATGAACGGAAACCGAATTGTTCAAGGCGTGGAACGGTATCAGTTTCGAGTCAAAAATCTATCCAGCTAATAAACATCTTTCAAGGATCTGACCTATTGTTGATCTGATTATGATCTGACCTAAGGAAGTCAACAGATTAAACGGTATGAAGAACACGCACTCTTTCAAATTGAAATAAGAATATTTTCCTGGCATTTCGTAAACGAGGTGAAAAAATAGCAAGATTTAAAACAAATGTTATACAAAATTTGAGGGAATACATTTAAAGAACTTTTTCGGTATATTATAATCAGAAACCTATGCCAGTAGTTTTAACACCTTTTAAATGATCAAAATCGAATGTCGGTTCTTCAACCTCAACCACACCCATTTCAGTTGGAAACAAAGAAAAGAATAAAAAAAATGCATCATCCCTTTCAAAACAAAATTCTAGTAAGCGTTGAAATTTATCCGAGTCGTTTAATTTTAAATTATCAAGAAAGCGTTCGTTTATGCTGTGTTTTTCTTAAAGCTTGTTGAAGGCAGTGTTTCTTTCAGAACTTTTTGGCCGGGGGGGGAGGAGGCGAATTTGAGTAAAGTGGGAGTAAAATTTGAAGTTACAACATGTGCAGAAATATTTCTGTGAATCAGACTTATCTTTATTTAACATTAACTTAAAGTTTCTTTTGCTTAATTTTTTATTTGGTTCTAACAGTATTCATTTCAGAAATGGAAAGCGAGCCTTTATAAGTGAGTCAACTCCTTAAATAATAACATTAAAAAGATAAATCCGACACATAACGCAATTTAAATCTTAGTGAAAGATCGCCACTTAGATCAATTTAATAAATCTTTATAGTAGCTTAAAGGTTTAAACACTGCCTTCAATAGTCTATTGAAATAGAATTTTTGAAAATTTGAAATCACAAGCATTCTGTTAAAAATGTGCACATTATATGAATCACAAAATGATTACAGTGTTATTTCTTAGTATTTCTTATTATATAAAAGTGAATGAAGGAATCACTTTGTAATAAGTATTTCATCGTTCCGAGTGTTTTTACTTTGAAAAGTTTATAAATTTATTATAAGTCCCATCGTTTAAATATTTTTCTTGTATCTAATAAATTTCACTTCATTTTCCGTGCTTCAGCTATTTATAATTCCGAATGCAAAAAATAAATATTTGTTTTGGGTCATACACATTTCTTTTAAAATGTAAAATGCAATGATTAAAAATTCCCCCATTTTGAAAATTTTCAAAAACTCAGTTTTTTTTATTAAATTCCCTTCCCAACATCCCAATGTATTCCCGGGAATCAATCGGGTTTTTGCAACTCTAGTCAATTCAGAAGGTTTGCTTTGCAAAATGCTTAGGAACTATAGCATAGACAGACCAGAATGGTGCACACGAGAACCGTAAGAAACCAAGGTGAGTACTTAAAAAGTCCAAGGTGCATTCGAGATTAGGATTAAAGGGGTTCTATAACTGTCTTGAAACCATTTCTCATCAGAAACTGCATCGTACGTACATGTGAGAATAGTGAATTTAAGGGTTGTTCTGTTTGTTACGGAAGCCCGATATAGACAGTTATTTGAACGTTATTAAACGTATACAATGTCAGTTTATTTACATTTACAGTGCCATTTTTGTTTTAATTTAGCCCAATGCTGGCCATGGAAGCGTGACTAACGCCATCTGACGGATGGAAAGGAATCTGACCCACCATTCGACTGCTCATTCCCTGACTCAGTATCTTCGCACATAAAGGTTGTCGTTGACGCTTCTGGTCTGACCCAAGGGAAGCTGTTCCGCTGCTTTGCCCTTGTTCTCGAGATCTTCAATCGGAACGGATCCTCGCTTCTATCTTTTAAGGAAGATCCGTCTCTTGGGAAACGATTCTCTTCAGTCAAGAAAATATCGCCCAAGTTTACTTATACAATTCGTTGTTGATCTGAAAGAATGCTAAGCCAACAGTCTGTGTGACTTGAAGAAACGTGATTCAACGGTTTCATTATGGTCTACGTTTCCACAAGGATGTATAAAACACATAATTCTTTCCTATTTCAAGAAAGTGTAGTTGCGGATTCCGATAAAATAGCAGTTGAAATCCATCGCTGCTCCTAACCCCACTCCCACTACGAGTTGGCCACCCATTTCTTTCATTCATTCCAAATGGATCCACAGGACTGAAGGGAGAATCGTTCTCCAGGACTGGACATCTCACGGAGCAGGTGCGTGTGTGAAGGTGCTTTTCTTTTCGTGCCACCCTGTTCGGGGAAAATTGTGATAATGTAGAACAGACTTGATTGCTTTTCTTCCCTGCGTAGGCCTAGATTTGACAAGAAATTGACGTGACCAGACTTGCGAGCCGAATCTCGTTTCGTAACTCGCCTGACCACAAAACACGCTAAGAGGGAAAAGGCCAACTCCTTTTTTTCATGAGCTCTATTTACTTTTAGTCCTATATGTTTTCAATTAACATGCGTGTTCCAAATTTTGAACTGCTGCACTTCAATCCGAAGCAAAGAATGTAAAAGAATTGGAGTTGTTTCATGAATTGCGCTGGATGAAATGACGGCCATTTCTTGGGTCCTTCCCTCTCTGGGTGTTTTGAAATCTCCCGCTCCCATCCTACGCTCTCTGGGTTATCCAAATGAACAAAGTTTCCACCAAATGGTCCAAATGCACCTTTTCTCAAATCTGTCTCGACGAAACTGTACATAAAATTACATATATTATAAATAATAACTATATATATATATATATATGAGACTGTGTATACACGTGCTGTAAAAATATTGTAATATTGAAGCGTTCGAAATTCGGGAATCACGTAGCGTACGTTCGCAACTTCCACTATTTCTCTGGCCTTTCCTTTTAAGTGTCATTCATTTTGGATGTGTTTGTCGAACATTGCATTTCGGTTGGGAAGAAAATCCAAGTGTGTCTCTCTTTTGCCGACGACGCATGTGATCTCGAATTTCGATACCAGCATTTTCTGGGCCACTCGTCTGTCTCTCCCAGTGTTTGTTTTCTTCAATTTCGTCTTACTCTCGTGACATTTCTCGTCTTCAAACCTCTGGGTTTTCCCTTCCTTGTGCCGTCTGTCAGGAAACGAAATGGCACATGGATTTGTTTCGCCTGTGTCTTGTTGCCACGATGTTGTTCACTGTGAAATAATAATGTATAAAAAGGGGTCGGTGGTGGCGATTTTTTATATTTAACTGAAATAGTAGTAGTTACACTACAGGTAAGTCGGCCTCATCAAACTGTGTTTAGTTAGTGTATACGTCCATTTTGGTATTTCTATTGGAAGTCTTTGACTTCTACGCTAAGTACATTTTTCTATCTTCTAGCAAAGCTCAAATTTAGAACCTACTTCCTATTATCAGGACGTAACAGTTTGTATTCGATTTCCAGATCGTATCAGGGCTGCAATGCCTCTCACTTTAAATACTGCCGGTGAGCTGTAATTCGTTTATTCCTAAAAAATTGGCTTTTCCGGAATCTTTTGTTCCCAAACTCGAAATACACTCTTATGTTAGTAGGGACAACTAAAATGGCAGATAAAAAAAATGTGTGCATTTTATTAGGTTCTTAGCAGATTTATGAGTGGCAATAATATTTTAAAACATTCTAGGTGTTCACTAAAGAAAATAATATTTTACTTTCGGTTAATTATTAAATAGAACCTCAGAGCTAATTCAAACATTCAAACACGTGAACAATAATTACAGTTTCTTTTACGTTCTTGAATAAAGAACGCTTAGATCATCCATTATTTCCCTTTTCAATTTTTAATGTGCAGACGATTCCTATTTAACTCGTTTTTAATGGATTGTAGCCTCGCATTCGGGGAATCAAAATTTGAGACGAAATCGCTATTTATAAAAAGTACTTTCACTCAAATAAAAACATTTCCAATCATTTACAGATCCTAATCGGATAAATGATTCACGTTTTTACTTTTCTCGTTCTGAAATAGGGCAAAGCTGAACTTGTACCACGATTCCCCTACAGGATACCTTTTGATATAACAATATTGCATATAACAATTTTGAGGACATCCAGTGAGAGCGATTCTCAAATGCCTTATGACAAACTTTTCAAAAAATGAGGGCATTTATTCTCCGTATATTTTGCGGACCAACCTGTGTATGGAGAGGTGGCACAGCTCTTTTCGTGCCTGTAAGAAATCGCCGCCACCCACCTACCCATTGTGACGGGTGACCATTCTAACTCACCCGAATGTGTTTCGACCAGGACTGCACCTTGTCTTGTAAACTAGCCTATTCTGGGTTATATATATATATTACTCCTGTGTACCTATTGTGCTGTAAATACTAATGTAGTATTCCCCAACCCCTTAATAGTTTCTGAATTTGGCCTCGAAGGAACTATTGTAGTCCACTTTTGATAACATTTAGTCAAGTACCGTGGTGTATTAAAGTTTTATTTGTTTTTCTTTAATCAAAGGGTTTATTATATGTTACGAGTGAAATTTAAAAAAAATATGGATGGTAGCTTTGGAAGGAGATATAAATAGATTGTTGGACTGGCGCGAATTCTTGTTAATACGAATATGGGTATAATTTCGAGGCTCAAGTAGACTTAGTTAGAATATTTGGGGGAAATGTAAATAGTTAAATTGTATAGCGAACTATTTCAGAATTGCAATTTACATTTCGTTAGGTAAATGGGTCTTATCCTAAGTTTGGAGAATCTTTTCGTGCAGTGAATTTATTTCGAAAAGATTCATTGTTTGCATTCATTCCTAGCTAAAATCAAATGAAACCTGGAACGCAACTTCAAAAATACTCGAGCCCCTTCTAGTAGGGTGACGTGTGGCTCGCTTGTTTAAGGGGGGGAAATCCAGTGGCATTTTGATTCTCACTCAGTTTTTGAAACAATCAAAGCACGCATTTTTCTTTCACCCTATTCTCCGAGCTATTAATCGCGGACGACGAAAGAGGAACAAAGTCCGTGTGAAGCGAGTAAAACCGCGAACAAGGAATGACATTTGCTCAAGTTTCCCATGCAACGGTTGTCATTTCGGTGTCTTCATTCATTTCATTCAGTAGTCTGATATGCCCTCTAGCGGAAAATCCACACAAAGGTAGACAGTATATCGGGCGACTGCAAAAAAACATTTCCTCGTTTTAAATGCGAGTCCATAATGCCACTGGAGTACACACACACGCCATGAATTGACATCCAACACCCCTTGCAAAATCGGCCATTCAAATTGCTGATCGTGCCCTAGGGTGAGTTGGGTGGTCTGGCTTTTCGACCCCTTGCAAATGGAAGTGGGCAAAGGTTTTCATTTTTCGTTCGGGAATGGTTCCAGGACGTGTCTAACAGAATGAAAGAGAAAATGCAAACCATTTTGCGACTATGTCAAACCAAAGAGAGCACATCATTTGGAGAGTTGTTTCATTCGCTTGGTTCCTTTCCCTCTGTTGACCGTAGGGTTTGTTCCTTCTGTCTTTGGCGTTTTAGCTAAAGGTGTTTTTCTCATCATTGACTGTTGTTTTGTACATCAAAATGGTCAACACTTCAATGTGCCTGTTTACCAGAAACAAGATAAACAACGAGCAATTTTGTACTTGTCTTGCTTTTCCTCTCTGGGTCGTCCTTCCGTGTGTGTTTCGTTGTTAATCCCGTTCGGCGGCTGCACCTGTGCCAAATGGTCGAGCATCTTGCCCCCACCCAAAATTCGTACATCAGCTCATCATCGAGAACTCCGCAACAGCTCCTAACGCAAATTGTCTGTCAATTGCCATTGTAATGCGATGCGATTTCGAGAATGGGGCGGCATCGTTGATGGCGTAGTCAATTAATTGCTTGTTTTATAATGTTTCTTTGGTTATTTTTGCTCCGTTGCTTATATATTCGAAAGAGAAGAGAATCGAATAAGGAAAGGGTTTGGTCATTCTTAATGTTTGGAAACACTTTGTCTCGATTCATTATTTTAAATAATGGTTTCCCCAGTCAGGATGGTTAGAATTTTAGAATCCTACGCTGAATTGAAACGATTCAACATTCAGAGAGGCGAATATGTATTGGATAGTGTGCATTTTTAGCTCTTTTGATTGCTGATTCATTTTAAAAGTGCCAACTTTTATACCACCTGGAAGACTAAAAAGATGTATTATGATAATGTTTTATTCAATAGATTTCTGCTTCTGGAAAATATCCAAAATGATTGGCCTTTTATAGTTTGATAAGCTCGCCCTTTTTCGGCTTACCCTTTGCTATTGAACCATGACCCATTTTGAATAATTGCCCAATAGTTTATAAAATTTTGCATAATCTATCTTTTGAATAACCCTATCTTCGTTTTCAAACAAATGTTTTGTTTCTTGTTTGCAATTCGAAATAACCAGAATTGAAATTCGTGCTACTATAACGGTATGTAACAGATATTATGTAAGAATACATATTCTGTATAAAGACAACGGATTTCCAATTGTAGAACAGGAACTTTTTCTGTTATTCAACTATAAATTGGGTAAAGGGTTTCTTTTATAAAATAAAATAAACTGATAAAGTCTCTTGAATGTTTACTTTCTAACCATCCTAAACTGAAACAATTTGGAAAGATCTAAGAACCGAACCTCAGAACGCGATTTTATTCACCTTAATTATCCACGATGTTCATTGACTTTAGTTACAAAACTATGAAATTATAGTTTGTGGGGATTCAAAATTTCTGGGGGGTCTTAAAAAACATAATAACGGATGTACCTTTAATATATTTTAATTGATTAGTCAGACAAACGCGGTTCCCCTCCAAGCCTCCGGCGAACTTCTCTCATTTCTAAAGTATAATTACTTTTAAAACAGCAAGATTCTGTTTAGAATACTTCCATTGGATCCAGATCACTGGAGCCGTTGATGGTGCTAGCCCCGATACTCATTGACAACCTGTATCCATATTTAAATGGCAGACTTCATTCAAGAAAGTGTCCTGCGAAAGCATTTATTAAGCCTTGCCTCGAGCATCTGTATTCAGGAAAGCGAAGCGACCCCCCTCATCCCGGGACCAAGCCCGCCCAATCCTTTTCGCCATGTTGCGACAAAGCACAAGAAGATGCAGCCTGCCCACTGTTTTTTCGTCTTTGTTTCCTTGTCAACTCGCAGAAAAAAATTGTATCTTCCGTCGTACTGGGTGGACAGTTTTTATTCCTACCCCGACTCAACTCGCTGCTCTCTCTCTCACTCTCTCTCTCTCTCTTTCTAGCTCTCTCTATCTCTCTCGATCTTTCTCTTTCGCGTGCCGTTCTTCATTTTCACTGAACTGTAGATTATGACTGTTGAAATATTGTTTCGTATGTTATGAGCATGTTTCAAAATAAATAATAAAAAATGTTTCTGGAATGCCTGTTCTTGTCTTCCTATTTTAAAGAATCACATTTTACGAACACTGACCCGGAATCAATCCTTAACGGAGAAGCGAGTCCTGTTCATATTTTAGACACATGCAAGTTCTAACCTTTTAATTTTTTTTTTCAGAATTTAAGTTAATGAGAAAATGAGGCGCTTGTCCTATATCCACTTTCTTAGCACTTTGTTAAAACTTCTGTTTCGTAGGAAGACCTTATTGGCTTAAAGTGAAACTAATTGCAAGCCAATAAGAGATGACTTCATTGGCTGGACTACTGAAATAACTAACTGCAGTGTGTTTTGTATTCCCTGTCTTCACTGCGAGAAGGTGCTGAAAAAGAAAATTGTGTAAAAATAATGGTTGAGTGCGCGATAGAAGATATAACAGAACATTGAAGCATTGAGGATTTTAACGTTTAGAAAACATCGTATGCGTGGAGGTAAAAATTCAAAACCTGCATTCAGAATGGGTCTTACTGGATGGCAGTCTTTTTGCTTGTCTCGCGTGGGGTTTGAACGGTTGCAGGATTCTTCAATATGAATCGATCAATGAAGAATGTTTCAAGAATGTTTAGGCAGGATCTACTCAGTGATTCAAATAAAATGGCGTCCAGAATCGTCCATGATTTTTGTGCACAAAACATGGAAACATACACTCGGAATAATGGTACGACTCTAAACATTATCCGCCTCTTTGTATGTGCAAAATTTCGTGTAAATCTTACCATGTCTTGAGTTATTCTGAAATATGTCAAATATCCTAGTATGTATTCAATGCACCAAATAAGTATGCACCAAGTTCTGATTTAGCCTAAGTACTATGAGAAACCCATTGGAAGGCCTTCCGCTTTAAATAACTGTCCAACTCTAAAAGCAAGTGTGTACAAATTCGTGTTAGTCGTAGTATACACTGACTTTCAAAAGCTAAGCATGTAATGCAAATTTTCATTTTCCGAAAACGTATTTGAATTGGAGTGGCTGAAAATCGCTGCGAATCTAGAAAGCAGTATGCAAATATCGTATGTTACAGCCACTCACGATGGACTGTCTGGATATATGTTAATTAGGCAATCGTTGAAGACGCCAGCATTCTGAAGGGTCTCAGGAGGTGCATTTAAATGCTGATACAAAATATTTATAACTTTTGTAGGATTATTTTGGATGATATTCGTGTTTCTATGGCTGAAGGAAGACGAATGACAGATAATGAGCGCTGTCGTGCTGTCGGACGCATTGAAACAGGACAGTTAATCAAAGATGTCGCTATTTTCTTTGGCGTTGATCATTCGGTAATTTCTCGATTATGGAAACAATTCCAAACAAGTCAAACAGTTGTCCGGAGACCTGTGTCCGGTCGTCTAAGGATTATCACCTCTCTGATGATCGGTATATTGCTATAGTAGCCAAGTGAAACCGACGAGCGACCTCACAACTGTTACAACTATGCTTGCAGCGGCACTTGGTAAGACAATATCTGCCAGTACTGTGCACCGAAAGCTCCACGTGAAGGGACTGTTTGCCCGAGTACCACGTTTTTGTGTTCCACTAACCGTCCAAGCCAGAGAGACAAGATTATAGTGGTGTCGCCAACATGTCAATTGAACTGGTGCAACGTCCTGTTCACGGGCGAGTCCAGATTTGTCCTGGAATCAGATGATAAGCGTATAAGGGTCTGGAGAGAACGAGGCACACGCAATCAGGCCAAGAACATTATCGAACATCGCGCATTCAGAGATGGCAACGTCATGGTGTGGACTGGAATTTAAATAGAATATCGCACAGAGCTGCACATCTTTAAAGGCGGTTCTGTGACGGATGCATGGTATCGGAATGAAGTCCTAGACCCCATTTCGAGATTCTATTGCTGCAGCAGTTGGTCCTGATTTCCTCCTTATGGACGATAATGCTCGTCCCCATCGAGCTAACGTAGTTGACGAATATCTGGAAATTGAGGGCATTTCTCGTATGGAGTGGTCGGCGTATCCCCCCGACCTTAATCCTATTAAAAACCTTTGGGATGCCCTCGAGATGTTTACCTCCTTCAGCCAGTCTCAGAGAGTTGGAAACTGCGCTATTAGAGGAATGACCATTGCTCGCATCTGCGATGGCTGATCACCTCATTGAAAGCATGGAAAATCGTTGTAAAGTTTGCGTGAAGGTCCGGGGTGGTCACATACCATATTAATGTAAGCTTTATTTGGTTTGTTTGCCTTTGAACATCATTTTGTTAATGACCCAAATGTGACGTCATCATATGACTTTCGAAAAGTACATTTTTTTTTTCAAGTTTGTACATAATTCTTGTTTTCTTTCATGCATAAACACATTTGCTAGCTTCACGTACAATATTGAGTTAATCAAAGCTTTCTTTACTTTTTCATTTTTGTTGATTTTACAGTCTGTGCTTAACTTTTGGAAGCCAGTGTATATGAAATATAGTTTTTCGCATTAGTCTAAATATTATGAAAAGACCAACTGAATGCTTTTCAACGAGTAAAGGTGGAAACATCTAGGCAGGATTAGCATGTGTAAAGCAGCTTCTGCCCTATAGCGGAACATCTCATCGCCTGCACCATGGTCAGCATGGTACAGGCGATACGCTACATTCCGCTATAGGATAGAAGCCGCTTTGGACGCAGAATGGACTCAAAATCATGGTGATTGAAGATTTTTGCTTTTATTGGCTAACTAGACTCGTTTTTTTAAATATAATCCAGTGTTTGGAGCCAATCGTCCTGAATTATTGAAAATTAAACAAATATACAGAGTATAAAGTGAATTAAAATACGTATTATTCATGCTGTACATCACACAGAGATTAGAGCCGGGCAGGAAGAGGTGAAAGAGTGCAAGCCCATGTTGAAGCTGGACGAGAAATGATCAAAGAGGGGGAGAAGAGAGCAGCACAAGAGGGTGCTCAGCAGAAATGCGGTGACGTAAATGACGTTATGAAGAAGCTTGAAAAGAAATGAATGGCTGTGAAGCGAAAATGGTCAGTTCCCAATACAGATTTCTATGCAAAGTAAATTCTTCTACATATGACGGACAAATTTTCGGGCACAATTCGATATTATCACAGTAGCAAACGAATGGGACGAAAACCTGTTAGCTCACTGCTTTCCTTCGAGATCCTGCGGCGTATGTTTTATAGACGTTCCTGACAGAAAAACGACTGGATTTCGAAACCCTGGTGAATGCCCTAAGACTCCGCTGGGATGACAAAGTTCAATTGAAATCTCGCCGTCAAAAGTCCAGACAAGAGCTGGCATCCGATATTAAATGGCTTTCGCATTCTCCTTTGTAAACTGTCCTGTGGATGTTCATACAGTTTAATATACCCTGCAGTCCAATATTTTACAGATGCCATTCGTGAATTCCTCACGTCGCGGTATGGCCGAATGCGAGAATCTGAGACCTGCACTGGCCCGAGCTAGCAAAATTGAAATATCGAAACAGGCATCTCGCAGACGTCATCGATTAATCGGCGCGGCTGGGACTGATAGGGCTGCCGAATCTGAGATACTGTGTACTATGAAGGAACTGAAAGACATGCTTCGGGGGCAAAACAACGACATAGGCTCATTCGTGAAGGGACTGATGCACCTGCGCAGAAAGAGGATATATGAGGAGAAATCTTTAAGCAAGAGAATAAAGAGGCGTCCCGTTCAGAAAATACGCCATTTGTGACCTTCCAGGTTTCATCGCTACACGGAGGAGATAACATCACGGGAAGTATAAACAACATCCAGTGCCGAATGTTTCTAGACACGGATGACAAATGTGATTATCATTACAAGTGACATGGCTTCTCCAACTATTTTTATGCGATACCCTCAATCTCTCTGAGCGCACTTACTGGAAGAACGGAGAACGCGTATGGAAATGACTATTTCTGTCGGAGCGAGCCCTTATCACCACGTTGCTGCGGACATTTATGACCCATGCATTCTCGGACCAGATATTTTTTAAGAAAACGCGGATTTGACCGGAATGTTGAAAACAATTAATTACGAGCAGCCAACGACTGATTCCTTTGGTACGGAAACGGGAAACACAATAATCTTCAACATCTTAATACAACAATCTTAGTATATCTTAGTACATCTTAGTACAACATAGTCATTGCAGAAGATGGTTCGTTGCCTGCACGTAGCAAGGTCATGATGAACGGAATCCGGAAAAGCACAATAGCATGTGCAACAGCAGTAGCATTTTCTGTGTGCTTAATATAAATAAATATGCATTTTTGTGGCCGCGGCTGTCATAGATGTCTTAAGAGACTACGTATATTAGTCCGACTCGCAAACATTAGCGACAGGCCCAAAATAATCCACAAAGGCGAGCGGTTAGCTTCATACTCTGTAATCAGCATAATGCATAGTTGTCCCGCAGATAGATAGAACATTTGATTGAATCTCGGTTGATTGAATGGTGCAAAACAGGAGGCGTGTAAAAGCCTCATTTCTGAATTTAGTGCAATATTCTTTAAAAGACAAGGACGTACCGGAGTAACTAAACATAGAATCTACACCGGCAACCAGTTCCCAATTAAATAAGCTCTCCGAAGACTTCCACTCGCTAACAAAGAAATAGATAAGCTTTTAAAAGACATGCAGGAAAGCGAACCATCATCAAGTCCTTAGGTCTCGCCAATCGTATTAATGAAAAAGATGGTTCTATAAGATTGTGCGTGAACTAGAGAAGATTCAACTCAGTGATAAAGAAATACATACTCTCAAGATACTTTAGATACTCTCTCTGGAAACAAGTAGATTTCAACTCTAGATCTCAAGAGTGACTACTGACAAGTTAACATTCATTCCAATGACCAAGAAAAGTCAGCTTTTATCACAGGATAAGAGTTCTGCCAGTTTAACTGGCCTTTTGGACATTGTAGTGCACCCACAACATTTGGACGTCCAATAGAGGCCGTGCTGAAAGGACTCTCCTGTGAATCCCTCCTCTGTTTGGACAATATAATTATTGTTGGACATTCATTTGACGAACATCTACAGAACCGTGGCCAAGTATTTGAAAAATTGAAAAACACTCATTTAAAGTTAAGCCTTTCAAAATGTAAACTATTCCAGAAGGAAGTCCCATATTTGGGGCATATCTTTGAAAAGGGTGTAAAGACCGACCCTGACAAAATGAATGCTATTAAAGAGTGGTGCAAACCGCATGATTTTCATCAACTAATGAGTTTATCCGGCCTATGTACCACTTACTCTGAAGATCAGGTAGCAAGATGGATTCAGCGACCTCAGAAATACGACACAGAGATTGTCTCATAGAAACGCTGATGTACTTACTCTCAAGAGGACGTTATCCTCTGAACTGTGCACGTTGTCCTCGTGCTGAAATAAAATTTGAAGCCAGATTTCAACTATCATCCGGCAAGTTATCCTGATCCATTTTTGACATTTTCACATTCATTGACATTTTCTGTTTCTCACCTGAAACGTAACAGTACTCACTGTAGGATTCTCTGCACTTGCGGAGCGAGGTAATATACCGCAAGTGTTAGCATGATGATGGAAAGAGCGTCAGATGGTAGTTACTGACAACTCATTCTAGAGTGTCCAGTGTACTAAAAAAATATATAACAGCTCACTGGAGGGCATTTTTGCATTAGTAAATCGCTGAATAAAGTTTTGAATGAACGTTTCTTCTGGTGCAATGTCGGGTCCGATGTTAAACGCTGGTACACGAGATGCGTCCCTAGAATGGACCAAAGAAGGAAACACGGGACGTACCTTTGTCATTGCTGGCTCACAGAAGTGTTGTACGCGATTCGGCCGGTCATTCTCCATCAAAGGTGCTATCTGTGATCTGATGTTTGGAAGACGTTCCTTCATCGCCAGATGAATATGTGCGAAATATGCAGGCACGGTTGAATGGGTTTGTTGTTTCGATCGTGAAGGTAGACATTTCCAGCGATAGAATGAAGATCCGGTACGCTATCAAAGTGAATAATGGACGATTCTAGGAAGGCGACAAAATGGGCTTGTTGAACCCTCGGCGACGACCAAGATTTTCGCCGAAACTGCAGCACAATTGGGAACGACTACGTCATAATAAAAGAATAAACAGTGTCAATCACATTCATAAACAGCCTTAAACCAAACCAAAAGTCGTCCATATCAACATATTAGCCCATTATTATGGACCACAATAGATGCTCGAGACATGCAATCTTAAGGTGTTACGAATAAGTAAAAAGTTTTATTGTTCCTATTCAAATAATCCAAAGCGGACCTTTGCCTCTATTCAAGATCAGGATAAAAAATCTTTACAGGCAGCTATTACATGAATGTAGGGTTACCATATTTTGAATTTCGGTACGGGATTGCCAGATTTGGCAACTTTTCAAATGCACTAGAAGCGCGCGACAAAATTATTTAATTGTTTAATTTTCCAGTTCGCAGCGAAAGATTCTCAAATTGTGTTTCAATTATTGAGAGGCTAAGTCATTTAAAAAATTCCCCTTGAATCCTTCCTCCCTCCACGAATTTGAATTTTCGAAATTTTCAATGTTTCCGTTGATCTGGAAGTTGAGACTAAGATTCAAGCTAGAGTAGACGTGCTCGACACAATAAGGCAGAGTGGATATTTCACACTTCCTAATACACGACCTAAATCCGACATAAACCAAAACGTTCTGGTTGAATTGTCTCCTAGTTTCACAAAAAGGTAGTCAATTGTAATATATTACAATAAATATAATAATACATTTTTAAAAAATATATTTAAGTATGCATTTTACCCTTCAAGTGGTTACCTCACACTTAGCACATTCGGAAAAGTTTCAATACCAAAGAAAGAAAAAGGATGTGGCCTCCCAGGACTTCGCATGGACACCATCTCTTCGTTCAGGTTCAGCAGAGCATACCTGTAATTGCGCAAATTTTTGGAAAGCGGTGAATAGATACTGAACAAGGCAGGGAAAAGGTTAAAAATTCTTCAGTGAGGATTTACAAATAAGATGGCCCAAACCAATTGCAATAAAATAAATATTAGAGTATATAAACATTAGAACTTATGATTAAAAGCATTTTAAAATACAAGTTATAAAGACTTCTCAAGGCGAGATACTGAAACCGCTATTTTAGCGCATCCAATTTGAAATTCCTCCAGCGCTACCTTTACGTTACGGCATCAAGAATCCATTTTTTCAACTCCAGAACGGCAAAATAACTGAAAAATCCACCCCTCTAAATATGCCCCTTCAACGACCTTGTCTTTTGTTCGTAACTCGTTCCCCCTTTAGTCAGGAGAAACTTGAAGGAAGGGCAGCAGGCATTTTTCAAAGGCACTCAACTGGGTACAATAGACGCTTTCCTCCTTTCCCATAAAAATGGGGGTGAAAAAAACTGGTACAACAGTGAACCAGATCCCTTCTAGAAGAAGAGATTTTTAGTGGTACAACTGTTGTACCGCCGTAAGGAAAAGGTTAAACACAAAAGTACAGCCAAGTGCAAAGAGAATCATTGCAAAAGATTAAAACATAGATTTATAATACAAATGAATTAAAAGCAAAAAGCCGCAAGGCAATAATCAGAGGCAATAGTAATAATGAGACGATCAGAAATAGCAGCAGCAATACGAATGCATTCAACAATGCAAAGGACGATAGGGATTCGGCAACAACCTTAAAAATTACATTTATTTTCCGTGGAACTCGCGGCCTTAATACAAGATAAACTATCATAATACAAGTACCATTGTCTAAAGCCAAATAAAGGATTTAGACATAAATAGAACATAACAATTAGAACAAGTTTTATTCCTACCATTGCAGTATGTATCGGCTATTCCTTGCTGGAGATTTCTAAAAAGTTTGAAATGTATAAAAAAATGCTAGTATCTGCAATAAGAGCGTGATCCAATATATCTAATATTGTTAAGGTCCTCAAACTGCTGGCGTGGGTGTGTTCACGTTTGGCTCCAAGGCTACTTACCACGAATGGCAACGCATAAGTCCTTTATTTGGTTTAGGCCTTTTTGGAATTAAACTCTTTAACAAACTACATACAAATACCCATTGACCATTTCCGATATTGAAGGGGACTACTCAAGATAACACAATAAAATTATAAGATAAATAATTATTATTAATTATTATAATTATATAATTATTAGAAAGCAGTGGATAAGGCAGGACATACATTGAGGATACACATTGCATCGGACAAGCAATCTGTACACTCACTGAAGATACATAGCCACACACTGTACTGGAGACTCAAAACTTTGAAGAAAAACCTGTTTCTAATGCAACATGATGAATGAACTAATGGGACGCAATGCACGACGTACAGTGCATCCTGATTCCTCGATGTGTGACATGCAGTTGAACACAGTGGAGACAGAGAGACTTGGTTTGGTCAGGTTTGGAAACGGTGGCATCAAGCAGTCTTTCAGGATTTTATGACCTTGGGACGAATGAAACTTTAAGGGGGGGGGGGAGTTTTTCGCCGTATATCTAAATGCTATCACATAAATATAAAATGTCTGTGAATATAGAATATATCCGAAGAGGGCAAGTAAGCGTTTCCAGGAGGCTTCGCACCTCCCCCCGGTTGTATGCCTGAAAGAAACACGGTATGGAATGTGGCGTTGATGTTCGGCGAAGCTTGGTGGGGTTTCATCAAAACCACCTCAACCAAAACCACCTCTGTTGAGGTGATAGTGGTTTCATTCGGTGAGGTTTGGGGTATCGAGTAGATTAGCGATGTTTGGTTATAGGTACACTTTTACTAATTATGTTGTTGGACCTAATTGGGTCAATCCACATAATTAGGTTGCATAGGGTCCAATCCCTGAAGCTATCCCCATGAAATATAAGGCTCTAGAAAGACAGGCTACTGGGCAAAATTATCACGTGATCTGAAACAGCTCTAGTCAAAATTGAAATTGCATTGCTTACTAAAGATATGAAGCTTTTTCAGAGAGAATTGAAGTAAGTTTTCTTATTTAATTATATATTGTTATGACTTTATACCTTAAACACTAATCTGACAATATTCGGCGATTGTTTCAAATCGATTTCAAGTACTCTTTCTTCAAAATATCATATTTTTCTTGCCGGTCTTTTATAAGTTTAATACGTATATCACACTGCTAGTTATGCATTGACTTATTTCCTTTATTTTTCTGTTATCCACGCTTTATATGCGTGCATCATTGCATTTTTATTTTACGTAATGCTTTTAAAAAGAGTTTATGTTTGGTTTATAACACAGAAAGGCTACATAAGTTATACTGTTTTCTCAGCGAACTAAGTGTGTTTGGCCAGAAATCTACATCCCGGATATCAGCTAAGGTAGTAACTGTTTTTGTAAAGTATGGTAAATTAATTGCATGTAAAAATGTAGTATCGTCATATAGTGCATGTATAATTAATTATTTATTTGTTGTTTGACAAGTCATTTATATTATCTAAAGTATTATGTGATATATGCAGTTTTCATGGCATGTTGTCTTTCTAGTTAGCCCCTTTCAGTTTCATGGCGCAATAGAGTATAAATGAGTTGCACCTACGTCATATTCCCCCTAGCAACGGTTGCTATCGCCATACTCTTTGTAGACGCCGTCCGCCATTACCATTCCTCTCAATGCAGCGATTTTTTTTATCTTGACACTGTCAAGATTTCAGTGTGAAATTATACCTTACACCACAATGCTGCTTCTAAGAAGCCAATAAAAGTACCGAGAAAAATTACTTCATACGGATTTGTCTGATGAACCGTATAATATCCATCACTTCTGAATCGCGTGTACTGATATAACAAAACCAATGGATACTATCGGCATGAATTGCTTCTTAAGTCCAGATACAATACAAGAAGTCAAGGTACTTTTCATGTCTATTTATTTACTTTATTTTCATGCAATAATTTGTTTTAAAAAGAATTTGGGAAATATAAGTGCCTCTGAACAAGAAAAATTATGTGATTTCACTCGAGCTATTAAATTGATTTAAATTTCATTTCATTTGCCAGATCTAGATGGTATCTTACTTAGACAGACATGATTAATTATGCTGCCTACTATGTTTCGATATTTTTTAGAGCTGCACGAACAAAAAATAGACAATTTTTTAAGCTTTTGTTTGTTTTCTTTGCAATATATAGAATACTATATATATATATATATATATATATATATATATATATATATATATATATATATATATATATATATATATATATATATATATATAGTATTGTGGCAATTAATTGAGAAATGTCATTTTTTTCGTTTTATCACACGTAAGCTTAGGAAGAAGCACTCCAAATTAGCTCAGAGTTCAAATTGCAGTTATTATCAAAGTAGCAGGTGTTCGTATGCACCTGGTAAGTAGCAGGTGTTCAAATTCCTCCACCAGGTGGCAGGTGTTCCGCAGTGGTAGTTTCTCAGTTGTTGCGGGGCTCATTAGCGTCATGGATATCAGCGCGGAAACACGTGCTAAAGTGATTGCGCTTAGAGAACACACTTCTAAGACGTTCGAGGAAATAGGTAAAATATGTGGAGTGAGTACAGAAAGTGTCGGGAGGATCTGGAAGCGGTTTCAGGAAACAGGAAATGCTGAAACCAACCGCTCTGGAAGATGCGGCCGAAAAAGATCAACTTCGACTCGTGACGACAAATCTTTACATCGAATGAGTGTTAAAAATCCTCGATTAACCAGTTTTGACCTGTCTAAGTCCATGGTGGCAGCTGGTGTTGATATTGCACCTTCAACAGTGCGATACAGGCTGTTAGAACGCGGACGGAGAGCACGTCGACCATACAAGAAGCAGCTTCTGACGCTTCGCATGAAGAAAAAAAGGTTGGAATAGGCACGGAAATACAAAACATGGACTGGGAGAAAGTTCTCTTTTCTGACGAAACACATTTTGTGGTTCAGGGATTTAGATCTATGTTCGTGAGAAGGAGCCAAGGAGAAGCTCTCAATCAGCACCACATCAATCAAGCACCCAAACATCCGCCCAAACAGATGTTTTGGGGTTGTTTCAGCGTTTTGGGGACAGAATCTCTTGTTCCCGTAGAGGGAATGATGAACAGTGCCAGTTTCGAAGTCATATTGACCCGAAAAGTGCTTCCAACCATGGCTAAACTGTGGCCGAACGGAGATTGCGTTTTCCAACAAGACAGCGCGCCATGTCACACTTCGAAGTGAATCAAAAATTTCTGCTCAAAAAAAAATATTACCGTACTGGATTGGCCCGGCAATTCACTGGACTTGAATCCCATAGAAAATTTGTGGGCTATTGTCAAAAAACGGCTTCACAAATTTGACTGTACGACGATGGACAAGCTAATTTCGGCCGTTATTGACATATGGTTCAGAAACGTTGAAATTAAAACTACATATGCTAGTCTAGTATATTCCATGCCGAAACGTGTCTGTGATGTTATAAAGTCTCGGGGAGGTCATATCACTTATTAGTTTTAAATGTATCCATAGAAAACTTGAATAAAACTGAATTTTATAAAAAAAACTGCATTTCTCAATTAATTGCCACAATACTGTATATATATATGTTACATACATACTGTGTATGTTTGATGCTGTTTTCCATTAATCTTTCTTTGAAATGCCGAAAAAGATCATTTGTGATTAACACTTTGCTGGCAGGTTGTGAGTATACTCAAGTTTGCATGGCCACTTGTTGCTGACCAGTCACAATGTTTTCATGTCATTATATTTAAAATATATTGTTGCTTGGGGGGGGAGTATGTGGAGCAGGTATACTTTTCCAAAGGAGGGTGCAACAAAACTCGATACGTTTGTAAAACTTGTTGTGTATCATTGCACGTAGGTAAATACTTTACAGTATAATGTACCCGAAAAAATTATTAAATATATGTAGTACGTTTCGTTTCAATGCATGCGTGTAAATAAAGTTTATTGAAGCTTATTTAAATGTTTTGATTTTACTTGGGGGTGGAATCCCAGAGCATGTGTAAATAAAGTTTATTGAAACTTACTTAGATGTTTTGATTTTACTTGGGGGGGGGGGGGGTCCCAGAGTATGTGTAAATAAAGTTTATTGAAGCTTATTTAGATGTTTTGATGTTACTTAGGGGGGATCCCAGAGTATGCTCTTCCAAAGGAAAGTGCAGTGAAACTAGATATGTTTGTAAAACTTGTGTACCATTGCATATAGGTAAATGCTTTACAGTATACCGCACTCAAAAAAATTATTAAATATATGTAGTAAATTTCATGTCAATGCATGCTGTGTAAATAAAGTTTATTAGAGCTTATTTAAATGTTTTGATTTTATTTTCAACTGCCGAAACATTGCCTACTACACGGAATAGCTTTGGCTTGAAATAGTCAGTCAGCAATCTGTTAAAACTTATTTTTGATCTCTACAAGATCTAGTCTAATATTCTCTGTAAAAATACAAACCATATTACATGTGGTATGCCACAGACAATAGATGTGCTGGATGCATTTTTATTTCATTTAATCGTGAATTGTTTATGTATCAAGTTTTTGTAATATTTCGCCTCTAATCAGAATCATTTGTCGGGATTTAAAACAGAACAATAATTTTTAAAAGTTTTGCCATGCGCAAAAAATAACTTAACTTGAAAATTACATTTTTTGAAAAAATAATTTTGAGTAAGCAAAACATTGTACAATGCTTAACAGATCCAACTATAACAATACCATTGAAGCACTTTTCAAAGATAAAGCATTTAACGTGTGGAAGTACTTTGTATTAATCTGTACAAAAAAATAAAATTGATCTCTCATAGTAGTAGCACAGTTGAAAGCATGGTAAAAAATACCATCGTTGGAAGTCACCTAAAACAATTAATTTCTCTTTTGTCATTATTATGTATATGCGATTATATTATGTGCAGATTCCACAATTTGCTTAAAATTTAAATTTCATTTCATCTATAGATTTAGATGGTATCTTGCTTAGACATGATATTTTATATGCTGCCATGTTTTGATAATAGAATGTCTATTTCCAAGAATAAATATATTATTTTTTCTGAAAGCTTTTTGTTTGCTTTCTTTACAATATGTAGTTTACTATATATGCATATGTTACATATACTGTCTATGTTTGATGCTGTTTTCCAATTTGAAATGATGAATTATATCATTTGTGTTAAAACCCTATTTTTGATCTTTATAAGATTTCGTGTAATATTCAACGTAAAAATACAAATCAAATAACACATGGTAAGTCACAGATATGATGGATGCATTTTTTTCCATTCGACCATGACTTGCTTATGCATAAAGTTTTTGTAACATGTTGCAGCATTTTATCCCCAATTGGAAATCATTTAGAGATTTAAGAAAAAACAATCATTTGTGAAAGTGTGACCATATGCAAAAAATAACTTTATACATTTTTTTTTCATTCGACCAAACAATTCAAAATATATGAAATTTCAATGTAATATATAAAAATAATGAAAAACAGGATCATATATCACTACAAAGATGTAATATAATTTCTAAAAATGTTTGTTTAATTTTTATTATTCAACATGGTTGATTTATTTGGTATGTATCTTAAATGAAATCAACTTTTTGGGATTGAGTTCAAAACAACATCCAGAAATGAGTAACTAGTTATGAAACTGCTCAACTTTAAACAGGTCATATGTCCATAATTTTATTATAAATAAATTAATATTTACTCATTCAAAACAATTATTTGTGTATCATACCTAGTCTTAATTTCAACCATAATATGACACACATGGGATATTTTAATGAGATTTTTTTCCCCCATATTTAATTTTTGAGCTTAAAATATGGTTACAATGGATAATTTCTTCAGATTTGTCCTATTTCACTATTTTACGGTAGTGTTTAAAGTGCGTACTATTTTGTAGTGGTGTTTTATACTTTGCTTAGTGTAATTTCTTACTTCATATCTTAGTGAAATGAAAATAAAAGGAATTAACCAATACTTCAAGTTGATTTTTAGAAAGTAAAATTCAACAGATAATCATTAACGTTAAAAATAGAGAAGACGTATTTAAATATAAAATTATAAACTGGTATATTAAGTTTAAGTTTTTATCTTATATTGTGAAAATGTGGTATCATTTTTAAATATCATGCACTCTTTAAAGTTTTAAAATATTACTTTGAATTAAAATGATTGGTTAGGTTTTGTACACATAGAATATGCAGAAAAATCTGATATTTTTTTACAATGTAAACTACATCAGTAGAAAACCACGTATTATACGTCAAATATAGAATACATATTCTATATGCCCAACCCTAATGCATACATACAATTGTAAGTATGCATCCCTTATTAAAAATTATTTTCATGTGCATAAGAGAAATTTAATTTTGTTCATTCTTTCCGTTAAAATAAATCAGAGTAAATGTTAATTACATTGTAATATATGAACAATTGCTCGTACATTTATTGCATATTTTCAACCATTCAAAATATATAATTTATAATCGATTTTATGCATAATTATAAAATAGTCAGACAATCTACATTTCTTAATTCACCTTTATCCTCATAAATGTATTCAATATTTCATTTGATGGCAGTATTTTTATATTGCCGAAGAACCTTATATTCATCACAGAATCTCAACCATGCTCTTAAGTACAAAACAATAAAAAGTATTGTTTCGTCAATTGCAGTTTCATTGTTGATAGCATTTTGAGAAACTAAAGAATATTTTAATTTGGGGCGACTAATTCCTCTTCTAACACAGAACTTGCTAAATCAATAATTGCTGTAAAAACTAATTGCTATATTTAATGACCGCTAACTTCGAGCACCACAGCTCATTATTACTGAACTTACGTATCAACCCAGATGTACTGAACATATTTACAAAAATTTTGCACAGCTTCTGAGTTTAATTTTCTTTAAATCAGAAACCACAAGGTTGCTACAAAACAAAATAGTTTTGTGATAATAATTCAGAATCATATTGATTTATCTCCAAATGTTGCTATGCGTAAGCTGTTTACACTTAAAATGTGTGTTTACTTTAAAATTTTAAATGTGATTCTTTATTTTTCAAAATGCAAATATTAAAACATGTTTGTTTACTTTTCAATATCTCATCTTGAAATGCCTCTTTACTCTTAAAAAGTGAGATGTTTGCTGTACTGTTTATGCTAATTTTGTGTGTTTAGTTTCGTCAGGGCGGCATGTTGTGATTTTAGTTGTGGAGTGCAAAATTGTTCTTGTGAACATAGTTATATTCTCATTGAGCCCGAAGCGGGCAGCCACTACTACTACTCTTAAAGAATCAAATTTGAAAACACTGTTTGCTTTTATCTTTTCATTAAATTTAAGTTGTTTTAAAAATTTATGCTTAAAAATATTCATTTTCGTATTCCAATTTTATAATCACTAAGAGTGCATTGTGACAGCATTGTGGTCTTTTTGCAACCAAGCTAATAAAATAATATTTCTGCTACAATAAAGTTGCAAAGTATAAAATCCTTGGAGCAGTTTCAACCGCTTCCTAGCATGAAAATACAATAGAACCTTTCCTTGTTTTTTTTTTTTCGAATTGCTTATAATTATCATTTTATATATGGAGATTTAGTTGGAAGAAATCAGCAGTATTTCAGAGCATCAAATCAGCAGCGTTCAAAGAGCGTAACAAGCATATTATATAAGATTCCTTGATATGATCTTATTACTTCTTGAAAACGTAAGAACATACCTACTTGCTTTTTATTTTTATACCACTGCATGTTACCAATAACTTTTAGAAGAAACTCCCGTGTATATTAATGCTGTCATGACTTTTTTAAAGATGGGTTATTGAATAGGTGTATTTCTAGGAATGTGTATATAAAGTAACAATCCCATTTATTTATTTTGCTTACCTGCACATTGCTATATTTAATGAAAAACTAAATTATATTCACAATGCCTCCTCAAGAAATATAAAGAAATTTTAAAATAAAACATGAATGCTTACGCTACACAAGAGTTTAAAAAAACCTATATTGTTGTGTATTAAATGTAGAAACGAGGAAAGCTCAAAAGAAACTTTTTAAAATTTACTTCTTTTCAGAGAATTTTTTTGTATTTAAATTATAATTAGTAAACATTAACATTATTATAACATATAAGACTAAGAGTTCACACTTTCATAACTTTGAATAATAAATTTTAGCATGATTTTGACGTAATATTATTTCAGATATTCAAACAATACATTGTAAAGACACTTTCTCAATGTAAACAATATGAAGATTAAAATAAAAAAAAAAGAAGTAAAAATTCATCGATAACTTTCTGGATGATGTATAATGAACATAAAAGTAAATATATTTAAAACTATATTAATAAAATTTATTTGAATTATTATGAGATGATAGTCTATTATAACGCTACTGTTTTTAATTTTCTGATTCATGATGAAAGCGAGACAACCACACGTCTTTATGCTTTCTAGTTAGTTCTAGCTAGGCATACATCAATATATATTGATGTACACCTAGGTTCTAAATAAAACAGCTTTTTATTAAAATAAAAACCCACCAAAATACTTGAAGAAATAGTATCTTCTGTTGCAAACCTAATGTACGTCCAGTGATGATTGCTTGTACAAATAAAACAATCTCATGATGTCACATGAATCCTCTCTACAGTCAAAAACAGGATCCCTATTAACGACTACATTTATTTTTCTGAAACCCCCAGGGATAATAATAGGGGGGGAGGAGGGGCACAAGGTTAAATTGTACATAGGTACCTGGGCCACATAAACTATTTATGAAAAAGTTCAATATGTTATAAAGACCCCTTCTTTTTTTTATAAATCTGAACCATCCATCCAATAGCCTTCAAATTTGGCATGCAGATACAGTGGTCCAACAACAAAGCAAAAGTATAAAAAATGACATAAATATATATTAAAACAAATTAGTAATGGTATCATTTATTGTTTTATTCTGTGATTTTAACGAAGATGTTACTTTTTAGCTATTTTTACAGAAATAATACTTATTAAAATTTGAAACTTCTTTATTAATATACCTAATTCATTTTCTTAGAATTTGCACAATTACTAATTATGTAACATTCATGAAATTAGCACAAAATGAATATACAGTGATCTCTCGTTACGACGGACAGTCCAGGACCAACATTTATTGTACGTATTAGCAAGAGTCCATAAATCTGAAGTGAAATAGCAATAAAATTGTTAAATGGTAATGAACGTTTGTTATTCTCAATTTCATAGGTACGTTGAAAAATACAACCTTAAAAAAAAAGACAGAAAAATTTATTCGAAAAGGATTTTAATATGTATAACGAGGTAAATGTGAACAAATATTAACGTGCAAAGCATAAACAAAATGTAGTTGTACGTTAATGTTAGTATTTTTAAAATGAAATAATCTTTATGTATTTCTCCTGGGTAAACACTATATTTTTAAGTCATTCTCCATTTTAGTCAATTGCTCGGAATGCATGTTCGGAACCGGTTCCGGACATAATCCCGACAGCCGAAATCCCGACAAGCCAGAATCCCGACAGCCGAAATCCCGACATGCCAAAATCCCGACAGGGTTGAAATCCCGACAAGTCAAAATCCCGACAAGGTCGAAATCCCGACAAGGTCGAAATCCCGACAAGCCAAAATCCCGACAGCCGAAACCCACTCTTTCACAAACTAATACAAAACTAAGGCGGTCATCGCAGTGACGTCACTAGGGTTAGAATTTATTAATCAGCACCCCCCCCCCCATGCACATGCGCTGGACTCACGCTGAGCTCAGCCACATGGCTGTCTACGCCTATATGTATAGCTTAATCAAAATTATCAGTTTTTTTACATCTCTACATTATACAAATTAATTTTTAATCACTAAATCATAACAATTATGAAATTACCGAAATAAATTTTGACAAATTGAAATGACAAAGATTAAAACAGGTTGGTATAAGATTTAGGAAATGCATCTTATTAAAAAAGAAAAGAACACACATTTTGCATACGTTCAAATAGCATATTAAAATAGCATATGGCCATTGTCGTAGCAAGCGGATGGAGACAAGAGGGAGCCTGAGTCCAGCGCATGTGCGTGGTGGGGGGTGCTGATTAGTAAATTCTAACCTTAGTGACGTCACTGCGATGATCGCCTTAGTGTTATATTAGTCTGTGCAAGAGTGGGTTTCGGCTGTCGGGATTTTGGCTTGTCGGGTTTTCGACCTTGTCGGGATTTTAGCTTGTCGGGATTTCGACCTTGTCGGGATTTCGACCTTGTCGGGATTTTGACTTGTCGGGATTTCGACCCTGTCGGGATTTTGGCATGTCGGGATATCGACTGTCGGGATTCTGGCTTGTCGGGATTTCGGCTGTCGGGATTACGACCCAGACCCGTTCGGAACATCTTCCACTGATTGAAAAATTAAATAAATTTTGTCTATCTTAACGAATAAATGAATGTATTCAACAATGTTTATAATATGCAACATCCATGGACCTTAACCGGGGAATCCATATTTGTACGTAATAACGAGAAATCTATCTTAAATGGGTGCCGTCTTAATAAGAGTCCACTATATATACATATTTTTTATCTTTCATCAGCGAGTTTAATTGTGATTTAAGGATATTGGAATTTTAAAATTTAAAGATCTGTGTACAACTTTTAATTAGAATGTTTAAAACTCCTTAAGTTTGGCATAGAAAGCATATTTAATGAAATATGATATGACAAATTTTGTAATTTGATGGTTATGTGTTATAAAGTATGAATTTCAAAATATTATACATAATGATAGAATTTTCTTGTGCAAAGATATAGAGGATATACAATAAAAAAAAATATATGAATGTCTTTACTTTCAATATTTTTTGTTAAAATGAAAATATATACAATTTGATGGGTATCAATTACAATACAAGAAAACACATTGGTATTTCTTTACTATTGATCTTTCTACACAACCCAAATTTAGTACAAAAGTAGCTTGTTACATGAATGTAAAAACAACTTTGTAATGTTTTTGGAAAATTTACCCATGTTGCTCGTGTAAGCACATGTTGTACTATGTTGTAATGTCTAAGTACATTCCATAATTCAATGCATTTCAACAGAGAGAGAGAGTTTTGAATTTATCCAATTAACTCCAAATTAAGTACACAGGGATAATTAAAAAAGAAAGTCCGATTTAGTTTGATGTGAATGTTCTATGCTCAAATTATGTATTTAAAATCCAAATTATAGTCAATAACACATGTCTACATACAAGGAAAACCACCAGTAAATAATGTCCACTTGTTTTTTTTGTCGGTAAAGAAACAGATGATGGTATTTTAAGTCAGGTACTTGATATTATAAAAATAAAATATTTTATAGAAATCTGAGAAAGACATAAACAATATATGAAATTTTGTTAAAGTGTTGTGAAAATACTTTATAGTTTTGAAGTACTTTCAATTCCATTACAATGTTCTTTACTAAAATTATACTAAAATTTATTCAAATTGTTCTTGAGATATTGTGTCCACACACAAACATACATTGTCTGCACATGAGGTGCACTGTTTGGGCAAGACTTTTTTGGAGGAGGGGGCCAAAAGTTGTAATGTTCCAATGATGGAAATATGATTCAGCATGAAAAATTATATAAGAAACACAATAACTTGGATATCCTTATGGGGGGCAGCCTTGTTACACGCACTGACATAATCCCGGGGTCGATTCCAGCCACTGCCAAAACTGCCGCCGTGTTCACGCGGAGTACGATCACGTTAAACATGTGGGTCCGTAAGTCCTTCCGAGAGGTTGGTGGTAGGGGAAAGAGGGTACGGTCCCTGTGGATGCCTCCCCCACTGGGTTCCGGTCTAAATTGGGTGGCACTTCCCGGCCGTCCAAACAGTTACCTTACACCTTTCTGGTAGGTCGGACGGTCTGGGTCTCAACAACAACAACACACTGACATAATCCGGCCACACATGAAACTGCCATAAGCCCTAGGGTTGGTGGTGTGGTCTGAGTCTTCAACATACTGACATAATTTGGATTATGTTATATATATAATCACAAAACCCATTTATAGGAATCATCCCCAAAATTTGGAAAACACTCGTATTGCAGATACCAGAATTCATGTTCACCGTTTTTCACTTATCATGTGCTCGTCAACATGGAATAACCAATATCTGCAATAATGGCAAAAAACTTGTTATAAGTTACAATTTTTGTTAACTTCCATGAGAACTGACAATATAATAAAGGCAAAACTGGTCGATGGATTCTGATATCTGTAATGGGAGTGTTTTCTAGATGTTATGTATAGTTCAGTGATGCTAAAAGTGTGTAATTCAGAAGAAAAGTATTCAAATATTTGATTTCAGTCACAATGCTTTCCTTGTGTATTAAACTCAAAATTCAATCTTTTACATCCTTTGTACGACATCACATATATTCAGATATGAAAAGATGCTTGTATAAGCAATTTTACACAACAATGTAAACAAAATTCCATATTACCTAATTTTTTTTAAATACTAAATATGTATTCATCAGAAAATACATATGCTTTTCTATTTTAATATATAGACTTAAAAATATAGAAAAAATTCGAGGATTATAAATGAACTTGACTGACTGCACTTTGCGATACAAAATGCTCACTACAAGAAGTATTTTCACTTTCCCTAGTTTCATAATCTATATGCAGGGCAAGAAATTTCAGTTCATAGTTTACTTGCCAACACTCACCAGTTTAATATAAATAACATTGCATAATCTGTTTGTCATTTTTTATCGAAGACAAAATTGCATTGAATAAAGCTGAATATACGGACTTTTTACAAGTTATTGTGTGATTTGGTTTATTGCAGTTTGGAGAAGCATTTTCAGCCTACGATTGCTAGCTTTATGTGGTATATCAATAACTGTGCAAGAATATTAATGGAGATATTCAATGGAAATATGTACCCAAGAAAACAAATAATCACTTCTACAGAGTTAGATTATGTTATACATAATTATGCCTGTTTTCTCTTGAATACGTATTTTCAACAATAACTAATACAGCAACAGAACAACCGACCTTTTTTATATATAAATGAGTCAGCTGCTATATTACTGTACAAGTTTACAACTCAATATATATTACTAATAAAAGCCTTGCAATATGGGTGTTTAAGTGCATGAAATAAAAATAGCTCAATTAAATAAACAAGCTTTGATGGCACGGATATGATTACATAATGCAAGGATAGATGTCAACAAAGTAATTTTAAATGTAACTTACCCAATTCCTTTAGTAAACTTCCAAAATTAAATATTGTGCATGTATGCTTGTAGCGGCAATATGAAATTTTTGTCATCAAAACACATCTTTTTATGAATATTTGTGCTAAATAATCCTAAGAGAAGATAAATCTTGATATATCCTACTGAAATTATGCACTAGATGACTGTAAATTTCTAAAAATCATCTGTAATATACGGATAGACCTATGTTACAAAGAACATGGCCGCTGTGCAGTGGAATCGCGAATGTGACGTCATATAAAACTCATCTATTCCACATCACGTGGCCTCAGCCCTGGCAACAGAATAGCAACCGAGAATGTAGGACTGATAGTCTTTTTATTAACATGGCTTTTGCAGTGGCAAAGCGTTATCAAATTAAAATTTCCATCATAAAGGTATTGATCCATATATTTTAGATTCCAAAAATGGATTAACATCTTCTCGAGCTACATTATAGCAGATTACAACCATACTTACGCTCAATATGGTTTAGAAACATTTCAAACCTAATACTTTATGCATAAAAATGTTATTTTACATCAATAGAAAAGAATAAACTTGTCTGTTATAAGGTGTTTATCACAAAGTGAGTTTTCAAGGATATGAGAACTCTGTTGAATTTTGAAGTTGTTATCATTCCTTTTAAAAGTTAAAATCCCTTTTTCACGTCTTTCCGATTTTAATTTAATATTACCGGGTTTTTCCTCTTTTAGGAATACGGGGGGATTCTAAAAAAATAAATGGAATCTCTATCACTTCGATTACCACATCCCGAACAGCACAAAAGTTCGGCATATTTATAAATTTGACTTTCGAATTTCACGCTTTTCTTACAAAATCAAATGGATCAAGTCAAAGTACGATCACGTCGTGTCCTACAAACGTTGTCCTACAAAGTAGACGATAAAGAACGTGTGATGTCATGATGGAAAGCTTTCAAAATTTGCAGTGGAACTTAGTTATCCCCACCCCCACCCCCCCAAGTTATACCCGATCTGTTTTAGTGAAAATAATAATTCTAAAACTAGAAAAAGTTTTAAATTTTCTATTGTGAATACATTTTTTTGTTCATTTAAAAATATTCATTATTTTTAAATAAACAAAATTCGCAAAGAAGAAAACTTTTCGTTGAGAAAGTTGAGCAGACTACTTTCCCTCCTTTTTCGGTTATTGAATTTCATGGTGGTTGTAAATATAGATTAGGTTGGTTATTTAAGCTTTACTATACCTATATGAAATCATTAAATGGATCTTTAAAGCATAAAAATGCTTTAAAGATCCATAGAGAAGATTATTTGAGATATTTTTAAAATCTCGTCTTTTAATTTACTGTAGAAATGTGTTACTTGAACGACATTTCGGTATTCTAAATCTATGTTTAGAACTCGTTGTAGCTGCATGTTCAGTTTTATGTGCAACTTTAAAAACAAAATTATATTAAATTCATGTTGAATTTATACTGAACTGTATATTTAACCACTTTAAAATTTGTGTACAGCTTAGTATATGTGGTGGTAACGTAGTAAATAAAATTTTATAGCAAATAAAAGTAATGTGTCAATATTTCATAGAATTTCTATCACTAAATGTTCTTCAGCTGTATAAAATCGTATGACTAGAAGTTGCAGTTATCGAATAAACATTTTATTCGACTTTTTTTCATATCTTTATGTAAATGCGGACAAATAAATTGCAAATCTTAAGTAATTTGTCTGACAGTTAAGTGAGTATTTGTATATTAATGTTTTATGCATACTATTTCCAGATAACATCTATTCCTGTTATTAACTATTTGAGAGATTATATTTGGGGCAAACATCAAAATTCGTCAACATGCAGGTTAGTTAGTTTTAACTTGTTCTATAATAGTGTGAGGGCTCTAGTTACGGCCACATTTAGAAAAAGTATAAGTTTAAAAATTTATTCAGCTGAATTGAATAAACATTATGAATTATGACATTTAATAGTAAATTTAATTTACTTTCAAGTAATAGCAATGTTTTACAAAATTTCTGTTTTCTTTAAAATTTTTAGAAATAAACAAAATCTTCCACTTTTTACCAGTTTTGGCCACCTTTAGAATAAGACCTGTAAATATTTCTTTACTTATAGAATTAATTAAGGAACAAATCCTATCTTTCTATTGCTGAAATTGTGAAATTGATTATTCAAAACAAGAGAGGAATAAAAGTTTTAAAACCTTCTTACTTAGTAAGAACTTTAAGATCTATGAGAACACATTCACAGATTTATTTTTTTGGTGAGTTCCATGGTATAGGTAATTAACCAACGATGGTGCATATAATCAAAACAATGTTTATAAAATGGGGAAATGAAATGTATTAGTTAAATAACATATTCAGTTGTTAATTATTTGTAAAAGTGTTACAGTATGGCCAAAACTGGTGCAGTGCCCAAAACTAGAGCACTTACCATATGTATGAATTTTATTTTCACATTAAATGCTTTCTCAAAATCTAGACAATAATTAAATTTTTGAAATTGTATGAGTTTTTGTAAAAAAATATTTCTTTAAGTAGTTTTTGCAAAATAAACTATTTTCCATTTAACACAATTCATAATTATTTTATATGTTAAAGATAATTTTATGCTTAAAATTCTTGGTACAGATGCAGTATAATCCCTTTTTCAGTTTTGGCGATTTTAGGTGAGATTCTGGCCAGTGGCGTAGCCAGGATTCGGTTATTGAAGGGGGGGGGGGGGGTCGCAGGCAGTTTTGTCAAAAAGACTATCATACTAAATAATTCTCACTAAATCATTAATTATTTAATTACAAAATATTAAGTATTATTAATTATACTAATTAGTTGATTTATCTATATAATTTTAAAATGGTAAATTATCTTAATATTTGCACATGAATATTATAATTAAAGCAGTTAATTGATTTGAAGGTAACAATGAAACAATATTTTATAAGCATCTTATTGATTATTCGTAATTTATTTAAAGTTGTAAGTTATTTATATATATAAAGTTTATTATTTTAATTTATTTAAAGTCGAACACAAAAATAATTTATACATGTTAGAATTTGAGTCGTCTGTTGCTTTTCGAAAATACATAAATTATTTCATCAGAGACTATGATTTCCCTGTGTATTGACATCAAAGCAAGGCCATTTAGACGCTCTTAGCCAGTGTTGTTTCATAAATATGTCTTGATGTGTTTCAGCGTCGAAAATGTTCTCTCAACAAATGCTGTAGACACAGGAAGTATGGCCAGTATCACAAGAAGAATGTCATTGTTAGGGAAAATATCCTCTTAGCAATTTAACAGAGCTTTCACAGTATACCTTGGAAGAGTTTCTGATTCCAGATTCCATCCTTTGCATCTTCCACACATCCCACTCTCCTTTTAAAATCAGAGCATTTGAGTACACTAAATCATTAGAGTAGAATTCAATTGCTGGTTTCAAACTAGGCTGGTTTCTACTAGGGTCTAAGCATTGTAGCCTAACAAACATTTCTTTATGTTCAGAAAATCTTTCGTGAAGCAATGAAATTATTTCATCAAGAAAGGGAATGAAAACGGTACGGCGGAAGTATTCTTCAGGAGTGTTGGCAGGTACATGCGATCGGTGTCGTTATGTTCCTACTATTCTTGGCAGTGCAGGCCATTGTCCAAATGAAAAAGCCACATATGATGCTCTTTCTAAAATGACTTTAAACTCTTCTTCCGCTTCTTGTCTCATTTTTTGTAACTTCTTCACAACTAAATCTATCTTCTCCAAGGCAATCGATATCAACGTATGTGCCTTGTAAGTACTGCGATAGACTGTACGTTAAACCCAATATTCTGTCGCTGACACACAGGGCCACTAAAAAGGAAAACTTGCACAAAACAGAATGCAGCTGCTCTGCTTTGGAACTGTCATTACGATTTTCCGCTATGATTTCTTCCAGTGATGATATCACTTCAGAAACAGCTTCACAAAATATAGAAACACTCGTGTATTTTTTCAAACTTACAGACAAATTTCCTGATATATTCAAATTATTTTTAAGGATCACACTTCATTGTGCTGAACTCCTGAAAAATACACAACATTCTTTAATCAACCCAAACGCATTCCTTATGGATGAAACTTTAGCAGAATCAACCAAACACAAATTCAATGTATGGGATACACAGTGAGTGTAAACTGCTTTAGGATAGACCTGCCTGCACCCCGTGGAAACATCCCTTCATTGCCTCCGCTCTATCCTACCCTTATCCACGCATGTGGGATAACTCCAGCCCAAAATTCTGACCAGTCCTTTTCCTGTCACATCGTATACAATTACAAATCCAAGAAAATCTTCCTGAAGCATACAATTTTCATCAACGAACTAAACACATAAAGAAAATTGCTCGATTTTACTTATATCTGTTGTTTCGTCTGCCAAAACAGTGAAAAATTTGGCATGTTGAATCTTCTTGATAACTTACAGCTGGATATTCTGTCTGATTAATTGAATGATTTCATTTTGAATTGTTGGACTAAGGTGCAGTGCATTTCCACTGGTACTCATAATATGTTTCCTTAGATTATCATCATCATAATTGACACTGTATTGAAGAAGTGCTCGAATGTTACCATCATTATAATCTGGCTCATCCATAGAAAGCTTATCGATATCTTTGTGACCCCACAGTGACATCTTTGGCCTTCCACAGGACTTTATAAATGGAATAGTTCTTTTCAATGTTGCTCGATTTCTTTTGGTTTCTTCTTCATTTCTGGTTTTCAATAGCCTACAAACTACAAATACTTGATTTATTATTTTGATAAACATGCAAAAAATTACTTGCTGATACAGTGGCATTTTTATGATAGATTGAATTCGCATGAGCTCCAAATGATTCTGTAGCATTCTTTCAATTCTTGAAGGACATCCTAACCAAATAGCCTAAACATTGGTGGGAACCTTTACCAGAGGCAGAATCTGAGCCGGTCAGGAAAAGGACACATATTTTACAGAAAGCGCCTTGAAGAGCGTTGGAAAAGGCTAACCATGGGAACCTTACAAGCCATGATAGCTGAATTTTTTTTTTAATATATACCTGATTTTCTGAGACCATATTGTTTCCGATGAATTTTCAGCTTCTCGACAATTCACATTTTCAGGATTTTCATCTTCCACTGTCAGGATTTTGTTTTGGAAATTTTGAAAAATATCCTCCTATGCTCCTATTAGATAGATGCTTTTATGAACTCATAGCTCACAATTGGACTTTCCTGGTATATTTTTCTTGCACTGATTTTATTAACAAAGTTTCTCGATGTGCGGGCAAAACATACACCATTTGAACTGCCCACGAGACAGTCCACTTTAAAACCCAAGGAGTCAACGGTACAGCCTTAAAAAAATCATTGTGTGATGTCTTAACACCCATCCCCCACACCTGCTTTCAATTTCCGCTTTCTCGAGAGGATAGTCTGGGAAAAACCGGTCATGATCGGTTTTAAACAAAGACGATAGTTACCAGGACCTTAGAAGATAAAAGTGATTGAAAATTTCGTGGATTTGAATTATGTCAATTTGAAATAAAAAAAATCAGAGTCGACGGTGCCAAAAATCGCATTTTGAGGCACATAAAACAATTCTAAATGACAACATTGTATGAAAAAAAGATACATAATTGATGAAATATAATAAAATTAAAAAATATATATACATATTTGTGATATAGTACTATCGTATCAATTATGAAGATTTCGGTGGTAGCACGGGGGCCCTGTGTGCCCCCCCCCCCCCCGGCTATACCAGTAATTCTGGCAATCTATTGTACAATTTGGAGAACATTCCATTCTGGCAACCCTTTCTGCATTTTTCGTTGTCTTTTATCGCCTTTTTGTCCTTTTTGTCACCAAGGTAAAAATCGCAACATTCCATTCTGGCAACTTTTTCCATGTCTTTTGTTGCCCTTTTCTTACCAATGTTAAATACGAATATTTTCTGATTTTCATGTTGTGCTTGCTCTCTGTGAGCCATAGAACACCTGTTGTACAAACAGATATTGCTATGTGTGACCTCCAACAGCCAATTAGGCTGGATTCTCTGATGGTTTTTTAGCAGGAAAACAGCAAGTAAAGTCCATGAAACGGGTGTAGACCCATATTTGAATTGCTACAAATCAACAGTTGCACAAACTGCGACAAAAGGGTGATAAAAAAAGAGTTGCCAGAATGAAATGTTCTCCAAATCATAGCAGGGATTGCCAGAATCTCACCTAAAATCGCCAAGAATGAAAAAGCAATTATACTACAAAATCCAAATTTAAATTCACTGTTGTTACAGAAGTCTAAAAAGGTCTGAAGTAGAATATATCTAGAGCTGGGGGGAAAAACCACTTAAGTCAAAAACAAGGAAGTTGAGATATTAACGAATGAAAATAATGACATTTTTAAGGCATCGTTTTTTTTTTTAATTTTTGATTTTGATTTTCAAAATACACATTTAATTTTTATGGCATTTATTAAACATTTATAAGCTAAATAAGCATACATTGTATTGTAATTTTGGAGAATGAATTTTTAGGTAAATACTGACTTAAGTGGTTATTCCCGAAGCAAGTTTGTGGCAAATACAGACATAAGTTATTATTCCTGACTTCAATATTTATTCTTTAAACACAATTATGATGTGTTTACAAATACAGATATAAGTAATTGTTTAATAAAACATCGGTCATAATGCAGCATTTAACTGTGCTTTCTAATTCCAAACTGTTATTATTACTTAATGTTTTCTTAGGACTACTTTAAGTAAATATTTTGTAAAAATTATAAAAAACGTTGAAATGATGTTTCAACTGATTTTTCTGAAAATTGTTTAAAAATAAAATTAAAAGTTAATGCACCTTTTTTGTAAATAATTTAGCTAATTTAAGATGTATATAAATATAAACATATAAAACTGAAACTCAAACATCGTTTATAGTTCATCCGGATAAATTTCAATCAGATCGGGATCAATGTCTGCTTCATTTGAAATTGGAGGCTTGGAATATAATTGATCCATTTGGTAAGATTTTCGTTCATTTAGCAAAATTTTAAAAGTCGCTCAGTTGGCAACATTCCGCCAAATTCGTCGCAAAACTTTCGCCAAGCATTATGGACGCAGAAATAAGTTATTCTTATAACAGATAAATGACTATTGGAGTTCAAATATAAAAGTATTTCTCAAGGTATCATTTCTCATGAATAGAACGAGCTAGGTCCACGAGAATGATGTCACCAAATTTATCGCATGATATTACATATGATAAGTGAACATGTTTCTCAACAGTTAAAATTTTTATTTTATTTTATGGGATTTTATTGATGAATTAATTTGAAAAAATGTTTAATATCTCGAGAACAGTTCATGCTAGCGCTCTAAAGTTTAAGTAAATCGTTTTCTAAGGGAAAATTACATAAGAAATGTCTATTTTCGTAACTTTATTAAAAGTTTTGATATTTTGATGATTTTTCAAAATTTCACTCGAAAATTTAGGGGGGTTCTCAGCATTTGATTGTGTTTAAAAACAATAGACTTTCAGTAATCACGGATAGTAATTTTTGTTTCAAATTTCACTCGAATCGCTCCATTTGTTCGTGAGATATCGTGTCCCTAAACTCACTGATGCACACACACATCACCTCAAAAATGTTCTATTCGTGATCAGGGATGATTGAAACGTGCTCTCCCGTCGAAAACTCGAATTCGAAATTTCGACCCTGTCACAATACTTTCTTATACATTATTGTATATAATTAAAACAAAAAAATAAACTGCTCTCTCTTCCAAGCAGACTAATCAAACTACCGCGGAGTCTCGTTTTAATTGCATCAGCGGTTACAGAGGTAGCTAAGAACAGCTGATTTAACACCAGCATACATGCTCCAGACCACCGCAAATAAACTGCAGTATATTTCAATATATGGAGATTTTGTTTAGCACATTCCCAGTGAGAACATGTAAAACATGCACAATCAAAACGAGCAGAATCTGTACAATTTTCCCGCTAACTATACTTCATAAGCTATTGAGACGAACTTCGTGCCACAGTGCCGGAGTAAGGTATTTTTATTTATGTTATCTAACATAACTCAAAACGTTTTACTATTAAACATTTGTTCTGCCGCCTTCTATTCTTTTGCAGAGCTTCATTTCTGGATACACCTCTGACAGCACAGAAACCTTTTTATTTTAATGCATATAATTTGCATTAAGAACCTTGTTCTCAAAACTAGTTTCTATTCTGGCTAAATCTTAAGAGAGATATTTAATAAAATACAACATACCTGAAATATTTTTACTCTTGTGAATTCACCATTAGTTGTCCCGTGACAACATACTATTCTAAAATTGAGACACCACTCGCTAAAATAAAGTGTTATTTCAGCACTATATGAATAAAACAGCTGCCTAACAATAATCAATTACCGGGCGAATGAATTTACAATCACCGGAAATAGGCATTGAAAGGGGGAGGGGGGGGGGGGAGAACGTCGTGTGCGCCTCGAAATTTTATGAAATTAAAAAAAAAAATATTGTGACGTATTTTAACAAAGAACAAGGTTGTATAAACTGTACGGAATGATAACATTTCTTCACTCATGTTTTTTAAACTCTAAAATCTGCACAAGCAAAACGGATAATAATAACTTTTCTTGACTTATGTGCTTTTTTCTGAATGATATCTGTTAGAAAATTAGAGAAAAATAACTTTTTATGTCTTATGTGGTTTTTCCCGGCTGACTTCGGAGCGAAATCTAGTAGGTTGTTTATGGTGTTTCTTTATTTTTTTGATATCTTAGAAGTCCAACAGATGTACGTGCTTTTTCTACAGCATTGTTCATACATTTCTTCAACAGAATATGTTATAAAAAAAATTTTGCAATTTTTGACTTATGTGGCTTTTCCCGCCATGTCTAGATATATACACTGCTATGCTAAAAATGAACTCAAGAAGTCAGTGCAAAAAACTGGTACACGAAATTACATAAAATTTTATTTAGTTTGTTTACAGCTAAATCTCGCACAGATTCTAATTTATACAAGGTCTAAATGACTAAACCAATTTCTAATCCTGGTCTATAAAAAACAGGTCCTGCAGAAATGCATATTACAGCGCAGCCACTGCTTTATCAATCTCACCATAATACTTGAGAGATTTAATGGTGATAATAACAATAATAATTAAATTGTTACTGTTATTGTGTTATATATTGTAGGTAGGGAAGAGTTTTTGTTGAGTATATTCAGCAATGACCTAGCTGGATTTGGAGTGCTCTACTAAAATGTTTTTAATTTTATCTATAGGGAGTCACTAGTAAATAAATATTTAAAACAAATGAAATGGCAAGATTGACCCATATTATATTTTTCTTGAAGTCTTAAGTTATTGGCTTTGGCAAAGGTTGTATTTCAGGTCATATTCCCCTTTTACTAGCTGAATAATTGCATACAGTCTGTATAGGAGATCCAGTACTGCAACTCCTCATATGATTGTTGACAAGTTTCAGTTAGGTCTTCATAGAATTTAAATCTTCGCTTTCCAATTTTGGAGGCCTGGTCCAGTATTATTATATTTTTAGACAGATCTGCCTAAGATTGCACTATTAATCTGCCTTATTAGTAAATTTTAGACAACTGCTCCCCCCTTTTGAGTTCAAAATGTACAATTGTCTTAGTGTTACTATAAATTGTATTTTTACTTTCTTATACTGTTGAATATAGTATAGAGAAAATATTATTTTGACAAAAATTTTTGATACCAATATATATTTTAGGCCCTTTTGAACACGTTTTGACTATTTTCAGTGATGTCCGTCTGTCTGTGGTCGATTTCTTATGTACACGATAGTTGCCACAAATATTCATAAAACTTTATATTTGACTTTGCTATAAAAAAATCTAGAACTAAATTAAGGTGACCAATTTTTTTACAATGAAAAGGAGGGCGAAAAAATTTGAGAAAAAAGTACAACGTAAATAAATGAAACATTTTATTAATTCAAACAAAAATACACTAATTATGCTTACATCCCTTTTAATTATTTACTTAAACAAGTATTTTTTCATTGAATGAATATTTTTTGTCAATGTATCATTTTCTAACAGTAACAATATATTGGGAATTTGAGCAAGATATATCCTTCATATTGAATTTTACGGTAAGTGCTGCAGCTAGAGTATCAACATTCAATCTTGATTACACGAAGTATAATATAGAGATAAAGTAAACAAAGTGAAGTGCGCAATGGTGCGAGACAAGTGCGAGACACGGGAAGTTCTCCTATGCATTGAGCATGCGTTTCATAATCGCGTCTTTCCGAACTGTACCCAAAGAATTTCTAACCGTAAGAATTTCTAATCTTGTTAAGCTAACCTTTCCCCGTTTGCTGTACCGTCACATGACACGTAACAGTTCGGTGTGGCATCTCTGAATACAGAGATTAACAGATTAGTTTTAAAATATGGAAAAGGAGGACAGGTAGGAGGACACTTTTCGAGGAAGGACAGAACCTACAAAAGAAGGACTGTCCTCCCTAAAGGAGGACGATTGGTCACCTTAACTAAATAGAATTTTTTTTAATTTTATATTTTCTTAACATGCTATGGCAGCATAGAATTAAATTTAACATGATTATTCATAAAATGGGTTATTTATGGCTGAATGATTGTGAAACACAACAGTTTCAATCATTGTAGTGGAAAATAGCTACAATATGATTCCATATTTTGAAATCAATATACATTTGCGTTTTGACTTTTTTAAGAGGGATGCCCATCTATGGTCGATTTTTTATGTACATGATAGTTTCCATGCCACAAATATCAATGAAAAAATTAATGTTAATGAGAAAATCTGGAACTAGATATAATTTTTTTAAATTTGAGTGAAAGCTTTGAAATTTGATATTTCCTTAATAGGACAAAATTTTAACATAATTATACACAAAAGCTGGGTAAATTATGACTGAATGATCGCAAAACATAACACTTTCAATAATTGTAGTGAAAAATAGCCGTGATACAATTTTTGTGTTCGTAACATCATGAGTGCCCTTGGAGGTGGGCGGGAGTTATCCTCTGAGGAGTTATATTGTCAAATTTGGTATCAATTACAAGATATTTTTCAAGCCCCTTACAATGAGGGGTGGTAACATGCTATAATTGTGATCATTTGGACCAACAATACAAATTTTTCAAATTTTTGCTTGAAAAAAGAAAAAAAATATGAGTTACTTAAAAATAGATTCTGGTTTGAGAAAGTTCGAATTGAGTTAAAGAAAATAGAAAGGGTCAAGAGAAAATGAAAAGCATTAGTTTACCTCGCACATTTTGAAAAATAACTATGTTCTATTCATTATATCTTGATATTTTAATCTGTGTGACAGTAATATAATTTGCATATCATATTTTCATCAATTTTTATGTAACTTTAAACTTTTCCAAAATGTTTAAAGTTATGTAAAAATGTTTATATGTTTACCTCACATATTTTGAAATGTTAATTATGTTTACCTTGCATATTTTGAAAAATGACTATGTTCTATTAATTATATCTTGATATTTTAATCTATGTGACAGTAACATAATTTGCATATCATATTTTCATCGATTTTTACGTAACTTTAAACTTTTCCAAAACGTAACATTAAACTTTGCCTGTCAATTGTTAATCACTATATTGCCAAGCGTAAGCCAAATTGTGCCAAATACAAGACTTTCTGATTTTAATATCATTTTTCTGATTTTACAATAATTAAAAACATTTAAAATTGATATCATATAAATATTCAAACATTTCTAAATATGCCATCAGTCATTAAAAATAGCTACATGCCATTAATTTGAAGAATCATCAATTCTTTTAGACAACGTCAACTTATCTAGTGTTATTCCTATGGACCTCAAATGGAACATGCCCTGTGGCTCTTTGTATGTCAGCTCTCTTCCTATCAAGACTCCTACTGACTGATCGGAGAATTTATTTAAATGATTCTGCCAACAAGTGAATGGATTACTTGGCATGTACCTCCAACATAATCTTTAACTAAACCATATATATACAGTGTTCCTAATAGTGGGGCCACATGTGCAAGATATGCATAAAAATTTCAAATGTCCCCTTATGGGGGCATTATTATTAAACAGAGGGTAAAACGCTTCATTTAAATGATGCTAAGCAAATCGTCAATTAAAAAAAAATCTGACAAAATTAAACATTTTTCACACTTTCACTGTGTATTTTGTAATCAAATTACAAAGACACTTAAAAACAAAATAGGGAGGGGCAATATTGGAAATAATCAGCCAGTTCGGTAAAAAATAAAGCCCGAAAAAATCTGGAATATTTGTGAGAAAGAAATGGATTTTAAATCCCCCCCCCCCCCCCCCAAAGTAATTAAATGCTATATGATAATTGTAATTTAAGATATCTTAAAACAAATATCATAAAACACTGAAAAAAACCTATAGAGAAATATAATGGTAAGATTTCAAACAAGGCAAGTAACTAGTGTCATAAATGCCAATGACTTAAAATTCAAAGAAGTTAAGAAAAGTCCAGAAATCAGTTGTAAAAATTTAAATATCGAAAATGAGAAGAAGCAATTGTAAATGTATGTTGTTAATATTACTGTATGAAAAATATAATTTTTTCTGTGAATATTTGTTTGTATTATTTTCAGAAAAAGTAATAAGTTTTATATAGTGTTTCAAATATTTTGAATCTCCTCTGATATTTTAAAATACCCCTCAGTCAGACAAATTAAGTGGATATTCCCCCCCCCCCCCCCTTTGATTTTCGAACGTTGTATACAGATCTTGTTTTAAATTATCTGTGTTGTGGATTGAGTGTCAAAATACTTAGTCAAAATGGTTAGAAGTGTCTTCATTTCTTCTGTATATAATATTGTAAAATTATTTAAAAACTCCTACTTTCTTATTTTTAAATATTTTTCTTTTACTTTAATTAATAGGATAGTTTTGCATATGGAAAATCAAGACTTAAATTAGATTCTAAGCAAAATACAATAAAAAATAATTTGTTCGTAAAAATCAGAACTATGGATTCTGAGTCGTGGAGAAAACTATACTGACTCTGATTTCAAAATGAACAGCTTATTTAAATGTTATTTTATTTTATAATAATTAATTATTAGATATTATTTAAATAGCTTATAAGCAAAAACAAAATCATCCAAGGCTTATACTCATTAAAAAACGATTTACATTATAATAAAATATGGATTAACACAAACATTTAGATGAAGCAAAATTCTGAAATTAAATAAGGGTGGAAGTGGTATAGGACTCTACTTTTGAAATCACTCTACCCCACTTTGACCCATGAATTATAAAAACTAAAAATTGCTACTAAAGAATTACATTTACTATTTATGAAGATATCTAAGGTGTGATGTGATATCCCAGCCCTGTTAAAAATACCCATCTTTAAAAATCTATTAGACTGCTTCCTTCCTGGGACTGACATTTGTCTCATTTATCATGAAGAAGCAGCTTCTTTTCACTTCATTTTATTCACAATTACAGAAAATAGTTATTGATATTCTAAATAATAATGATGCAAATATAGAAAATGTTTATTCTCTATTAAATTCATTTTTTTTCCGATGACTAAACTTTTAATTGAGTGTACTTTAGTGAAAAAATAAGATCAAGTAAATGCTCTATTTCTAATTGGATAAGTGATTATTCTGATGCCTCAAAATTGAAATATATTAAGGTGTGATAAAGTGTATAGTTTAAACATGAAGTATAAAAGTATTGCTCCTGAAATATTTAAACATCTCTATTTTTTTTATTCTTGTTTTACTTCTGTAGTTAAACAAATGTTCTGCCTATTAGGAGTCTGAAAATCCCCATTGAGTAGAAATAATTTTTTGTGATGCATTGCAAAATTGAATGGATCCAAAGAACTGCAAATGTATCAATCTAATGTCAAAATGCTATATATGAGCAAAATGGGTGAGTCATTTGAGGTAATGTGTTTTGACCTCATTTCCAGGATCCCAATGCAGACACTGAGTGGAATGATGCTCTACGACGTCATGGCATATTGCCACAAAAGGAGAAAGCCTTCACAGAAGAAGAAATAGTTAATCTAGTCGAAAATACTGTTGAAGAGAAATTGAGAGGTATTCTCTTTTTCTTATATGCTGTATTTTAAAAGATATTGGGGTTGAACTTTGCATAAACAGTGCAGGGGTGTCAGTCCTCAGCATATATAGCTTATAGAGACTATCCACTTAGTGGAAATCTGGGTGCCTTTTATCTTCAATGAATAGCCTCTTCACAAACGTTTGATTTCCCATCTTAAGTAAATAATTCATAGTTTAGTAACACTCATTAGTTGTCCAATCGGTTAAAGAATGATATACTATATAATAAGTAAAAATAGTGGTTTATTGAGTAATTTTTTTAATTTTGTTTTATTTAATAAAGAATTTTTTATATAACAAGCATGAAAATCCTCTAAATTAACAGTTTGAGCAGTCAAACACGAGTGGTTCAGGCTCATATTTGACAAACAGCTAATGAATGATATGAAAATGCATCTCTAAAGGGATATTTGTTGTTGATTTGCAGTGCCATCTATTGGCCATTGATATGGCAAATATGTAGGGAAAGGATTAAAATTAATGCATCCTATTGTAAAAGTGTTCAATGATAAATATATATATATATATATTTGTTTTAAGTGTTTAATTGCACAAATAAAGAGTTTTCTATATCAAGAGAAGGAAGGAGGAATAATAATTTTAGGAGAAGGATGATTTTAATATAATATTGAATAATTAATATTGCTTCTTCAGAACAATAGACATATTTTTTGATAAATGTTCCAGCTCATTGTGAAGCTGGAACAATTATCAAAAAAAATATATATATATATATATAAAAAATATTAATTTTATACACTACATAAATATGTGTACTTTTTCTATCATTCCAACAATTCATAAATCAAGAACCATACTATTTTGTTTCCAAAACTATGGCCAGTATCTTTAAACTGAAGAGGGGAAAATAAGTTAAGGAATACAAAGGTTCTAGAATTTATTATCAAGCAAACCATAAAAACAATTATCAAGCAAAACATAAAAAATATTAGGTGAATTTGAAATGCTATCTTTCGAAAGATAAATTAGGTGAAGAAATAATAAAATATAGACTCATGTCCAAAAATTAAGCATAGTTACTGTTTATGTGAAAATTTCAGGAAATCTACATTGGAATGGAAGGAAACACGGTATGCGGGTGTATTAGGGTTATAGAAGAAGAAAACAGTGTAAAACAAGGATAATAATGACTTTTATTATTCAAAGGAAAGGGTTAAAAGAAAAAAGGTCACAATACTAGTGTCAACCTCAGTGAAACAGAATGATTTAAAACAATGTGATGTGGCAGTTTAATACAGCATGTGGGAACCTCGGGTAGCCACCCACGCTGCACAATGATTTCCCATACTTTCGATGAGGGATTGGATGTGCTCAAAGAGTTCCAAGCCTCACGGAGAGCAGTTTTTAATCCCAGAATGAAACTTGGTGGGTAGCGGAGGGTTGCAAGATGTCTCCCGAGCATATCCCATACATGCTCAATTGAATTCAGATCAGGAGAGTTGGCAGGCCAATGCATGTGCTGGATATCTTCAGTTTGAAGGAAGTCATCGACCAAGGCCTCAACGGTGAGGAGGCGTATTATAATCCATGAATATGAAATCAGGACCAACAGCACCTTGAAACCATCGAACGGAAGGCTCAAGGACTTCTTCTCTATCTCTGACTGGTAACCGACTGCGTGTCAAAGATGTGGAAGTCTGTGCGGCCGTCCATCATGATGCCTGCCCAGACCATGACTCCCCAAATGGAAAACAATGTCTTTTCGTGATGTTTCCCAGGTGAAAATGCATTCCACCTTCTCTCCAGATCGTTGTACGACGAGAATCAGTTTGAAGGCTAAACCTGGACTCGTCACTGAACATGACATTGCTCCACTGTTGTCCACTGCACTGTAAACGCACGCATTTCTGTGCAGACGTCAAGGGGATGCAAACTGCTGGTCATCCGGCATAGAGATCAACGTATCTGAGTTTCCTGTAAACAGTTTGTCTCGAAACAGTGACTTCTGTGGCGGCTGTCAGGGCTGAACCCAGTTGTCTGGCAGAACAGTTCCTTTGACGCTGTGTTATCATCAAATATCGGTCTTGCCGAGCATTTGTTACCCTTGGCCGACCTGGTACTGGTCATCAGGTAACATCTCCAGTTTTTTTGAACATCTGCCACAGTCTGGAGATCACACACTGAGGCACATTCAGAATTTGAGACGCTTCGGTTTGGGATCGACCAGATTCCAGCATTTCACTAATTCGTCCCTTCAAAACCATGTCCAGTTGGCATCTTTGTGACATCTCTAGTCCTTTTTGATTGTTAACAATGCTCCGTACCATAGCAATTGCGAAATTCTGCCTCAACTTACCATGTTGCTCGAGACCGTTTTACATTCGTTCTGACGTGTGCCTTAACATAATATACCTATTTATAACAGTCTATTACTATTTTGTGATATTATTTTGATCACAGCACTGTTATTTTTCAGGATCTGGCAACACTTTTCATGATAGACAACCTGGCAACAAGGCAATTAACATTTCTACTGTTGAAGGTGTGATATGTTCATTTCACAGATTCAAATACGGTACATTTTGGCAGCCATCAAGAAGGTGTGCACACCCTGATCATACAGTCCATCCTGCTAAGAAAAAGGAAACTGTTCACACGGCATCATAGAAGGTATATTTACATTGGAATTTGAGATTTCCGTCTTTTCCAATGGGTGGCATATTATGTAGCAAGCACAGAATAATTGCTGATGAAAACCATGCAGCAGAAATCAAGGATGAGAACCATTCAGAAGAAACAGCTAACACAAATTATCAGCCTCCAGCTGGTACTTTATATATGAATGAGGCAGAGAGAGATCAACGTAAACAATAAATGCACACCTTTACTGAAACTGCAGTTCCTGACATCAGTCCTCTCAAATTCCAATGTAAATATAACTTCCATGATGCCATGCGAACATTTTCGTTTTCCTTACCAGGATGCACTGTATGATCAGGGTGTGCACACCTTCTTGATGGCTGCCAACATGTACCGTACTTGAATCTGTGGAATGAACATATCACACCTCAACAGTAGAAATGTCTTGTTGACTTCTATTACTGATAAGTTGAACTTCAGAAACATTTTGTTTTGGGTAAAATCCAATCTTTTCCAATTGTTTATTTACAGATAGTTCAAGTCCACTAAGTTGATATGAACCACTCTTTCTTGACGCTTTATGGTCTCCACAATCACCTTCCTTATGGAAGGCATTATTCATCCATACTTCTTATTAAAAAAAATTATATCAGTTTCTCACAAGTTTCCACTAGAATCACATTTCAGCCATTTTGAATTGCTTTGTTGCCAGGTTGTCTATCATGAAAAGTGTTGCCAGATCCTGAAAAGTAACAGTGCTGTGAGCAAAATAATATCAGAAAATAGTAATAGGCTGTTATAAATAGGTATATTATGTTTTACACCCTACATTATAGTTGAAAAAGAGTAAAAAAAAATTATCATTACGGTAAAAGCATAAAATATTTGTAACACCTTTTTTCTTTTTTTTTAAAAGTGTTTTAAATATTTTAAAATATTTCAATAAAAATGTTTTACCATAATGATAAACATTGTTTTTTACTCATTTTTCAATTTTAGGGTGTAGATCATTGCATTGAAAATTATTTTCTCAGAACTAGGCTACCGGTTCTATGATTGCTAACAATTACAATGTTATTTTTGTATTACTTATGGTACAAGTAAAATTAGATGACATTGTAAAAAAAGGATATGGCTGCCTACTGACTAGTCACATATACATGGTGAGTCAGAACTCTTGGGCCAAACTTTAAGGGGTGATAAATCACATCTAAACAAGCAATTTTTGTGATACAAAACAGGATCGTAATGCAAGAGGTGAACTGCTAGGTGGTAGCTCATGAAATGAGGAAATGATGACTCTCTCATGAAAAGAGGAAACACAAAAATGACAGAGTAGGCATGAAGTACGTTTTACTGACAGAAATTGCAGAATGCATGGACAAAGTTACAGAACCTTCTCAAAAGTGCGACTACCAGCAGTAATGCAGGCTTCACATCTGCGACGTAACGAGTGGCACACGTTAGCAAAAACACCCGGCATATCTTGGACAATGCCGGCAGCAACAGCAATTCTAGCAACGAGCATACCTGCCAACTTTTATGCATTATGCGTAAGATTTACGCATTTTAACTGCTCTTTACGCTTTTATGCATATATTGCTATATTTTACGCATTTCCGCATTTATTTGAATTTTTTAACATTACTAGGAAATCAATCTCCGGCGAAATTCTCCGGCTTTTTTTTTTAAATTTAACAATTAACCAGATATGGTATAATTCCTCGAAAACACCGATTATCCGCTTTTTTAGCACTGATATCTACCATTCCAGGGATCGCAGCAAATCCATAGTAAAATCCAGGGTAATGCCAATCAAATTAACGGAGATTTACGGCCGTGTGTAATGTAAATTAAGATCTCGATCGCTTATGTTATGAAAGTAATAAATATACTTCTTTAAAGGTTGTCTAATTCGGCATAAATCGCTAAAATTTTATTTTGTTCATTAATTTCGCATAAACACTGCGATTGCGCAATTCAGTTTGTTATCATGAATCGCCGAGAGTACAATAGTATCTTTTTCCATCCATCTCAATCTTCTAAATATTGCATTTTTGATTGACTAAACTAGTTTACTTTCATATTCTAATTAATTATTACGGTTAATTTCTTAATTATTTTTGCATAAACAGCGCGATTGCGCAATTCAGTTACTTTGCGTGAAGTGCCGAGAGTACGTTAGTATCTTTTTCCATCCATCTCCATCATTTAAATGTTGCATATTAAATCGACTAAACTAGCTTATTTTCATATTATGGTTAATTATTAAGGTTAATTTTTTAATTATATTTGCGTAATATAAGTTTTTCTATTTAAAAAATGGGTATGAACTCTGTGAAGGTCTATTTTCCAAAAAGTGGTATCAAAGCAATGATTTAGGCAAATGGAAAGGAAACCATTTTGGCAGGAATATAATTCAGTGCTATATTTTGTTTTTGTCTTTTTTAATTAGAGATCAATATTTGTTACTCTCTTTAATGAAAACCTGTGTTTTGCCAAACATAAATATTTGTTTTCATTATAAAGTAATTCTCACCGGATAAAACCTTTATATATTTTTTGTTTTATAATTTATTTTCCTGAAATTTTATAAAATTGGTGTCTTGAATTTTCATATTCTACCAGTACTATGCCTGATATTTAATGCAGGTACTTGTACATAATTAAATTCATTAGAAATGTCGTTTGCGCGTGTAGTTTAAAAAAAAATCATTATAAATGTTATTCACGCAAAATTTTACACATTCCAATTTTCCCAGGTTGGCAGGTATGAACAAGGTCCTCATCTGAGTTGATGGGGCTATCATAGATAAGACTTTTCATATGTCCCCATAAGATAAAGTCGAGACAGGAAAGATCAAGCGATCGTGCCGGCCAAGCTATGGGACCACCCCGACCAATCCATTGCCCTGGGAATGTAGCATATAAGGTGTGCCGCATATCTATGCTGAAATGGGGTGGTGCTCCGTCATGTTGGAACCACATACATGCTTTAATGTTGGCAGGAACATGCTAATAGACTATTCAAAATGCGAAAATGAAACAAGGTTTTAGCTATTTTCCAAAGGAAATTTTAAACTCAGCTTATACCCTGGCTAGTTCTGACGCAGTTGTCACTGTGTTCAATGTCAGCGATGTCTAACGGTTCACCTTTTGCATTACCACCCTGCTTTGTATGGCAAAAATTGCTTGTTTAGATGTGATTTATCACCCCTTAAAGTTTGGCCTAAGAGTTCTGACTCACCCTGTATAATAAAAAAACATATGACATATAGTGAATAGGTTATAGGCCTACTGTACAGCTAATTGTATTCTTTGTTACCATATATTCCATTTCCACAATGTCTTAAAGTAAGCCCTGTGTGCTCGCATGGCCATTAGCCAAAGTTCTGTCAATTGTCTGTTAAAAGACAGGTCTCGTACTATGAAATACAATTATCAAGTTCCACATTGACCCTTAGTGCACTGAGATACAGGACCACCAAATAGACCCTTTTTCATTTCGTTAGATACAAAAGTAGCTATTTTTCCGCAGCACTGAGGGTGAGCCATGCAACTTATAAGCTAATTAAGTTAATACTAGGTAGTACTACACAAGTTAAACCCAAAAACTATGGCTGACCCTCAGTGCATGGACCCATGAGGTCTCAAATATGGCGCTTTTTCACTTTCCCAGACAAAGTTTGGTCAACCCTGTCAGGCTGCACTGAAGGTCATCCATGAAATTTACAAAATAATTCAATATAGATACTAAAGGTCATGTTGTAATCACAAGAATTACTTTGGTTGATACTCAATGCACAGAAATAATAGAATAGAGAGAGGTGTCAATTTGAGAAAAATACTGGGTCTCGACCCACTTTAGGAATTTTTGGTGGGTCACAAAAATTTTTTTTTGGGGAAAAAAAATTACATGTCTTCTAAAATCATTAGAAGAAACCACCATAAAAATTTTAGCAAAATAAAAAATGGTGTGTATAATGACCTGCCTCACTCTTATAAAATCTGCCTCATAATCAGATTTTCAGTTTTATTTATCAAGTTTAAGTGATTCTCTCTTTGATGTCTGCTGCTCACTCTGAAAATTTTGCTATCATTCTAAGAATTAATTCTGATTTGTGAAAACGGGTCGCTAGTTTTTCTTTGAAGATTGCATGATGAGCAGTTTGAATCTCACAGCTGTGACTGAATTTATTTTTATGAAGGTAGTATCACCATGAGTGAGTATAATATTCATTGGACATTCTTTTTTTAATACAAATCCATCTTCTAAACACTTTCTATTTCAAGTAAGAGTAAAAATTGATCAAAAGAAAATACATATATTTTGCTAGAAAATATACAAAAGTAAATATGATAATAAAACGCTGCTGGAATTGGCCAATCAAAGTATGACATAGGATGCCAAAGTCCACGCCTTTTCAATTTCTCCTCAAAAATAGCAAGAGCAATCTTGGAGTTGAAAATGAGTGGTTAGCCCTTCATGGGCTGGCTGTAACCATATAATATTTTATAATAAGAATCATCAGTGTTCTATTGATTTGCATTGCCTGTTCGGTGCAATAACTAAGAAACTATTGAGATAATGGATAGTGCTACAGAACAATGTTATAAATCAAAGGGAGCACTCTGGACTACTGGCAACATCTGTGGTTTAGGCCTATAAGACAGAATTGGCATTCGATAGACATTTTCACTTAGTGGTACTCGATAGGACAGTGTTTGCTGAACGTATTAGAAAAGTCACTTCCAAAAGTTTGAAGAATGAACATAAGATAACTTGAACCATTCCCAAGAAAGACGAAAACTTAAGGAAGATGAGATCCGTTGACTCTGGCGAGATATACCCCATATGACAGTAGAGCTATCATCATCCAGTACAAGGGCACCGACTTGGTGGGTAGTAACTTGTTCAAGTGCTTGAGACATTTTCAAGGTTTTGAGTGCCAACAAATGAAAGGGATCTAAATGATGAAAGGACAATAACCCTCTCTATTTTTCTAGACCAATAGAGGCTCATTATTATACAAAAAAAACGTGAGATCCCCAACAAGCCCGACTAACTAGTGAGGACTTCCCCAACTACACTAGTAATAAATTATATAAAATAAGAATAAATCGACAAAGCTAAATGAGAACATTTAGTGTCAGATGGGAAGTACTGCCTCCTTCATAGTATAATGGTCAAAATAAAGTGAGTAGCAGATTTTATGACATTTATTTATTAGTGATAGTTATTTTTATTTAGGTGTAATGGCATAGGGTTCAAAAGAAAAGAGGAGTTGACTATAAAATAAATTGAAAATATAATGATGTGAAAATTAACTCATCTTAAATGAAGATGACTTTGATTTTGCCTTTATACATTTTTTGTATTGTGTTATAATTAAACTTTTTTAGCTTAGTTATTAACCCTGAAACTCCATTATTGAAGAGCACTAAAATGTAATTATGTATTAATTGATTGAAGGATTATTATGCTAATATTATGAATTTAAATTAGTAATAGGAAGTACATTATTTTTTATGTAATTTTGTTAAATGGTTGGAATTATAGTGTCAGTAGTAATAAGGAACCTTTTGATCTTTCATGTTGAGAATTAAAGAATTGAATTTAGTATGGAGTGCTTTAACCAGGATATATTTTTAGCCATTGAGATATATGCTGCGATACACAAAATGAAAATTCCCTTAATCAAGATACCGTGTGATATCTGAAAGAAATTTAATAACAAAAGATCTTATGTCACGAGTCTTTTAAAAATGATGTTTTTATAATACATAGTATGTTTCTTAACTTAAATATTGTTGCCTTCAATTAAAATCAAGAAGGTTATTGAGATTGATTATAAATATAAGAACTGTTTATGATAAAATGTCTAAGTGGCAGCTCAAAGCGGCATATTAATCCAATAAAGTGGTGATCCTTATACTATATTGAATTTTAAATGTTTTAGGGATGTTTTCAATGTGTTATGAAGTAATTCGTATAGCATAATATTGAATTTAATACAATATGAAATTTGATATTCTGTACTAAAACAAGTGCCCATAAATATTGACAAAATTTCAAGGAAAGATTCAAATTCAGGTAAGTTTAAGCCAGCGGTTCTCAAACTTTTTTTGCTGCGGCACCCTTGTCGGGCTAAAAAAAATTTGCGGCACAGCTACCCTTAAAGTGGTTTGAATACTTAGGAAAAGAAGAAAAAACAGTGCAAATTTAATGCTCATTTGTCTTTAATATGATGAGTGAAACTGCTTGGATGAATTGTTCATTATTTCCTTTATGTTTATGGGAAGTTTAGTTAATTTTACCCTCAAATCACTTGACCCAGAAAGTTTGCTCCTGTATCTGTTTTTTATGTAAGCGTACATTGAGAATGTAGACTCACAGAGATAAGTTGAAGTAAAACGCACAAGTCTTTTCACTGCAGCCTTACCAACAGCATTGTTTTCTGAATACACCTGTATCCAGAACTCTTCTTGGCTTCCTTCATGGTATTTCTGTTTTAAACTGCTGTCTTTGCTGATCTCAAGCAGATTTTGAAAAATTTCATTCGTCATTCCAGTAGGTTTATGTTTCTGGTTGCAGGAATACTGGTTCATCATCCAGCTGTAGATGTCATCAGAGTCAATGTCGGGAAAATAATTAACTATGCTTCTTTCCAAACCTTGCAAGTTGGCAATAACAATTTCGAGGAAGTTGGTTTGAAGGTTGATCTCATTTGTTTTGACAAATTCTTGCAACCGAGGAAAGTTGGAGATGTCTCTGCTCTCAACACATGCTTTAAAAAATGTAATTATTTTCCGCAAGGCTTTTATTTTCTCTAATTGTGCTCCTCCTTTCCTTTGAAGAGAAGTGGTGGTTTCATTTAGTTTTTCAAAGATGTCGGAAAGGTATCTCAATTTAAGCAGTCAATCGACATCAGTTAATTGTTGGATAAAAGGATCCTCTGTAAGTGTGACAACCAGTGCATCTTTTAGTTCAAACAGTTTGGCTAACATTTCCCCTCTTGATAGCCACTGCACTTCTGTGTGCAGTAAGAGGTGGAAGTGATCTATACCCAGATCTTCGACGGTAAGTTTTAAAAGGTGTGCTTGAAGCGGCTGGCTCTTAACATGATTAATTATCTTCACAGCACCATCCGATACGACTTTTAAATCTTGCATCCTCCTAGTTGCAGAGAATGCTGATGGATGACACAGTGGCTGCTGGTGGCATTTCCTGCCACTTGCTTCATCCTAGACATGGCTCCCTTCACCTTTCCAACCATTGCAGCCGCTCCATCGCTGCAAATATCCACACACTTGCTCCATTCCAAATCATTTTTCTGTACACATTTGTCGATAGCTTTGAAAATTTCGTCACCAGTGGCTTAAGTTTCAAGCACTTCACTCATCAAAAGTTCTTCTATTTGCATTTCGAATGGATGCCTGAGTTCACCACCTTTCCATTTTAAAGACCCAGTTTTGAGCCAATTTTCCATAATTCTGCAATAAAAGTAGGGACTCAAATAAATGAAAATAACTGTGTTCACACTTTGCAGTTAAAATGGTGTCCAACAAAACTAAAGCGCTGAATTTTTAGCTAAAAAATTGATTTCGCTAGAATTGTGCCAACATTGATAGTTTCACGTGAATATTGCTCAGTAACTGTTATTCTGATGACAAATCTGCTTACACTTTGCAGTTAAAATGAGAGTTTTATAGAGAATTTAGTAAGCTTTAGTTTTGTGAAGCACTGTTGAACACAATCCGCAAAATGATAAATACTGAGTTGTTGCTGGAAAAAGAAATAAAGCCGATTCCGGCACCTATTTTGCATGATTATACTACCGTCGACACAAAACCTGAAAACAGAATAAAAATTTGACCCCACGCAAATTCATGAAAAAGACCGATTTTTTTTTTCTGTTGTGCCTGGACTATTTTCTTTCACTCCGTCATTGAAAAATGTAAACAAACACGGCAACTTCAAGAAATTATTTATTTACTCCATGTTGTTAGCATTTTATTCCACGCACACTTTATTTAACAAATCATAAATAATTTAAACAACAATTCGTAAAAAAAAAAATTTCAGGACCGGCACGAAAAAAGCGCAACACACTGCCAAAAATAAATTTTATTTCGTAAGTTGGACATGGCCATTTTTATCATTCAATATGAGACTGGAATGAAAAGGATTTCAATGTTTGTGCGAATAGACGAATGCCGTAAAGCTAGAACGAACAAATGCAACCGAATTCGCCTTTCAGTCATCGTATTCGTTCAGCCGTTTGTTCGATGTAATTTAAACACACCTTAATATTTTCGTTAGCAATATGAGTGAGCGACTTTTTAATTTTTCTTACTTTCACTCACACTTCAAAAGATTGATTTATATCTATTTATATCTATATTATCTTACTATTTATATCTATTATAAATAGTAAGCGACAAAAATATGTATTAGCAAATTTAGTTTCTGAATCTAATTTTTGAAGAAAAAAAAAAGCTGATTTATTGAACCTTACTGACTTAGTTTTCGAGTAATCGTTTTGTCAAGTTGAAAAGGATTAAAAATTTTTCATTTTACATGTTTGTAATGCTTATAAACACTAAAAGTACTAGCTATGAACAATAAGCAATAATTTGTAGCTCTTTTAAAGTCTTGCAAGTGTATATAATTGGGCTTTGGATCAAGTGGTTATAATTTCGATAGCTTAGTTTTTAACCCGGATTTTCCAATAGCTGGAAAAGCTGTAATATTTAAAATATCAAGATTGTTGCAGCTCAGTGTCTTTACTTACTCCTTGGTGAAATATGGGTACACAAGAACAAGATATTTTATTTTGTTTAAAGAAATTAGAACTTGGGGATTTTAAAGATGTTTAATGATTGGTGAGGTTTGAACATAATACATGGAAATATACATAATCAGGTACTTAATTATGTGCCGCCAGACACGTTTATAAATTAATTCGAATGTAAAATCTCGTCAGATATATTGTTAAGTTTAATATATATACCGCAAAGTAAGTTAATAAAAAAATTTCATATTTTGAGAAAATTGCATATCTAGAGTCGGAGTATCCAGTTGAAATCAGGACGAAAAGTAAAACTGCTATCTAGCTATAAACAGTTAGCAAGTAATTTGTATCACTTTGAAAGCCTGTATATAAAACAAATGAGTCTGAAAAAAAAATTGAATCTTACTGAAGTTTTATTTTATGAAATAGTATTTACTCAAAATCATTTCAGCTCCATCGGACTGGACGATCCACCTCTGATTCCCTCCCCCCCCCCCTGTAATGTGCTTCGTAATTTTTTGAGTGCAAATAGCCTTTTATAGTTTGTTATACATTAAATTTAAACTAAAAGTTTAGATTGAGTGGTGTATTTTTTCTGGGAATTAAAAGTAATATTTATGTTTATATGTATATATTATGCATATATTTTTTATTATATTTATATGATTTGTGAGGATTCTAAATATGATATCTAATAATTTATTTTTAAATTAAAAACAGTTTTAAGTTGTTTCTTATAATATTATATTTTAATACCTATAATAAACAGTAAATCATTTATGATTCTGAATAGGTGAAGCAATTTTAAATTATTTTTCATTTAATTTCTATTCTTTTTGTGGAATGTTTCAAATTTGTGATTTGTTTTTTTAGATAAAATATATTTTATAATTTTTGAAAGAGCAGATGTACTTAATAAACATATTAAATTACAACAGCTCACTGCATACTGGTATAAAAAAAATTTATGCACTGAATTTTTTATATTCTCTAAATTAACTGCGAACAGCACACACTAAACTGGATGTAATCCACTTTGTCAAATAATCCACTTTGAATCTCGCTTTAAATTCATCCGTAATAGTAAAAATGAAAATAGAGTGCCAAACCAGTAGTGGTCACACATAAGGATTTTCAAAGTTTATTAAATCATAAAGAAATAACTTCTCATGAAACGACTTTGAAAATTGAATTATACAGTCACTGATTTATTATCATAACATACGTAATGAACCCTCTTTAATGACAGTGGTGATTTTTTTTACAATCTGGTTACCCGTGCTTCACACTATATTTTACGAAAAACATCATTTTTTGGCACAGATATAAATATTTTATCTGAGGATGTAAAACTAGTAGTTGGGCACATTGGAGCGATACAGTACTTATAACAATTTGGGAAAAAACAATTATAATTATCGGAGCTTTCCGAATGTAACTAAACCTATGCACCAATTCTCGAAGACGCGAGCCGCGTATGAACCTTATGATATTCCGTGTGCGCAAAAACGGTTCTTTTTCCCACCACAGTCAGAAAGGTGAACTTTGACTGCTAATAGAACATGAAATACAGCTCGGAGAATAAAATTTTTTATACTTTTGCCCGTTTTTCAACATTTCGAATCGAATAACAAAATTTATAAAAAGAGGCCGGAATTGTCCATTGGGAATTTTATTCTTTATGAGAGTCACACCTGAGTTCAGGAGCTGACTTCTGGAACCTGGTGCCAGTTTTTCAGTGAACAACTCGGGCTAGGCTCACGTTGTGAGAGAGATATGCCTTGTATCTCTCCAAGTAGGATATAAATTTTGGATGGTATTTTCTTAAGACACATTTAAAATTGGTCCTTCCGAGAGGTTGGTGGTAGGGGAAGGAGGGTACGGTCCCTGTGGATGCCTCCCCCACTGGGTTCCGGTCTAAATTGGGTGGCACTTCCCGACCGTCCAAACAGTTACCTTACACCTTTCTGGTAGGTCGGACGGTCTGGGTTTCAACAACAACAACATTTAAAATTGGGGTTAAATCTGCATAACTCATCCTTAAATTCTGAAATCTGTTTTTATGTTTCAGAAACTTTCATGTTGAAATTTCATGTGAAGGTGTATTTAATTAAATGTATAATTTCTTTTCTCTTAAAATGTTGATACTATCCATTAACAAAACCATCTTCTCTTCAAGCAGTGCTACTAGATTATGCTTGAATGCAAAAATATATTGAATATACATGATTCTGCATTTATCATGTTAGCTTTTGAAACTTTACCAAAACGTATAAAGATATCAACTAAAAAACTAAATAAGAAATTTTATTTTTTTATCAAATTTCATCTAAAACAATTGGGGAGTCAAACTTAAACACTATTTGGTTTAATTAAATATTTTAATTTTTGCTTGACTTCTGTTTCAAAAATGATTAAAATATTTTTTAGAATGATATATAATGATTTTGCTTAACAATAAGTTTTGACTTATATGGGTGTTTTGCAACCTGTACAATATCTTTTAAAATGTAATTTCAAGAAATGTAGAAAACACTAAACGTGTCTGATTAACATAACTTCACTTATAATGTAACATATTGAAAATTTTAACTGTAATTGGTAATGTCCAGGTTAATAGCTTTTCCTGGACATAAAATAGTAGATAATTTACTTTTTTTTTTTCAGAGGCAACTGTGGGAAATATATATATATATATTCACATATAAGATTTTAAAATGAAAAAAGAAAATATATAGGTGGAATGATTGTGTTTACAGGGTTGCAGAAAGGTCAAGGGGGATTGCGACCCCTATTTCCTGGTTAGAAGCTAGCTTTGACTTCATGAAAACGCTCCCAGAGACTCTGCACGCCCGAAACAACAATCGATCATGCCCGTGGGTAAAAATGGCCGAATCCCAGACAACATAAAAATGATCAAAATATATATTCATATATATATATATATATATATATATATATATATATATATATATATATATATATATATATATTCATATATATATATATATATATATATATATATATATATATATATATATATATATATTCATATATATATATATATATATATATATATATATATATATTCATATATATATATATATATATATATACATATATATATTCATATATATATATATATATATATATATATATTATATATAAGGATATATACATGATGAAAAGAGAAGTGAGAACGGGAGTGACTATATGATTTGCATATAATGGTAGGGGTGAATACCACTGTGGATGCAGAGCTGCTTTGTGCCACATCCTCGGTAGTGCTTCAATTTTCTCTTTTACTTTTTAGGGTGTTCCTTTAATGATATACTTCTTATAGATATGTATATATATATATATATATATATATATATATATATATATATATATATATATATATATATATATATATATATATATATATATATATATATATATATATATATATAAGGATTAAAAGAAAAGGAAGGCAACATAAAGTGCTTACAAAATGGCGATAAGAGGTTGTGACCTTACTCCCTAGTTATCAACATGCATGTCCCAAATACCGCTTCATTGCACTCCTGGTCGCCAGCACCGACTGAAGCTAAACCCCGGAGAGCTAATCACAATTAACACAAGACCTTTGCAAGAGGAAAGAGATATCAAATATTACTATACGTGTGGATCAGAATGAATGAAAATCCATACCAATGCATTTCTTTAAAGACATCAACACAATACCAGTTCAGCATTTTCGGTTTTTATAATGTTGCCATGCCTACGATGTCAAAATAGTACTTAAATATTCACATAATTTTAATCCATATTCATCATTCTTACCGTAGTAATTTCTGATGTAATGTTTCATAAAAGTTACAGGATAATTCTGTTTAAATACCTGTTCAAGGAATGTTTTATCACTTTGCAATCTGATGACGTCATTGCTACATCATAATTGGTGCTTTATGCTGCTTTGCGCAAAAACACTATTATATTAATTCACTTATTCCATTTTAAATATTGTATTCTCATCTTTTATTAAATATATATATATATATACATATATATATATATATATATATATATATATATATATATATATAGCAACTGTAGCATATTTATTAAATTTTAAAATTAACTTTACACAACCTTTGCCTGTAACCAAGAATGAATGGAAGAATATTGTTAGCAAAAATTTACTATTTTCAAATACCAAAATCTGTGAAAAAAATTAATTTAATAAATTTAATAGTTTGTTAAGGTTTTGGATGTCATTTCCATTATTCATCCTAAGCATATTTTGTTGATATATTTTTTTAATATGTTCTCTATTTTTTAACATTTAGAAGATGGAAAGAAGCAGATTGAAGATCTCACCCTTGATGAGCTGGATCTCCTTGAAGATGAAGAAGATGAGCGAGTGCTATTGGAATACAGGTAGGGATCGTTATCCTATTTATAAAAGTGTTATATACTGTTGATCCCATTTTGGGACATTTAAGCATTAAATTGGCTCATAAGATGTAGTAAAAATCTTGATTATTATAATTTCTACTCATTTTCTAATTATCTAAATCTCTTATTATCTATGGTGTTAGTTAGTTGTGGCTTTTGAAATAACAAATAAACATATTGAAAAATCTTAACGAACTACCAAGCTTTCCTGAATGGTTTATAGAGATACTATGTGATGCTTTTGTGCTCCCTCCCCCTTTGCATAATTTTATTCTCAAGGTAGAAAAGAATAGACTAATGCTTTGGATCATTTAATTAGACTTGTGTCATTTGATGGATCCATGTCATTCCTTCCAATGGATGCGATGAACTATACAATGTGGTGTAACGTGTCTCATTATGCTTTGGATGTTATTTTGCAACTGTACACATGATTTATGCATCACCCCTTTAGAGTTTTATTGTGAGCTATTATTTTAATTTTAAACCTTCAGAATGACGAGAGAAAAAGATTTAATTGGGAATTGACTAAGAAAAGTGATTGGATTATTGGAGAGAGTTTAGCATTTATGACTTGAATATTCATATTATCAAGATGTCCTCATATCATTCATGCTATCAGGATATAATCCTGGTAGCAGCGGCGCTGGGTTTTGAAAATCAGTGGGGGTGCTCTAACTCACAGTCCATAACCGGGGAGAGGAGTATCCACCAGGGGTCTGTCTATTCTGGAAAATTTTGAAAATTGACCCTCATGAAAATGTAGGTGTCTTTGAATGAACAACACTTGATGGTAAACATAAATTGTTTTATTAGGTATTTTTTTCCAAATAATCAATAAGTTGCTAATCGCTTGGGGGACCCGTGCACAAAATTGATCATTTCTTTGACATTTGCAAGATAGTCTCTCACCACGGTCTCATTTTGCATTGTCTCTTGCGTCACAAGGTTTAAAGAATGTGTCAAACTGTGAACATGCATAACTCAAGGCTCAATTTCTCCGATTTTTGCTTGCAACCCTGAAAAAGCACCTGCCATATATGCTGCTGTGTTAGTAGTTTTTCTCTGCATGGCTTGATATCCAGAGAAAAATAAGTGTGAACATCCATTAAAATTTTCATCAGGACTATAGCTGTATTCAGTTTTATAGAAATCAAAAAATAATTCATTAATTTGAAAATCTTCAACACTCGCAAATCGAAAACAGATTGAAGCTTGCTCTTGTTGACATGCCTTGCTAGTTTCATCTATAATTATCAAATACTATTGGGAGTCTTTTAGAAACTTGATCAAATTTTGTAAGACTTTGTTAGTCAGAACCTAGTTCATTTGTTATGTCCTAGAACCTAGTTCATTTGTTATGTCCTAGAACCTAGTTCATTTGTTATGTCATGCGAAAACCATCTGTACTTTGTACGTTGAAGCCAAGAGGAAAAATCGGAGTTAACTAACTCCAAAAATTTATAATAAATAATTAGAATTTTCATCTGTGTGATCATGGATTGCTAACCCCTGAACCATTAGATAACGCGGTGAAAATAACATTCATAAGAGAGCTACTCTTGCAGATTTGATATCTCTCTCCTTACTTTTAGACATCAAAGACTGCACGTTCACACCATTATCCATTATGCTTTTCCTAGTACAGCAGGACATATGATATATTAGATTTTTCATGAGCAGCGAATATTTGTAAGGCTTTGTCCCAAGAAGAAAACCCTACTTCCACGAATGCTTTTATCACATTTTCATCTTGTTTAGTTTTTTTTGCAAAAGGTCCAGTGGAGGAAATAATTTCCTTACACACAGAATAAAACACTTTATCACACTTTTCGTCATATAATATTCACGTATATTTGTCTTTCCTCACATATACGTTTAAACACTTTTCCATGTATTTAAACGTATATGTGAGGAGCGGTAGCAGGTAGCGGTTCACAACACAAAGAACTTTACTGAGTGACTGAATGCCTACCGGCACACAGAACATTCGAGAAGCCAGAAGTTTTTGGAAGAGTCGTGAGGCTGTGCTTCCATGGGCAGATGCAAAAGCGCTTTTTCTTTTCTTCTCTTATTCTCTCATTTTTTAATTTTTCTTCTCCCTTTTTTGTGCAGGTGCTGAGCACCCCCACAAAAATTCTGGGGGTGCTCAAGCACTGGAGCACCCCTGGAGTTGGCGTCCCTGCCTGGTAGCATTTGGGAGAAGCTCCAATGGATTCAACAATATGTTCTACAATACACTGCATCAGAATGGCTTTAAATCTATTAATTGAATGCCAGACTCTCTCAGAAAAAAGCACCTTTATGTTAATTTACGAAAAGTGTGTATACAAACAGACAGGAATTCCCTGACAGGAGGTCTTATTCCAATTCCATTGAATTCTTTTCTTCCAGCTCACAGTTTTAAATGAATCAGTACATTCAATAATAACTGAGTTTGAATTATAACCATTCATTTGGGTTTTATATAATCAACTAGGATTACATTTTTTTATTATGAATTTCATTCCAAGGAATAAATTTTTTTTAATGAACTGTTTATGACTTTTATGACTCATTTACACAGATGTCTTTGTACTTCGTGTGCAATAAAGGAAATAAAGTTTGCTGAAAAAAAAGTCTTTTTGAAATTTGCCCCATGTATTACAAAATGACATTTTCAGGTGCATCCAATAGTTTGATTGGTTTTTAAACCCTAAAACAATTTAGTAAGCAGCATACTCTATAATATAACGATAAGTAATTATTTTGTGTTATATGAGCCATTCTAAAATACCAGTGACGGAATACAAGATTCTAGTCTGGATTCCTTATCCCTCATTACTTATAATTTCCTAAATACTTTTTCCACAATTCTGTTCTTGGGCTCCCTGCTTTACAGAGTTTTGCAGTGTAGTTGTTTCTCCTGTAGTAACCTCTACCCATAAAACACATACATCTAATTTTTTTGTTTTTACACTCTGTGAAATTGCAACACCACAGAAGGTTATGCCTGAAGCTTATGGATCAGACTTGTTAGGTGGCCAATAAGACGTGATGAAAATTTTGGGCAGAAACCCTAATGTGAAAAGAGTGGCTTATATGGGCATTCTGGTATAGAATTTCCTTTACAGTTTGTATTTGCATAAACATACAGATGTCATATATAGTTTTAGAGATACTGCTCACTGTGCTTACTCCCCATGTTGAAGAGTATGTAATGGGTATAAAATGACTCCTTTTTAACATTCTGGCACATTTTACATGGACTCGAAAAAAGTCTTTTCCCCACATATTTTTTCGCTTTGCAAGAACTTTCAAACAACATTAGAGCGTCTATGAAATCCAATTTATCTATCTAGATTAACCCTCTTTTCCACTAAATGTTAATATGTTATATTGATAAATTGCCATCGTGTGTTGACTGTGCCACAAGTAATCTAAACTGATATACTTCAAACGATACAAAAGAAAAAGAAATAACATATGTAAATCATTGAAATTATAGCCAATGTATGTTGATAAAATAAGAAGTAAACTTTTCTTGATCGAGTGCAATTTTTTCAAACATTTCCCCCATCATCTCTATCTTGGTCAATATTACCACATTTTGCAACACTTGATTTGAAATTTAAAATTTTATAAAAAATTTCTGAACTTTTTATTGTTTTGATTACTTTTGAAAGACTAATCAATAACATGCTGTATTTTAAGAATATATTTAAAATAAAGCATCATCAGCTATTTTAAAGTATATATTTAATATACATCTGATAAATTAGTAACAGTATGAGTGGCCTTCACTGATAAATCAGTTAAACTATTCTTTAATTATTTCGCCATTTAAAAAGTGTTGAAAATAAATATATTTTTTATTTCTGGTAATTTCAAAGAGCAAATGAATAAATTGACAGTTAACTAAATATTGTCTTGCAACACAGCATCCTGCATGACTGTGCATATCTAGGATGCAATGGATCGTATTCCTTTGAATGAAACAATTGTGGAAAATCTATCATGGGTCATAGACCACATGACAGAGCAGAGTGGCCTTTGCATATAACATAGCATATAATATGCTGCAAAGTGTAATTTCTGTTGGTTGAGTAGTTTTCAAGAATGTTGAAATGTCATTAAATGCCATTTGAAATGGTTAATGCACATGACTCGAAAAAATGTAAGAAATCAAGTTATTTTTGTCTTCACGAGGCATCCTAACATTGTACAAAATTTGGTTTAGTTGTGGGGTTCCGGTGAAAACAGGATTACATCGACTTGCTGAAAGACTAATATACCGATTGTGCAAATCAAACGTTATGGTTCAGCTTTATATCATTACACTTTTATTTTATATTTTAAATTTACAATATAAGAGGCCCATTCAGCCTTCCTTATCTATGGTAGCAATTCAAACTAACTTATTTGCTTGCCAACAATGGCTCAGGGTGTCTAACTTTCTGAAAGACATGGGAAAATCCATGGAATTTTAATTATTCCAAAATATTCATAGAAAATCCATGGAAATTTGCTTTCACCCTAGGAAAATTCCTGGCAAAAAATTTTTTGTACTGAAACGTTCTTCATTTTTGTTGAACCATGTTAAAATTCCTGAAATATGTTTTATTTTTCATGTTAACTTCTTCAAAAGAATTTTTCCATGCAGTATATACCCAAATTGATTTATGTGTCGCCAAATATAGTATTGGAAAAAACATTTCTTTCATAGTTAGCACACATAGATAATATTACAGCTGGTTTCATTTTCAACTTTTAGTGAAAAGAGGGAAAGGAGAATGAGGAATGTATGTATATTGCTTTCATGTTTGACCATTATGTCCTGACGTCTGTAGGTTTGTTGCATTTTCTTCAGCTGTTAGCTTGTGTTTCGATTTTCTTTCCTACATGATGCTGAGTCGGTGGCATAACCGGATTTGTGGCGACAAATAATTTCAGGGTGCTCTTTTCCACAATATATATAATTCTTTGGTCCTTAAGCCAAAAAAATATTCAGCCCAACAGGCATTTTCATTCAGCACCCTAGAACAATTGCTCCATCCTGCTCCATAATGATATGCCTAGATAAAGAAAGAGTAAAGATTAACATCACGGAACAGGTCACAATCAGAAAATGGAAATAAACAAAAGTTGCCACAAATTACAGATATAAAATATTTGAAAAAAAAAAAGTGACGAATAAGTTATAACTACCAAAAAAATGAATTGCCAATCCTAAAAAAATGCAGAAATTACAGCATTCACTTTAAGGTCTTTTTTTACAAAAATTTAATAAATTAAATAGTGCTAAGATGGGAGTTCATTCCTCTTAGAGCCCCCCCCCCCCCCCCCCCACACACACACACACACACACTATCAATGCCCTTGCATATAGATGGAGTGAAAGTAGCATTACCAGCACAAGAAATACATACTTTGCAGCCATTAAAGGCTAATTTGAAAATGTTAAATGCTTTTGTCTCCACAAGCTAATAGCTGCTGATAATAATGCAATAAGAACATATCCTTGTGATCAAAATAGGATCAAAACTGCTGTTAGACACAAACAATACAAATTAAAGGTATAAAGATGGCTGTTTCTGCTTTCAAAACCAACTGACACACTCATTTTTATTGTATGTTGTAGTTATATAAAGCTTTTAGAATATAAAAATTTATGAAAGAATTTTTTGATTTAAGAATGAAATTAAAATCGGGTGATTGAAGTTTGTATTGAGCGATTAGATTAATAGATACAAAAAGAAAATTATTAAAATTTTTGCTCCCTGTTTATATACAGGGGATTAAAATTTACATTTTCAAAAGTTGTAATGAATGAAATTTTCAGCTTCCTATTTAACATGAGGATGTCTGTGATGATGGAATTTTGTTTGGTGCAGAAACAAATGTTAGTTTTGAAAGTAGGGCAATCTTAGTGAAAAATTCCAAAACGTCATGAAACTTATGATACACACGATACAATATAGGATTAGATACACAAGAACGTGTTTGATAGGCTGGCCTTCATTGTTAGCAAGATTCTGAAATCATAAAATGGTATGCTAAATCACAGAATATAGTTTCATCCGAAATGTTATGGATATATTATAGCCTACAAAGCTGGTCATGGGGTTCAAGCAATTTGTGAATTTTAATGTCACTTAAAAAATGTTTGAAAAATGAGGTCCCATAGGTTTTAATGTATTTCACTTTTTCAACCCGTGTTCATTCCAGAATTAATTAGGTGATATTCATTTACATTCCCATATGTCCCGCAGACCGTCTCAAGAACATACTGAAATTTCATTTTGATAAAATCATTTTCACAGCAGTTATTGTGTGAACGGACAGACAGACAGAATGAACAAAGTCATAAACACTTTTCAACTGTGTTGGATAGTGTTAAAAAAATATCTTATGCTTACTGTAGCTGTTAAACCCAACCAAACTGTTGGGGAATCTGTGCGAGTTTGCAGTTGTGTGTATTCATAGCAAATTGGAAATGAGCTTCATCAATCCTCATGCACCCCAGTCAGGATTAAAGTCATTGTTAAACACTGGAAACCTTAACAGTGTAAAGTTTAACCATTGGTATCCTTATGTTAAATATCTGGTTGTCTTCTATCTAAGTTTTATTGAATAGTTCCCCAGTTTTTGCCTTTCGAAATGTGAACTTGATTATGACCACCTTTTATATAAATAGGGTTTATAGATATTTTGCAAGTTCATGAAACACGAATTGATTGGAAGTTTGAAAATGTAGGATATGAAGCCAGTATTTTATTTTCAAAATCACATTAAGTAGCTTATTTACAGATGCTATTTATTTACATTAAGTTGCATTGAAATATACAATAGTCATGTGTATTGGCATCATAAATTGCACAGACCATGCGTCTTCTTTATAGTCAATAAAAGAAGAAATACTATGAAGAAAATTTTGATTAAAAATTCTTTGAAAAGCAGAGGCAATTTTTTGAAAAATATTTTTATTTATTTCATTCTCACATTATTCCCTGTTTTTCAGTCTGTTATTCCTCAGTTTGGTCAATGTCATTCCACCTGAACTATTTAAATCTGTACAGCCTATTTTTATTTGTTTTGATTTTAAAGACTTCTCATACTTTAACTTATAACATATATGTTTGATATGCAGGTATCTGTATTTAGTTTTGTTTTAAATCTGTTAAATATAATCATATTTCAATCATATTTGTTAAAAAGTTATATTCACTAGATTTAGATTGAGTACAGCTGTTGGGAATATGCTTTGCTATCATGGAAAAAAACCCTGTTTTTCATATTTGAAGGTTGGCAGCTATTCGCATGTAACATATTCCATTCAATATATATAGATGCTACTAAATTTGCAAGGAAATATGATATGAATCCAATCCAATGTTTCTATTGGATTTTTCATTTTTATACAAGGCATGATCGTAAAGTTTTTGTTTGGAGTCTGTACGTATGGATAGGTTAAAGATGTAGTTTCTGTAAGCATTCACACAATTGTGCTATGGATTAATGAGCTTGAAGATGCCATTGTGATAGAGGTGTGTTTCATACAAAAATTCAATACAAGTCAATGTCCAACTGAATCCAATGACCTTTCAGTATTTTTTTCAGCGGGCCAAAGAAGTGAAAATCACAAGGGGAGAGATATGGCCTGTAAGGAGGGATGCTTCAAATTTTCCTGTTTAAAGACTTGCAATTTGTCTTTTACAACCTTGGTAACATGAAGCTGCAGTAAGACTATCCTTTTACTGAGTCTGATGGGTTTCATTTTGTAACAAATATCTTTGATACACATGCATTACCCCTGCCATTCTGCAATGAATTCTGCAGATTTATAACTTTCAGAGGCTAAAAATTGGAATAACAGCATGTTGATCTGTCTTGGACACTCTCAGTAGTAGTGATGCTTACTATATGTTCAAAAACCAATGCACTATACCACAATTTTTAACATCTTTAAATAGTCTCACTTTTGTCAGTATTTACATTATAGATGATAGCAACCTCAAACAAACTTTTTTTATCATGTCTTATGTTATTTACTATTGAACTTTTGTGTTTGTAAACAACATACTTGAGAACGGGGAGCATTCATTTGTATGGAATCTTTATGCACCTAAGCTGTTGCAAACATGTATGAATTTCAACATATTTAAAATTGTTTCCATTGCAGAGAAAAAAGAATTGCAGAGATGAAGCAACTGGCAGCTAAAGAGCGGTTTGGCGATGTCAGAGACATTTCAGCAGCTGATTATGTGGAGCAAGTAAACAAAGCAGGAGAGGGTGTATGGGTTGTTCTACATCTTTATAAATCTTCGTATGTATTCTTTTCTTAGCACACATTTTGATTTTTTTAACCCACCCCATTACTTAACCTTTATTAGAATGCAATCATTTTTGGACTCGTATCCCCTGATGTTGCCTCATGTTTCTATAAGTTGCATTGACTATTTTTAAGTGATTTATTGACTAATTTTAGGTGATTTATTTTGATTTTCTACAAACTCAAAAAGTTAAATTCATCGCCAAGATTTGAACCCATAATAAGGATCTGTCTGGAAGAAATATAGGAATCAAATATCCCACACCTAAAAAAGACAAATTTTTACATTAAAAAAAAAACAGAAACTTTGCGAAGATATCTCATGCAGAATTTTTCCAATAATCCAATTTTTTTGTCTTGCAAATGACATTGCTCTGTTCCTATTTTTGTATTGAAAGAATTAAATTTGCATTCTTATTGTAATTTTTGGTTATTTGCCAAAGTTTTGAATATAATGTTACTATTGAATAATACTATATCTTAAAGTCAAAGCATTTTCACGTGAATAAAATTTTTCAATATGTACCATTTTCTCATATTTTTATACTGAATGTTTGACATCTTAAGATGGGATTATTTTTACACCAACTCTTGTTTTAAACTTTTATGCATTATCTACCATTTTTATGAGTAGAAAATAGAATCCAATTACAATCTGAAATAGCAGGCATTTGCATTGCATTTTCTCAAACAAGTTTATGTCAAAGACTGCAAATTGTTTGTCTTGTAAAATGAGGGATTATTATTAACCTTTCATTCACTGCTAAACCCTTTTTGCTATTAGATTTTTTATTGTAAACCCTTTCTCAGAGTGGTCTTTTACTGTTCAACACCTTTATAACTTCCCAAATGCCTTTGCTATCAGTATGCTATAGATCGTGATTTTGTTGGGTGTAATCCTTGAAATATTTTGCGAAATCTCGCAGAACCTGTAACTGTGGGACACTTAATAGGTTAAATTACAAAATAAATGTATCAGGGTTAATAGATAATAATTAACTTATACTTTTGAAGAAAAAAAATATTACAAGAGCATTTATTACCTATTTCTATTTATTAATAACTGTCCATGAAAACATTTTCACTTTACATCTGGCTTGCTAGTTACAGAGATATATTGTGTATATATTTTGTAATGAATGAGTGTTAGCATAATTGTCACAATAAAAGTTTAATTATTTAATTTTTGTATATTATTAAAAAAAGGTGTCATTGTATTTTTTCCAAGCATTTGAACATTCTCACAGAACCCCTAACATATGCTTGTGGAGCCCTTGAGTTCTGTGGATCTGTAGATCTTATGCCTCTTTGTCGGTACCTGGCCATGTCAGCAAATCAGGTGAAATTTTAAAAGATTGTAGGTATCAAGTCTTAGGCCGAGAATGTACACATGTTATAATGATTTTCCCGGCCACTCAAATTCCTGCTGTAAGCCCTAGGGCTAGCCGAGTGGTCTGGGCCTTCAACATATCATAATGTGCAGCCGCGGAAAAAAAACATGCCCCACCCTCTGTTAATCGAGCATCTTTCGTCGTAGAAAAAATTGAATGATACCATTTTATTAGGAATAACATCCTCTACAAATTAATGCATGTAAAATTTGCATAAGGGGTCGTCTTCATATCTAAACGCACACAAACTTTGAAATTTTCAATGGCAACATCCAAGTTTGACAACATAGTTCGAATCTAGAGCAAAATTCAACCTGTGATACTAATTTTCAAGTCATTTAGGTGAAACATTCCTGAGTTGTGAGTAAAGTTTTGAGCTCCTAATGTTAAATTAGTTTCCAAGACTTCCATTCATATCTTCTGTAATAATTATCTGCTCACGCTGATTATTTGTATGACATGACTACTAAACAATCCAAACACATTTACGTGATTTTTATTTTTGTGGAAATAATTGTTTGTATAAAATATTAATTATGAAATCAATAATCGAAAAAATATGAATACAAACCTGGACATGTTTTGATAAAAATCGATTCACAAAGATTTTTTATATGTGTATGTAAAATTCCAGGTGTTTCCTACCTCTAGTTCTTTCGAAATGTTTAAATATTCAGCATCACAATGATTTTAGGGGTCGTATATTAGTTTAAAAAATGATTAATTTGAAAAAGTTATATTAATTGTAAGTTAATCTTTATGTAGGTAATCTTTATCTATAAACAGTGTTGTATAGATTTAACCTAATTAACTTCATTCTGCTACTGTATTAACCCTTTCGCGGCAGTTACCATGCCTCCGCGTCAGCTGCGAACTTGCATTCAAGGACGGCCACCACGCATTCATGGCAGAAGAAACTGTACCCTAAAAGAAGGGTGCCACGTATGTGCGTTTTTATGTGGAACATTTTTATTTGTCTACTAGATGGCGTTAAATGTTCGGGCGAACAATTCCAATGTATTTTGCAGATACTTGACATTGGTGTAAGAAGGATCCAATTAATCATTTCTCCATTTGGTAAAATTTTTCTCCATTATTTTCTCCATTTCTCCATTATTCTCCAGATTTCTTCATTTCTCCATTCTTCATTTGGTGAAACATGGTTTTGTTATATAAACAAATAGAGCACTTCTCGTAGCATCAGCTATTTTATAATTGAGTTCTGGTTCTCATTTTTATTTCAGCTTAATGATTTCGTTGGTGAATCATAGGAATATAAGAGAGTATTTTTTTTTGTTTGGGGTTTAGAGGAATGTGCAGCAATGAAATTATTCGTTTATTTCAGATAAAAGAATGGGAGCAGCTAACGAGTATTTTGTATGCAGATTTGTATGAAAAATATACATCAAATAGAAAATATTTCTTTTATTCCTGAAAAAAGTAGATTTCTGTGTTAAATAGGTGATTTTTAGTGAATTTTTTTCGAGAGTTAGGCTTATATATAGCACAAAAAATTTGCCATCCTGTTGGAACAGTTTGGAAGCGAAGCGCTCCGTCCTTTGGGCCACGGCACTTCCGGAATGTCGCCATCGCGAAAGGGTTAAAAGGTGAAAACTTGTATTGTTATAAATGGGATCTACTTATGTTACTGTCGATTAATAGTTCCGGAACTACTGCGAGTTGAAATCGTCCACAAAATGTGATAATTTATAATAAAAAATATTTATATAAAACAATAACAAATTATGAAATTATGTGATACTAAATACCATAACACGTAGCTTTACATCAAAAGACGAATTTGTATAATTACAGTTTAGTATGAAAGTTATTCCAACAACCTAAGAACCTCTTATTCAAAGGTAAAATGATTCTATAATTTTATTCTCAATTTATTTTCGATTATTTAATTGTATTACTAAGCAGATATTTGTTAATCTCATAAATTGTTTTTGAAACAGCATTATAAAATAACATTTGAAAATAAACATTTCATTCTTCTTTATTTCTTTCTTTCATTGACCCTGGCACGAATGCCCCATTTAGCAACGTGCCCAGTACGGCTTTTTACCCCTAATAATTATGCCCTATTTGAGGCTCACATAATCCTACCCATTACAGGCCCACTGCTTTAGTAACACACACGCACACAAGACAACACCACACCCAGCCATGGAAATGCTCACCTTCTCATGCAGGAATCGAACCTGCGACCCTTTGGCTGTGAGGTAAGCCATAATGCTGAATGTCAAGAGGATAGTTCAATAATTTACAACAGTACTGTGGTCAATCAATGAAACATCGCCCTTCAAATTGCTCTTTTCAATATGGAGCTGATCCCCAAAAATTGCACATTCCGGAATATTGAATATCTTCGGATATAAAGATAGAAACATCGTAAAAATTTGAATTTGAACTAATTTGGGGATCTAGAACTTGTGGGTGACGTCAAAATTGGGTGTTGCCATTGGAAATTTCAAAGTTTGTGCGTGTTTAGATATGAAGACGGCCCCTTATGCAGATTTTATGCACATTAATTTGTAGAGGACGTTATTCCTAATCGAATGGTATCATTCAATTTTCTCTACGATGAACGATGTTCGATTAACAGAGGGTGGGGCGTTTTTTTTTTTTCCGCGACTGTACAATGTTAACACATGTTATGTGCTTGAGAGAGGAAAGATAAGATAAAAATGACCAAGCAGTCACCCAATTGCCAAGCTTTTACTTTTTTTAATTAGCATTTCATAATAATTATGTAACTTGTTTCTTCTATTATAGACCGCTCTTGGCAGTAATTTGTAGAAATATATGAAACAGTTTCATTTGCAAACACCTTTGTGACAGGACGTATTCTACATTATGGACTCGAACTTTTTTTTGAAGAAAATGTGTTCCGAATATGAATTTTCATGAGCAGTTAAATGTATTGAACTAGACCATTTCTATTCAAAAATATCTTATTGAAGAGCACCACTGTCCATTTCTGGGGATCTTTTAGGAACCTTGTTAATCAGAAAGACATGTCCCCCCCCCCCCCATGCATACATTCAGTGTACTACCATTTAAGGGGCCTTTTCCCACATTATCTGCATAGTGAACCAGTGGCTGAAATGGAATGAATACAATACTAAACATTGATAAATAAAAGAAATCTTGTTGAAAAAATTGGTTTATGATACTATGTAATGAGGGTAGCCTTTATCTGCATAAAATAAAAGAATGACATTTAAAAAAACATCAAATTTCTGATTTGACTCCAAACATGCATGTTGCATTGATTACAGTTGTGTACAAATTGGTATTCAATGTGAATTATCAGCCATTCTTATTGACAATCCTTTTAAATATTATTTTTGATATTTTTAATCACTTTTAATTGGAGTGTAATCCAAATCCTTTGTACTCAGTTTTGTTCCTCTTTGGCTCTGGATTGCTATTATTATAGATAGATTTGACCTAAATGGTGGATAGAAAATACGAGGCATGTTTTTTATGTAAGTACCGTTTTGCGATTCCGCCACCGCAGCGCTACGGTCGGCGTTCCGCGCATGCGCGCTGGTTACCTACATCTCTTGTCTACGCACTGACGCCATTACAGTCTGATTCTTCATTGTATACGTTGTTTACTGAGTGTTTAAGATGCCTCCGACAATCGTGAGTCCCGCCGATTGTGAAGTACGGGCTGTTATACGATTTCTTAGTGCTAAAGGCGTAAAACCGATCGATATTCATCGTGAGATCTGTGAAGTTTACGAACAAAACATTATGAGTGATGGAATGGTAAGGAAATGGGTGAGAGCATTTAAAGATGGCCGCACAAATGTGCATGATGAAGAACGGAGTGGGCGTCCTTCGGTCTTTAATGAAGATTTGGTGCAGAAAGTGGAAGAAAAGGTGAGAGAAAACAGACGATTTACAATTTCATCAATGTGCGACTGGTTTCCTCAATATTCTCGTAGTGTTTTGTATCGCATTGTGACCGAGAACTTGAATTACCGGAAATTGTGTTCACGTTGGGTTCCAAAAATGTTGACGGATTTGCACAAAACCCAACGTTTAGGCAGTGCATTGACTTTCCTTGAGCGGTACCACAATGAAGGTGAAGATTTTTTAGACCAAATTGTTACTGGTGACGAAACATGGGTGGCCTACGTCACACCAGAATCAAAACAACAATCCATGGAATGGCGACATTCATCATCACCCAAAAGAGTGAAGTTTAAGCAAACAATTTCTGCCCGGAAAATCATGTGCACAGTTTTTTGGGACAAAAAAGGAGTATTGCTAGTGGAGTTTCTGCCTCGTAATGAGACAATCAATGCAGCGTCTTATTGTGAGACATTGAACAATCTGCGTCGTGCAATCCAGAACAAAAGACGTGGCAAGTTGAGTAAGGGTATCATTTTGCTGCATGACAATGCCCGTCCACATGTGGCTAATCGGACCAAAGATCTCATCAAATCTTTTAAATGGGAAACTCTAGATCATCCTCCATACAGCCCTGATCTGGCGCCCAGAGACTACCATTTGTTCCTGCACTTTAAGGAACACCTGGGTGGTCAGCGTCTTCAAGACGATAACGAAGTCAAAACAGTTGTGATACAGTGGTTAACAAGTCAGGCGGCAGAATTTTATGAGGAGGGTATTCAAAAACTGGTGCCACGTTATGACAAGTGCCTCAATATTCACCGAAATTATGTAGAAAAGTAGATTAAGGTACAGGCTTTCATGTAGAAATAAAATTATTGCGATATCTTTGCACGTCTTTTTTTAATTCCAAAACGGTACTTACTTAAAAAACATGCCTCGTATCTAGGATGTAGGCTTTTGTTACTGGTAGAAAAAATGCAATGTCTCAGAATCAGCAACACACAGTATAATAAAAAATTTTCCTGTATTTAAGAAACATGCAGCTATCTAAATGCATTGAAGACTAAAAATGTATATTTTTGGGATAATGACTTAATAACTCAGAAGTGGAATTGAGTTTATTAGCTAGCAGGCCACACAATTTAGTTGTGTTCAAGACCACTGCATTGATATTGGAGTGCATAGTTTTCAAACTAGGATATGTGTATCCCAGTATGCCAAACATTTTAGGGGGTACTTAAAAGGCAAATAAGTCAATAGGATTATTTCATTTTCAACAGTCACATTTCATTGTCACAGTGTTCAATCACATATTTGAGCAAATAGTGATTGGGATGCACCCAACAGATTATATGAGTCAGTAATGACTGAAGTAGTAAAAGGTTTTCTTATTGAAATAATCTTTTGTGGAGATCTTTATTTGGGTGGGGAAAAGTAAAACAGTGCCTGACCTCTGTTGGCAAATAACAAAAAAGATCAATCATGCATAAAACATTGATTATAAAGCACTTTCAAAATTGCAATGCAATGCCATTTAAACATTTCTAAAATGCTATAATATTTTAAAAATTATCACAATACTACATTAATTTATTATATTTGAAAACTTAAAACTTCATTGAAAAAAATGAACTTTATTCAAGTGAATTATTCATTGAAATATAAATCGCCTGGCTCTCTATGTAAAAGCTGTAAATATTTCATTTATATACTTTTATTCCATTCCTTTCATTCATTACAATACTATAATAATTTGTTTTATTTAAAAACTTATAACCATGAAGGTAAAAGTAATTTAACTCTGCTTAAAACTTCATTGGAAATGTCTGCTATAAAAAATCATCTGTTCTCTATGTACTATCAATGAATGTTTCATTTATATCAGCTATATTGCAGACTCCAATGCTAAATAATTTTGTGTTCAGAAATTCAGCAATTCTTATACAACTCATCTTAGATCTTTGTGTTTACGTTCTCCATAAGTGAAAATTAGGCTTCATTGTAGAAATAATCAAAGTTGGATGATCATTTAAACTCAAATATATTGTAATTGCATTGTTTCAGAATGTAGATGCACAGAAATTAAGCAAAAATAAAGCGGTTTTAGGCCGCATACAACACTCAATATAAATTAAAAAGAACTTTAAAAATCATGATTTTAACACAAGATGGATGCCTTATTTTATTTTGAAGTGGGTCACGTGATATCTTCATATAATATGGTGTAATTATTATTTTAATTTTTATTTAAAAAAATACCGAATATATTTTGCTGAAATTTCTTTCATATTTTTTATGGGATAATTTGAATATTTTCTAAAACTTTCGAAGCAATTTGTGAATTTAAAATTCGCTTAAAAATGTTTGAAAAATGAGGTATCTTAGGGTTCAATGTATTTCATTTTTTTCGACCCGGGTTCCATCCAAAACGAATTGTGTGATATTATTCATTTATATTCTCATAGGTCCCACAGACCGACTGAATAACATACTAAAATTTCATTTTGATAAAGTCATTTTTATGGCAGTTATTATGTGAACAAACAGACAGACAGAATGAACAAAGTCTTAAACACTTTTTAACTATGTTGTAAAGTGTTAAAAACTATGGATCACTTTTAACAATTCCTTTACATCTGCTAGAGTTGAGGCTCCTGTACATGATACAAGAAGTTAAATCAGTAAATGGGCCGTTCAAATCAACATTTAGTGTACAAGATGCGATGTATTGATCAAACTGGTTTTTCACTCCCACAAACTGGGTCTGTTGACATGCTTCAGCTTATTGAATGGGCAACTTTCTAGTTATTCATCTGAAGAGCACTCAGATGATCTTCTTTACAATATTTTGATTACTTTGTTATTATTTGTAATAATGTTTTCAACACTTTACAACATAGTTGAAAAGTGTTTGACTTTGTTCATTCATTCTGTCTGTCCGTCCATTCACACAATAACTTCCGTAAAAATAACTTTATCAAAATGAAATTTTAGTATGTTGTTCAGATGGTCTATGGGAATGTAAATGAATAATATCGCACAATTAGTTTTGAACTGAACCCAGGTCAAAAAAATGAAATACATTGAACCCTATGGGACCTCAATTTTCAAACACTTTTTAAGCGAATTTAAAATTCATAAATTGCTTCGAAAGTTTTAGGAAATATTCAAATTATTCCATAAAAAATATGAAAACAATTTCAGCAAAATATGTTCAGCAGTGTTTTAAATAAAATTAAAATAATAATTGTGGCCCATTTCAAATTAAAATGATATCCATCTTGTGTCAAAATCGTGATTTTTAAAGTTCTTTTTAATTTATATTTAGTGTTGTATTCGTCCTAAAACCACTTTATTTTTGCTTAATTTCTGTGCATCTATATTCTGAAATAACGCAATTCCATTATATTTGAGTGTAAATGATCATCCAACTTTGATTATTTCTATAACAAAGCCTATTTTTCACTTATGGAGAATGTAAACACATAACGATTTAGGATGAGTTGTATAAGAATTGCTGAATTTCTTTAATACAAAATTATTTAGCTCTGGAGTCTGCAATGTAGCTGATATGAATGAAACATTTATTGATTTTACATAGAGAACAGACGATGTTATAGCAGACTTTTTTGATGAAGTTTTAAGCATAGTTAAATTACTTTTATCTCCATGGTTTTAAGAATAAATAAATTTAAGAATGGAATAAAAGTGTATGAATGAAATATTAATAGCTTTTCCATAGAGAGCCAGGCGATTTATATTTCAATGACATGATTTGAATAAAGACATGATTTGAATGAAATTCATTTTTGCCAATGAAGTTTTAAGTTTTCAAATGTAATAAATTATTGTAGTATTGTGATAATTTTAAAAATACAGCTGAATATATTGCATTTTAGAGCTATTTAAACAAAATTGCATTGCAGTTGGAAAGTGTTTCATAATCAGTGCTTTATGCATGATTGATCTTTCTTGTTATAAATATGTTGCTTTATTTTTTTGTGTGTGTGTATGTACTATACTTTTGATACTTTTTTTCGAATGTTTAAGATGTTATTTTTCAGATATATTTTTTTACCAATGGCTTCAGCCATTGCTTTTAAAGAGAATAAAGAAAATCATATCTGTTAAAAAAAGTTTTTATTTAATTTAGAATAAATTTCTATGATAAAAATGTATCAACTATAATTTAGTTTCTGATTTTAAATTATTAATTCAATGCAATTTGTGTGGGTGCATCTATGTATGAGTATTGTAAACAAAACATAAATTGACACTGAATGGTTTGATTTTAGTAGTAAATACCTTGTGATAGTAATTGTGAACAAAGTTAAATTTTAATGAAATTTTTTTAAAGAATTTAATTTTGAGGTTTCCTTGTAAAGATTCCTTATAGGTAGAATTTCAGAAAGAAGGAAAGAAAACTGTTTTAGGAGAAAAAGAATGAAGTACACAAATTCAAATTAAATGAGTTAAAAATGCATAAATATTATAGACAAAAATGCATCTCAAATTGCTGAAATGCATCTCAATCTACAAAAATGCATCAGAAATTAACAAAAAATATAAAAAGGAATCGTGATGTCATCCATAGTAAGTGTTCTGATGAGTCAGTTACAGTCAAGGAATTGTAATATCTTTGCAGTTGAAAGAATTTGTACATTCAACTTCCATTTTACATGATGCAAGTTGCACAATAAGTTCAATTGATTGCTTCAACTTCCTGCATCATGTACGAAGCCTTTGATGTTTGCTAATTTAGGTCATCACTGGTTTTCAACTTGTCATAGAAAGAATTATACTCAAAAATGGCATATATGCTCAAGTTCATGATCAGAACAAGATGTTAGTTTAGCAGATTTTATCATCCATTTTAAGAATAAGAATCAGCTATAGTTGAACCTACAATAAAAGAATTAAAATGGAACTTGTATATCACCCGAATAAATTGAATGGAATGCAATTTGGTAAAATATAAATGAGTTGAGGAAAACAGAAACACAACCCATAGGAAATAAAACTAATTAAAAATAGAATGAATAACAATGGATAGAGGACAATGAAATTGTAAAATCATCAGGAGGTGCATTGTGTTTCTGTTTACTCCAACTCATTTATATTGTACCAAATTGCATTTCATTCAATTCTTAACCTAGTATTCATTGGGTCTTTTAATTAGTTTTAGGTGATATACAATGTTTTTTAAAGTTCAATTTAACTCTTTTAGTTAAATTATTAATTTCATCTTAATTACATGCTGCAATTAGATGTAATTTAAATGTACAGTTATATGAAAATAATGTATTGTTGATCTAACGCTTGTAATACATGCTTAGTATTTGACATTTAATTTGTTTTCACTCAATTTGCTTTATATATATATATATATATACAAACCTATCCATTGGTGAGTTTATCCATTGGTGATCACCCAATGGATAAAAAATTTATATTGATCTATATTATTATATATTGGTTACCAGAAATTGCCAATGGCTGGCTATTTTCCTTAAGATTGGGCTTGATATTGAGCTCAAGGCAAATAGCTAATTTCCAAATTTTGTCTTTGTAAGTGTGGTTTTTCACAATCTTGTTAACCCTATCACAGTTGTTTCTTGTATATCAGTTTCATTATACATACATATACACACACACACATATATATACACATATACATATTTACAGACCATTTTCAATAAATGATCAATCTCTGGTATTTTTAATACAAGTAAATTAAAATTCATAAAATATATACATATACTAGTGGGCTTCGCCTCCTACTCACTGTGCTCTCAGAGCTCACTTCGTGACTATCTTTAATAAAAATTCTACTTTCAAAAATTTTTTTTCTATCCCTGCCTATTTTCCGCAGGAGGGAAAGCAGAGCTTTTTCTTAACCCAAGGAATCCAAAAACTGAATTCCTTGATCATGAGCTCACTTCACCAGCTATTTCATGCCAAACTAAAGTTTAAATTGATAAACGGTTTATGTTCATCATGTTACCCTATTATTTCTCTATAAATGTACCCAATTTCATATTTTTGTATGCTGTAGTTTTTATGGTAAGAGACAGAGAAATCACTAGACGTGCCAATACAAAAAATAAAGTTCTCTTCAGAAGTGCATAAAAAGTAAAATATCTCAAAAATTACATTGAAATTAAAAAAAGGGACTCCATCCTGCAAAAATTCACCCATGGTGGTACCTGCCTGCAATAACTCATGGTCTTACTATTGTTAGTCTATACAGGATGTGAACTCTCAGTTCAAATATTTTGTTTTTGACATTAAATACTTCTTAAACCACAATATATATCAAAAAATGGTTTATTTCAGCATATTCCCCAAAGCTTTTTCTACAAGTGTGCAAAATTTCATATTTTTATATGCAATAGTTTTTGCGGTACAAAGTAAAGAATCTCGAGAAACGTGAAATTTGTCAAACAGTGGTGGCAACGTCAGCTACTTTTTTTTAATATAGATATACAGGGTGTCCCAAAAAGATTTAAATGCACTTTAATTCTTTACCTGTTGGAGATAAGTGGGCAATGTAAATTGCAGAAATGTTGAAATAAGACTACGTTAATGAAATAGTCCTCCCATTAACTTTTAAACTGAATTTTGATAAAGAAAAAATCTGACTTATGCCACTTTTCCCTAGCATGTGAAAGGCTGTTTCATCAGTGAAAATAGGGATCGTAAACAAATTGACGATGGAAATTTAGATCAAAAACATGTTAATATGTGTCAAAATTTTTTATCACAAATGCATCTAAATAAAGCATTACACAGACAGAGATCATATAAAGCAGTGGTACTCACTATGTCGCCTATGTATTATCATCCCATTTTATCTTTTTTGTGATATGGCACAAATTTACATTTCTAATTTGATATAGGGTCCCCATTCACAATGTTCAATTTTCAATTAAATGTAACTCGCTCAATTTTAAAGATACATATATGGATTTTTTTTTTTTTTTTTTTTTTTTTTAATGATCTTGTTGCATAAAAATAAAAAATTTCTGATTGACCTAGTGTGTCTAAGGGGGGTCGTATAAAAATTAAAAAAGTGTAACTTTTTTAAAATGATTGGGAGGACGATTTCATTAACATAGTCTTATTTCCTATCTTACTTTCAACATTTTTGCAATTTACATATTGCACTTATCTCAACAGGTAAAGAATTAGAGTGTTTCACTCTTTTTGGGTGCACTGTATATATGTATATGATGTATGTACCTAAGAGCATTGATGTAACAAGTATTAACTTTCCTGTTTGATGCAACTTTTCCTTTAGCAATTTACTCAAACTGTTGTTAAATATACCTATGAATAGGGTATTATGATTAGGCTTCTGTTAAAAATACCTATGAATAGGGTTAAACTGTTTTTACTAATAAACTAATAAAATTCTTTATTAGTTTATTAGTAAAAACAGGCTAAGGCCAAAATATAAAGGACATCGACTGGTTTTGGATGCAAAAATTTCTTCCTTCAGCATGAATGAGAAAGCAGCTTATTATCCTGCTTTAGCTGAAGTGACATATCCTAGGTATCATAAAGGAAGAATTCTTTGTTTCTGAAACCAATGAATGCTTTTATACTTTTATTTCATACTGTTTATTTATAATCCAATAATTTTTATAGAATTTTCTTGTGCCATTTAAAATCTCAGTTTGACTGCATGCTATTGCATGTTTTATATGTTATTCTGTTGTGTGGTCTAGGTACCATTTTGAACCCATTCATGTACCTCAAGCTTTTTGTTCGTTAAATTGTAAACCCCTTGAATCATTTTCTCATTGATTTTATTAAAAATCAGACAGTTACATTACTGATTGTTCTTTTCAAATAGATTTTTATATAAACATTTTAGAATTTTGTTTGCTTTTTTTCAAATTGCAATTCAATGCATCCATTTTATTTCAGGATACCTTTGTGCAGCATGATCAACAATTACTTGTTTTCCTTATCCAGAAAGTTTCCTTCCGTCAAATTTTTGCGTAGCGTGTCGGATACCTGTATTGAAAAATATCCCGACAAAAACCTCCCGACTCTGTTCATCTACTATGAAGGTCAACTCAAGGAAAAGTTAATTGGACCAGAGGCTTTTGGCAACCTCAGTTTCAAAGCAGATGGTAAGAACGTGTTACAACCCTCTTTACGGTATTGTAGTGTTTATTTTTTACATGTAAAATACCTATTTTTGAAAAAACAGATTACATTTTAGGCTATTTTTTAGAGCAGTATTTGAATGTAATTCTATTTTCTGATATTCTTTTCACCCTATTTCTGATTCAAGTAGTTTGATAGAAAAAGCAAGTACTGAATACAAAAGTCAAGTAGTGTACTTACGACTTATAAAAGTTGTAAGTACACTACTTGACTGAAAAATATCTGACTCCATATGTCATAAACATAGCTCAAACCAGTTTTAAAGAAAGCAGTCTCGCAATCTTCATTAAAAGTGAATGGGCGACTTGCAATAGGGATGTCAAGTCAGTGTGGGCCATTTCTGCTGCCTCAATCCACTGTAAGTGATGTTATTGTAAAGTTAAAATGCCTAGGGGCACCGACAACTCAATTACCAACTGGTACCATGGAATGCTGAAATGCATTTTTTTTTTTAAATGTCCTTCATTGCAACACTCATAAGGGAAATTCTAAGTCAAGCCAGCATGTACATTGAGAGCTGAAAAGTATAAGTTTTAATGGTTGAGCAGCTACACACAAGCCCATGATCTGTTCGATGAATATCGAGCTTTGGATGGAGTGGTGTAAAGAACTGCATTCAATGAGACGCTTCACCATTGGGTAGTTTGGCAAATATCGTGAGAATGCTTCAATGGGCTGGGAAGTTTACAAACGGCATCACAGAGCTTAGTTCCTGTATTAGCAAATGTTAAAAGGGAGAACTATAAGTGTTCTAAGCAATTTTATGCTCCCAGCTTTATGAAAACTATTCAGCAATGACCCTTTCCTATATTAGCATGGTGATGCCTCCCGTCACAAGTGTAAGAATGAGAGTTGAAGAATTGGACTCTCCTTCACAGAGTCTTTATATGAATCCCTTTGAAACCATTTAAGAGACATTGTCACGATGCCAGGTTCAATTACCCGTAAGCTGTAACTAGATCTCTTTAATGCTTCAAGAATGGATGGCAATGGTGACGGCGACATTTCAAAATCTATTGGAATATTTTATAGAAGCAAATGGATGTTAATGTTTCTCATAGTGAAGTTTATGTATAGAAAAAGGCTTATCCAAATGAAATTTGAACTTATGAAATATTCTACGTTACTACCTTATCTGTCTGCTAAATCATTCGTAAAAGAAATCCATTGAAGCACACCTCTGTAGCTTAGTTTAAATATGTGTTTTGCAAATTAAAATTAGAAATTTAAATTTACAAAAAATTTTAAGTTAGCTCATTATCTATCAGATAGATCAAACAAATCCATCCATGCCGCATCTGTGTAGCTTGATTGAAATTTTTGTCTTAAGGAGAAGAGGAATTACGTCAGAATCACCACTTTACACAGATTTTATAACTTAATATATCGAAATAATTTTGTCTCATGTTTCTAGGATGCTTCGTTCAGAAGTTATATCTTTTTTTTTATTTTCAACTTTGAAAGTTTGTTGTATATTAAAGCTCTCACAGAGCTCTATCACAATAATGTTGTCTTGTGCTTGTACAATGCTTGGTTTGAAAGTAACACCCTGTTTTGCAGATGTGTTTTAACCGGAGCGAGTTGGGCAGCGTACTATAAGCAAAGGCTCGTTTGTCTCTCAGTTGCAATAGCTTTGTTTCTTTCATTTCATTTTTTTTTTTTTATGTAGTACCTTGTTGTTGCAGACCAATTGCCCTGCTTGATTTGTTGAATGTATTTTGTATAATTTAAAAAGAAAAAGAATTTATGTACATCCATTCTGGTCATCTGTAATATCCCAACAGCCGCATTCTGTTGTCACAGACACTCCCCCCCCCCCCCCCCCCCACACACACACACTTTTTTTTTTCAGGGGCATTTCAGAAATCTAAATGGGTGGGTTTTTATAGAGATTTTTAAAATTTAGCCAATTTCTTATTGCCATTGCAAATACAGACTACTGCATGTTGGCTGATGCATAATAAAGGCCAAACTGACCCATGCATGCTAGTACCTGCAGTTGGTAATGTTATTCTAGCTATATTCTAATTTCTAAAACTAATAAAAATAACTTTGGTTCAATCCATTTTTATTTTGTTTTCATCCATATTCTACATACATTCTGTATCCAAATCCAATTTGTACAAGATCTCATTAAACCTGTTACTGACATTTTTAGCAGAGATCCATTAAAATTTGGATGAAATTCTATTGTGTGCCATCTCTATGGTTTTATAGAGGTAATGAACATGTGGTGTTGGGATTCAATCTCAACAAATCGATTAGTCAATTTGGATGCTTTAAATGTTATTAAAATAATAAAAGTTGAGATGGGTGTCTCCTGTAAAAAGTAGTCTAATCATTGTTAAAAGGACATGGATCCAAAGTGCTGATTTTCTCAAAAAAGTGAACAATTGGGTCTTGAGAATTTTTTTTATCAGCACTCTTGAATGGCATGTCCTAACAAGTAAACAACTCAATACTGATAACGGGTGTCCCTTTTGGGGCATCCCAAACAAAAGACAATTCAGAATTTTTTACTGTATAGTAAAATCTAGAAGACTTGCTTTCAGTCATTAACAAAATATATACATTTCTGACCCTCTCAATGCTAAATGTCTGTTATGTAAGCTATAAAAATGTCATGGGTTGTTTCTAGCTCTCATGTTAATATTGGATATAAAGAAAACAAGAAAGATCAATCATGCATAAAGTCTAAAAAATAATCTCTAAAATGCAATACATTCCTCGGTACTATTTTTAAAATGATCATAATACTACAATAATTTATTATATTTGAAAACTTCATCGAAAACAAATGACCTTTATTCAAATGACGTTATTGAAATATAACACGCATGGCTCTCTCTATAAAAGCAGCATTTCATTCATGAACTTTTTTCCATTTATTTCATTCATCACAATACTATAATAATTTATTTTATTTAAAAACTTAAGACCATGGAGGTACAAGAAATTAAACTCTATGCTTAAAACTTCATCGAAAAAATCATCTGCTTCTCTGTGTAAAATCAATGAATATTTCATTCATATGAGCTATAATGCAGACTCCATGAGCTAAATAATTTTGCATTAAAGAAATGCAGCCATTCTTATACAACTCATTTAACATATTTTGCTGTTTTCATTTTCCATAAGTGAAAATTAGGCTTCGTTGTAAAAATAATCAAAGTTGGATGATCATTTAAACTCAAATACATTGTAATTGCATTGTTTCAGTATGTAGATGCACGGAATTTAAGCAAAAATAAAGCAGTTTTAGAACGGATACAACACTCAATATGAATTAAAAAGAACTTTAAAAATCATGATTTTGACACAAAATGGATGCCCTATTTTAATTTTGAAGTGGATCACGTGATCTCTTCATATGAAAGGTGTCATTATTTTAATTTTTATTTAAAAAACTACTGAATATATTTTGCTGAAATTTTTTTTATATATTTTATGTGATCATTTGAATATTTCCTAAAACTTTCGAAGCCATTTGTGAATTTTAAATTCACTTAAAAAATGTTTGAAAAATGAGGTCCCATAGAGTTCATTGTATTTCATTTTTTCAACCCAGGTTCAATCCGAAACGAATTGGGTGATATTCATCTACTTTCCCATAGGTCCCACAGACCGTCCCAACAACATACTAAAATTTCATTGTGATAAAGTCATCTTTACGGCAGTGATCGTGCGAACGGATACAGACAGAATGAACAAAGTCATAAACTCTTTGAACTCTGTTGTAAAGTGTTAATAAAAACAGGATCTAAATACTTTGGGTTCACACGGCCCTCGGTCGAACACATACATGGACAGGTCACCTTGAGAAGAAAACAGAAAGATAAGAAAAGAAAGTCACTCAATGCAAAATGATCAGAATGCAAAGAACTTGCTCATTCATATAGATTATCTACAGTGGGAAGGACCACTTTTTGGCTAATGATAGTTGGGCTTAACCTTTTGACCCTTTCTGTGGAGCTTGCAATGGAACTCAAGATTTAGGATAGTGCATGACAATACCTCCTGTATGCACTTTTGTCTTGCGAGCATTGTTATTCAATGTTCTAAAGCAATGCCAAACTTGTGATAAACTTTTAAGCCTGATTTTCTAAGATTTAGGCTTGCTTTTTGTTAAATAATTAAAAATGTCTTATTTTTAATTTTCACATGTTTTAAGCACTTGCCAAGATTACATCCCTTAAATAAATTTTAAAAAACCTGTGACTTATGCATTGAGAATTTGCATTTTAAATCCCTGGACTTGCCCACATGTAAACAGGGTTAAACAAGTGCAGATAACTTAAATCAGATGATTTGATAATGCAGATTACTTACTCTATCTTAAATAATAAAAGGTTACTAATGTTATGTTTTATTATCACACTCCACAAAATTCCTTATGTGCTAAATGTTTAAATCTTCAGATGCACATTACAAACTGATTGTGTATTTTCAATTTTTGAAGCATTTAGCAAGAGGTGTTATGTTTTTTCAAACTGAAGTTTTAAATGTGAATCAATCAATACATTTAAAATATCAATGGGACCATTAAAATTCTTTTTTATTGGATTTGTAATTTCTATTGGATTTGTAATTTGTAATTTTTATTGGATTCTTATAATATAAACAGTATTTATTATTTATACACAAAATTGGGCATAAGTTGTCTGATTAGTTTTTACTGAGCACCTGCTAAAATTTTATAATTGGATTGTTGGGGCACAAACCAAATCAAGCAACAAACCTAATACTCGAACGACTGGGAACAATACCTATGTGAGATAATATGGAGACTATGTGAGATAATATTAATTTAAAATAAATATGCTGCCTTTCAAAAGATATGAAAAAAAGGCAAATTCTCAGATAGTGGGCACATGAGTGGATTTTATTTCATGAAACTTGCTGTGGTCTTTGAATAGAATATACAAATATCAAAACACAATTACCCAAAAAGGAGTTGGCTTCACTTCAAATGAGCACATTAAACAGGTGAAAATAATGTGTTTTTGTCTAAGGCTTTTATTGCAACAAGAACATTTTTTACTAAAAGTTAGAATAACCATGTGCTTAGCATGGCGGAGAGAATGCATATGGATGATTCACAATGAGGGTCTTCTGTTGGGAGACTTCAGACCTCGAGTCATCTGGAGGTAATCGATTTTTTGTGGGTGCACCATTCCATCCTTTCTCATTTGGGAACACAATTTACAAAGGAATGAAAGTGACCAAAAGACCTTTTAGCAGGTACAAAAGGGTTCACAAAATTAGATGCTAATTCTGGTTTTTGCCAAGTACCTCTGGATTCTCAATCGGTATACTTGAAAACTTTTATAACACTATTTGGCGGGTATCGATTTCGTAGATTATCCTTTGAAATATTTTGGAGAAAAATATCTCAAATATACCTGGTATCTCATAGATATTATATTATAGATATATACCTAGTATCTCATAGATCTCTAAATTTTGCATAGGCTCATACTAAGGCGAAAGCCTCTTTCTCTATCTTTTCTCAGTATATGTCACCATTCTTGAAGCATAAGCAATGACAGCGACATCTCAGTTTTTTTGTTGTTGTCTCAAGGCTGCTCCAAAACCATAAGATAATGCATCTGCAGACTGTTAAGATCTTGTTATGATTAAAAAAGACAATATTTCTTTTAATTTCTGGAATGCTTTCTACTCAACGTTATCCCACACACATTCATTCTTCAAACTTAGCAAAGCTGTCAAAGGAGCAAGGATTTCTGAATAATTTGGCACAAACCTAGCCCAGTCATTTGCTATATAAGCAAATATTTCAGGTCTGCGATATTTGTAGGCGGTTTCCAATTTGTAATAGCTACAATGATTCTCTCCTCATCTGGATGGATTCCATCTTCATCTACGAAATGCCCAAGGAATCAGACGCATTGTACCGATATATCACATTTGCTTTGATTCACTGTGAAGCCTGCCCCTTTAAATACAAACTTAACTGTAAAACTTAATGTAATTGTTTGTCACATTCTTCTTGATTCCGACCCCATATCAAGATGTCTTCCATGTGGCAAACAGTTCCAGGTATCTCATAGGAAATCAATTTAGATTAGAAACTGATCCCAAACCTTTGATTCCTATATTGACACACAAGAATTTAAATGACATGTCTCCAAGATTATAGAGACTTAAAATGATGTGATATTCTTTTTCTATTTTTTATACTCATGAAAAAAATCTAGCCACAAATGCTTTAATCCATAAAAAAGGATGATCGATGAAGAAGATGAACTTTGAGGAGACATTGGTGTATATGCACATATAACTAAAAACTCTTTGAACCACATTTCCAATGTCAAGCTCCCAACTATATTTTCCACATATTAACAAAAAAGAAGCTAGAACTGGCCACCCAAAAAGAAGTTGCGACCGGTGACATGGGGTACATGATCTTAATTGAAACCAGGAGATGGCTTATGGATGACTGACAAAAGAGCAACAGGAATCATTGACAGTAAAGACGGATCTTCCACTTCAAGAACTTTCAACCCACACTAAGAACTTTCAACCCATTTCTGACTCTGACTTAGATAACCCAGTGACTATGAAACCTGAGCCGGTGGCATTGCAAGAGCACAGAGTAGACACGCCATTACTTACTGGAGACATGCCACCTCCTAGTAGTACTGGTTATACAATCAGAAGCGATTGAACTGCCCGAAAATTTAACTGTCTCAATCTATAAAAAAAGGGAGATGTCGAATAATTATAACTGGGAGAACTAGGCTGTGTTAGGATGCTTCTACACCTAAATAATATATACGGCCCTTTCAGTTTGTCATCCTCTATAGGTTTCATCAGTGATGTGAAATGCCACAGACCATCGAAAAGATGTAAACAAAAAATCTTTGCAAAATTGATTTCAATGTAGTACAAAAACAATCAAATGATAAAGTTTTTTTTTCCCATATTCAAGTTTTTTTTTTTTTTTTTTTTTTCTAAAATAAAGAATTTCCATTGCCAACTTATATTTTTTGATGGTATCATGTCTATTCTGAATTCAATTATAAAATCAACACCAACATCATAGATAAAAAGTCATTTAATAAAATCATCCTTTAAAAATCTAGAGCACTTTCGGGCATTACTATACTCCTTCATCAGTGGCTATACAAAACAGTAAACGTGGAATGCTTATATGTAGACCAGATCAGCAGACAAATTTGCATAAATAAACACAAAATAATGGTAGTACAAGCAGGCTATTAAAATTTATCAATTACAAATTTAGGGGTTATATCCAAGAGATTTAATTTAAACAAGGGTAAATGTTTTTTTATAAAGAAAAGACACAATTCAAAAGTACAGCCAAGCACAATTGCAGTAAAATGATGTCACAGATAACTGTGAAGAGGTTGACATGCATAGAGTCAAGAACGAGTCTCCAGGTTTAACTTAAAATTTGAACAGGATCAAAATTACAAATGGTATCACGATATAAATAAACAAGGATTCATAAAGAAAGATATTACGTGGGTTATTACAACGAATTAAAAGGAAGGCTTTTTCAATGACTGGCTGAAAATTATCTTTAACAACACATTGGGCAAGAGCCATAGGAAGTTTACCATTCCTGACGTCACGAGCATGTTCCGCTAATCGGATACCAACAGTACGTTTAGTACTACTGATGTAAAATTTATAGCCATTATCAGGAGTTAACAGGGGTACAAGGTACACCCCAGCATGGCTTTTAAAATTATCAATATCCCCTAACTTATCGGTGCGAATACGATTGAATAAGATAGTAATATTAGAGTGAGTGGGTTTAAAACAAAATTCATGGCAAAATTGAATAAGGGGACGGAGAATCTTAAGATGATAAGGAAAACTGGATTTATACGACAGACGTTCAATAACAGCTACAAGTTTAGTATCAGGTTTAGTGAATTTATGGCAGACATTTGCAAAAAACTTTTGCTCATGCCCTCCGTAAATTCATTCAACCTGATACTAAACTTGTTGCTGTTATTGAACGTCTGCCATATAAATCCATTTTTTCTTATCATCCGAAGATTTTCAGTCCCCTTATTCAATTTTGCCATGAATTTGATTTCAAACCTACTCACTCTAATATTACTACCTTATTCAATTGTATTCGCACTGATAAGTTAGGGGATTTTGATAACTTTAAAAGCCATGTCTGGGTACCCCTGTTAACTCCTGATAATGACTATAAATTTTACATCGGCAGTACTAAACGTACTGTTGGTATCTGGTTAGCGGAACACACTTGTGATATCAGGAATGGTAAACTTTCTACGGCTCTTGCCCAATGTGTTGTTAAAGATAACTTTCAGCTCGTCTTTGAAAAAACCTTCCTTTTAATTCGTTGTATTAACCCACGTAATATCCTTCTTTATGAATCCTTGTTTATTTATATCGTGATTCCATTTGTAATTTTGATCCTGTTCAAATTTTAAGTTATGCCTAGCGACTCATTCTCGACTCTATGCATATCAAACCCCTTCACAGTTATTTGTGACATTATTTTATTGTAATTGTGCTTGGCTGCATTTTTGAATTGTGTCTTTTCTTTGTAAAAATTGTTTACCCTTGTTTAAATTTTCTCTTGGGTATAACCCCTAAATTTGTATTTGTAATTGATTAATTTTAATGGCCTGCTTGTACTACCATTATTTTGTGTTTATTTGTACAAATTTGTCTGTTGATCTGGTCTACATATAAGCATTCTGTGATTACTGTTTTGTATAGCCACTGATGAAGGGTATAGTTAGTAATGCTCGAAAGCACTCTGGATTTTTAAAGCTATGTCTTGTCGGATGATTTTATTAAATGACCTTTTATCTATGCTGTTGCGTCGTTGATTTTATAACTATATTTTTGTTTTATTGTTGCATCTGTATTTCATTTTGAAGTGTATGAAGGATTTCGAAAAGGTTCAAGACATGTTTTATTGACATAACCCAGTAACTTTTCTGAGTTTTATTAACATACTTTCTCTGTTGATTAAATTGGATCTCCTTTGTTTTTGAATGAACCCGAGAATGCCTGTCTTGCAGAGCTCGAGTGGATGCTGTCTGAAGTGGGTGTCTTGAAAACAGATCTCGAGTGCAACCCAAGGAAGCAGATCCAAGATGTACTCTTGTCATCTCTCAGGAGATCGGCTTGTTCTGAAAATGATGATTGGTAGCAGATCCAATAAAATGTTTCCACACACCCCATCTCTCTTTCATTTCTATTCTAGTTACTTTGTGTCAATCGTTTATCTATTTTATTTCCGGTATCTCTCTTACTTATTTTAGGCTCTAAACTAATGGTTAATACTATTATACATTAATGTTAATTAATAATGAACAATATAGCTAATCATTTCTGAACAGCTCAATAATATTAAAACATGTAGAGGTTCTATTATTTAAACTACTAATAATTAATATAGATGAGTCACTATTTTTTTGCTCTATTCTAACAGTTAGTCCTTGATGCATTATTTTGATCCAGACATTTGTAAACAAATGGCGTCCCTGATGATAGAAAAGTGTCTTCTCTCTCACATTGCCAACTTTGAATCCATTCCATAAAGTGAATTGGAAGATTTGATTCCTTGAGGTATTAATGGGAAACATGTTAGATTTTTAACAAGATTCAATTTTGAAACACGGGTGCATTGGATCTGCTTGCGTGTAAAATGGGACAGTATGGATTTATTTTCCTAGCTTCTTATCTTCGCTTTCATAATATTTCGCATTCGAATAGACTTATGCTAAAAGAATTCATTTAACAGTTTTTCGCCATAGCTTATTGATTTGTTTTATGCCTTCATTTTTCAAAATGATTTTTGTCTTTAGACATAATGGGTTCATTCTTGTGTTTATTATACAGATTGACAATTGCTTTGAGAGCTAAAATAAGTTATTAAACCATTTTGTGGATATTTGAACAATGCAGGCTCTCTCGGCACTGTTTTTCTAAGTTTTAAAACAATAAAATACTTTAGAAATTTGCTATTAGGATTTTTAACTGGATATTTATTTAACAGTGAAAATACTTATGAGATACTATAATAAATAACTCGGTATTGCACGTGTCCCAAATAATGAAGACACAGATGACACTATTCTATTTCCAAATCACCTGTTTCGAAAACCCAAATGATTTTTGCACTCTATTTTTTTTCCATGCACAACCATTTTTCAATGCAATAAATCCTGAATAAGCTCCTTTGATGTGACTTAAATATGCAGTTGATGTTAAAATGCAAAATGCATATTATATGAAAATGCAAATGTATATTATAAAAGGCAACTTGTTTTTTGTTAAAAATTAAAGTCAACACAATAAGAAATGAAAATACTTGAAATCATCCAAAAAAAAAAAACTTTCCTTTCTTGAGGGAAGAAGTAAAATGAAAGAATCATATATAAATGCCATAGGATCTTTTCCATTTTTGAGCGTGATACTTCTCATCCAAAAATGTTTAAAAAGTGGAGAAGCGCTATCTCTAAAATTTAAGATTTACAACCAGGGCTATGTCGGGAATTCTAAGTGAATTTGGAAAATCTACTGCTTCTTATAATTTAGTAAAAACTTTAAAATAACTAAGGTTTAAATATGTTTTATTAATAAATCAATGAAAGATTTTGAAAGTTTTTGGTTAGATATTTGCAGGATTGTTAACATTTAAGCAGCACTTGGAAAGATCTATTTTATTGAAGTGGTGAATAATTAAGATGGCATTATTGAGCATAACAGCACTTGAAATCTATTTTTCCGAATCCCATCCTACCACATGAAAATGCAAATGTATATTATAAAAGGCAACTTGTTGTTTGTTAAAAATTGTATTTAAAACAATATCATTAACACAAAATATATACCCAATGTTTGTTCGGAATTCATAGGCAGATAAGTCTTTATTTTTTATTAAATTATCTTGTAATATTTCATTCCAAAGTTACTCTACTGTAATACTTACTGCTCTATTGCCTAATTAACCCTAATATTCCATTAGGAGAATATTGCAAGTTATTTACAAGAATATGTATAGGGTTCCTCCAAACATAAAAAGTTGGAAATCTCCAACCTTAGACGTTTTGATTTTAAAATGAACTTCAGCAGCTGCCATTCAAGTGCACAGCTAGGAAGCTATCATTTGCTTTATAAATCTCATTTTAAAATGACAAAATTTTAGCCGAATTTTGATTTTAAACTATGTGAATTTAAAAAAAAAAGAATCTCGTTGAAGTACATCTACCAGTTATCCCTGTGGCAGCACCAGTTATCTCAGTTGGGCAGCATCGAAAATACTTGTATTTGAAATACATTTTCAAAATATATTTATATTTTCAACTCAAAAAAATCTGATGTGGGCAGCACATGACTTTCCTTATATAATGCAATGAATTTACTACTTTTACAGTAAAAGAAAATTGGTTATTCTTACAGTGGATATTTATATTCTTTCCAAGATATTGACATTTTGTCAATGAGTCATCATTTTCATTGATTTAGCGTCATTTTTATCCATTGGGCGAGATTTAAAAAAGTTTCCAAGTTGGCAATATTCCACCAAACTCTCGCCAAGCCTTATAGACAGAGAAATAAGTTGTTCTTATAGCAGATTGCCATTCAAATACAAAAGTATTTCTCAAAATATCTTTTCTCATGAATGGAATGAGCTAGATCCACGAGAATGATGTCACCCAATTAATCGCATGATATTACATGTAAAAAGTGAACATGTTTCTCAACAGTTAATATTTTTTTTTAATTTATGGGATTTTTTTATAAATTTATTTGAAAAATGTACAATGTCTTGATACAGGTCATGCTAGCGTTCTAAAGTTTGTCAATCGTTTTCTAAGGAAAAATTACATAGGAAATGTCTATTTGCGCAACTTTAATAAAGGTTTTGATTTTTGGATGAATTTTTCAAAATTTCACTCAAAATTTAGGTGGGGTTCTAAACATTCGATTGTGTTTAAAAACAACAGGCTTCCAGTATTCATAGATTGTTGTTTATGTACCCAATTTTATTCGAATCGCTCCATTTGTTCGTAAGATATCGTCTCCACAGACTCACTGACACACACACAGATATCATCTCAAAAATGTTCAATTCGTGATCAGGGATGCTTGAAACGAACTCTCCTGTCGAAAACCCGAATTTGAATTTTCGACCCCATCACAGTACTTTCCTTATACATTATATGTATATAAGAAAAGTAAAAATAAAGTAGTAATGTATCAAAAATACATTTTTAGGGTATTTTAACTCGAATTACATTTCTTCAGATTTCAGACTATGATGTTTAAACTGCAGATTATCCATTCATAAAAGAGAAAAAGGCTAATCTGTATTTTTCTAGTCTATGAATTAGTTTCTAGGGAGTTAATATAAAGACCCTTTTTCAACCGGTGCTGATGAGGATGGTAATAAATGGGATATTTGGCATTTGTGCAACCGCTTCTGAGAAAAGTAGTTTGTTATAAACTATTTTGGTAGTTCCCAAAGGATTGCTATTAAAATTATATAATGATGTTGTTTAGTAGATAGCTCCTTTCTGTCTATGTATGTAATTGAGGAAGAAGTTATATTCTTTGTGAAAGTAGAAACTTAGGCAATTGGATGGATCTCTGCTATGCAATATGTCTTAGTTAGTGCTAAGACATAAGAAAAAATGTTGATAGTTCTGGTCGTGATAAAAATGGATGACGGCGATGCACAGTGTATCATATTAGATGGAAAATATTTTAAAGTGATATATATATTGATAATGAAACTGTTGATGTGAGATGCCCATTATGCAAAGCAAAATGTCTGACTTTTGAAGCCACAACATATTTTAAAATGCATCTAAAGGTAAGTTTTTGGTTTCAAATAGTAGTACCTAGATTTAACACATTCCTTTACTTAACGAATAATTTAGCTTTCCATTAATCAAGATATTATTTATTTTTTTCCATTAATACATTTGCCATTGAGTATATTAAGTATATGACTCTGTAACCCAGTGATCAAAACCTTTTTATTTTAACAATTAATAAATAGAAAATATTTTATTCAAAAGTATGATTTAGTTATTATTCATGAATTCCACTGCTTTGCATAGCTATTTTGTAAGTTACACATTTTTTTAGTATGTATCAGCCAAGTAAGGTTTTTGCTAAACATTTCAAGGATTCCTCCAAGCAAAATTAAACTGATTTCCCTTTAAGAGTGGACATAGCGTGTTTTGCTAATAATTTACAAAATCTAAAAAGTGTCAAGAAAGAGTGACTTGTAAACTATTTCCTTTTTGCTTAGATTGCTATAGTAATGATTTTGTGTTTCTAAATCAATTTATAAATTGCAGCTTTTTTCTTTTTCTTCTGAAGAGCTCATTTATTCAGGCCAACGTGTCATTAAAGATCATAACATATTGAAGATTTTATGATACTCGCCAAGGGGTGAAACAATGCATTCTAATCATTTTTAAAATGCCAGTACATAACAAATATAAAACTTGTTTATTTCCTATAAAATACACTCTTTTGTAAAAAAGCGAAGCACGCCTAAAAAATAATCCAATCATCTCAAAATTTCACATGCAAATTCCTATAAGTATGTAAATGATTACATTTGCACGGCCAATGAGTGTTCACTTCGGTCATAGAGCACATTTCTTCTGCGCAACTAGCATCCTATGAAACAGGTTGCGGACGATTTATCTGGGCTCATTATTGGTGTTGCAGTTCGGTGGAGGAACAGCCAATAATGCCGTTACAGCATTGCCGAAGACCTTATAAGCAATTAGACAAGTTCGAACGTGGTCGTATATTTATAGTCGGGATGTGTGAAGCTGGCGGGTCATACCGAGCAATAGGCCGCCACTGAACGGACACTGCTGTGCAAAGGTGCTGGCAGCAATGGTTGCTGCAAGAAACTCACCAGCGGAATGAAGGCTCTGCAAGGCCAAGGTGCATGAATGCGAGGCAAGATCGGATGATTGTGCAACAGGCCCGAACTGGCCCAATGGCATCATTGTCTGCCATCCAACGTTCTACAACCTCTTCCATACCACCCGTGTTACCATCCACCATCTCACTGCGCTTGGCTGAGGTAAAGTTATGCTCAAGGTGGCCTTTAAGCCGTCTGCCCATAACCCCACAACATCAACAGAGTCGTTTGGAGTGGTGTCATAGCCGAGCATCATGGCTGCCAGCAGACTGGCATCGCATAGTGTTCAGCAATGAATCACGTTTCAGTCTTTCAGAAGATGACCATTGGGTATGTGTGTGAAGACGCCAGAGCCAGCGGTCCTAATCAGTCTTTGCACAGGCACACAGCCATTACCCCTGCTGTGATTGTGTGGGGTGCTATCTCTTACGACAGCAGGTCGCCCCTAGTCATCCTGCGTACAGCTTTAATAGCTCAACAATATGATGAAATCCTGCGGCCTTTTACATTACCCTTCATGACACGTCATTCTGGGACCATTTTCCAACAAGATCATGCCACGCCGCATACGGCTCGCATATCTGTAGACTGTCTCTGTTCTGTTGATACTGTTCCTTAGACAGCAGGATCACTAGACCTTTCGAGCATACATGGGACATACTAGGCCACCAGATTCAGGCACCCCGAAATGTAGAAGATCTGGAGCAACAATTGAAGAATGCCTGGCAGAATGTATCACAGGATGACATTAGGAAACTTTATCACTCATTAACTAGACGTATACAAGCATGCATTGTCGCCAAGGGGGGGGGGGGGGTCACCAATTACTGAATTGAAAATTCAATGTGCAATTGCTAACCATTAATGGGTCCTCCTGCAGCCTTAATTTTGTAATAATTTCATTCCCTGTGTATGCATATTTAACTTCACTAAAAACAGTCACTTTCTTCATGGTGCTTCGCTTTTTCTGCAAAAGAGTGTATATAGATAAATGTTGCTTTGCATTAAACATTCCTTCCAAAATACATGTATTTTGTATTTGGAATTTTTTTAATTTGAAAAGTATTTTGTGCCCTAAAACCTATGTATCTGATATTTTGTTTCGAAAGTACATTTTCAATGTATTTAGCCCAAGTCTGCCTGTGACAAATTTCTTGTCTGTTGGTCACTTCCATTTTCTATTATGTTTGATACACACACACACATAGGCATTATTGTTTAAAATACACCTAAGACAAAAAAAAAAAAAAAAAAAAAAAAGCGACGCACCAAGAAATAATTATCCAAATAAGATAAAATTTGGTGCGTGTAATGTGGATGTACAGAAAAAGAAATGATTAGAATTTCAGAGCAATTGGATGATTTTTTGCAGTGAAAGATCTACACAAAGTGAGCCCGTCAATATGGCGTTGATCCACCTCTGGCTTTGATACAAGCTGTTACCCGACGTAGCATTGATGCATAAAGTTGCCGGATGGTGTACTGAGGGATGTCTTTCCGAATGGCCTCCAATTGACGAGCTAATTCGTCTACATTCTGGGTTGGTCGCAGGCGATGCCCCATCTCAGCCCAAATGTGCTCAATAGGCGAGAGATGTGGGAATCTTGCTGTCTAAGGAAGTGTCGAAAACCCAGACCATCCGGCTCGTCCGAGGACTTGGAGCAGCGAATTGAATGGCCGGGAAAATTTTTGGATAGCGGAGTCCGACCTCCACAGTCACGGTCCCCGGTCATAGCAACCAGAAGTTTATTAATTTTCAATAAAAATTTTACATACGAATTTTCAGAAGTTCAACAGCCAATCAAAGCTGGAAAATATATTATTCCCAAACAGACGGGGGACATTTCTAAGTTCGACGAACACATTTCACACAGTAAACACAGCAAAAACACACAGTAAACACACAAAAAGCACTGCAAACAACATAAAGACATAAAAAGGGGAGTCAGGCTTCAATGAATTCTCACGAGAGAAAGAAAGGGGATTAATTTTATATCATTCATATGTCAAGAGTAAAAGGGAGCATAATGCTAAGAGCAGGGTTAAGGTTACTTAATTCCAATAAGTAAAAGATTTGATGAGATATGTGTTCTCCTTCCCTTTTAAAAATTCAAAGTATTCTTAATTCAATTAAATTTAGCGAAAGGTTAAACCAAAGGTAACACCTGTAAATTTCAATACATAAAATATATTAAAGGATTAACTTTAAAGGATTATCTCTCAACTTCAAACATAAAAAGATTTTAAAAAGAAGTTCAAACGTTTAAGTAGAAATGGAGAAGTTTATCAAACGATCAATTCCCCAAAAAGGAAAACAACCTTTCCAATCTGGGGAGAAGAAACAGAGTAAATATTTCTAATTTAAGGGTTTAAGTTTTAATTTAAAAATCAAACAAAGAGGTCAAAAAGGGAAAAACAATTCAAAGTTATTATCAATTAAAATCAATTAAGTACATATATTTCTAAGTACATATATGTCTAAATATGTCTAAGGAAGTGTGTCGTAAGCAGGCAGATAATCAATAGAGAGGCGTACCGTGTGTTGCCTGGCATTATCTTGCTGAAAAATTAGCTCGGGGTGTCGCGAAAGGAATGGCAATATACAACGGGTCGTAGAATGTCGGCAATTTACCGCTGTGCTGGAGGACTATCAAAGGGGTCCAGCTATCAAGCGAAATGGCACCCCAGACTATAACTCCTTGTTGTCGAGCGTGTGACCGTAAGAGCAGGATCCTGACGATGTCCGGGCTGTCTCCAGACACGTCTACGTTGGTCGTCGGGACTCGGTTCGAAACGGGACTCATCACTGAAGACAATTCGTTCCCAATCCGAACAATTCCACGTTGATCGGGCCCGGCACCATTGCAATCGCTGTTGACGGTGCATACTGGTCAGTGGTAGACAGCGTAATGAGCGCCGCGAGTATAGATTCCGCTCCCGTAGTCTTCTATTAACGGTCCGGGTGGTCTCTTCCATGTTTGTCACACGTTGGATGGTTGATAACGACAAATCTCGTGCTGTCACAGCTGCTCTGACAATCGCTCTATCTTCCCGTTCTGTCATCATTTCACTACTATCGGATTCTTTTGCGGGGTTTCTTGTCTTCGAGTGTACTAGCGCGAACACCTGACATTGCTTCTAATTTAAAATGCAAACCTCCAATTAAAATTATACGAGAATCAGCGTGACCGTATTTGGGCTCCTGTGCAGCAAATGCCCTGCAACACTTGCAATCATTATTCTACCCTTTAAGTCTTTGACCCTGTTTCATAAACACATCCTGTGCAATGCATCTTTCCCTATCGGCAATCCGCATTTTCCAAACCCAAATAATGCTTTAACAATACACTCCCTTAGAACGGAAAATAGATAACTTACTGCGCAGGCCTAATGCACTGTTAATAAGTACCTGCTGTGTGAGCCCCAATACACTTTAAATAAGCGTGTGGGTGTATGCCATCTGGGTACAGTCTTCAAAGCAGGGGGGTGAATCTATTTTTATGACAACGATAAACAGAAGTTACGCTGGCTCTGTGCAATTGTTTTTTCTCAACCTAAGGTGAATGATGCAGATGTAACAAAGAATATGTTTCAAGAAGACAAATATAATACACAAGTTTTAAGGGGAACCGAATTCTATAATAAATACCCAGAACCCAAAACCTTAACTATAAAATTGTGTACAATGGGCACTATGATAACTTTCTGTACTTCCTATGCTTATTTTACCCCAAAAATGGACCACTTTACAGCGGTGGCAAAAATCCGAACTATTTTTTTTTTCTTTTAAAAATCAAAGTCCCATGGTCGAAATAGTATTTACTGCAAATTTGGTTGAGTTTGGCCCAACAGTTTTCTCACCTCTGCTTTAATTATGTCCACCCTGTATATTGCATCCATTAGTCTTCATTGTCATTGATTTAGCGTCATTTTTATATCAATTTGGTGACATTTTTATAAATTTAGCGATATTTTCGTCAATTTGGCAATATTTAAAAAACTTGCCAAGTTGGCGATATTTCGCCAAATTCGTCGCCAAAATGTCATCAAGCACTATGGTCGGAGAAGTGGGTTATTCTTGTAGTAAATAAACAATTAATGGCATCCAAATACAAAACTATTACCCCAAAGTATCTTCTGTTATAGTAGATTCTTGTATACTTTCCGAGATATTGAATTTTCATCCATTAATCTTCATTGATTTAGCTTTATCAATTTGGCAACATTTAAAAAACTAACCAAGTTGTCGATATTCCGCCAAAATTTCGTCAAGCATTACAGATGCAAAAATTATTCTTATACCTGTAGTAGATAAACTTCTAATGGCGTCAAATTAGAATGCTATTACCTAAAGTTCCTTCTCTCGTGAATGGAACGAGCTAGAATCTAGCTGCTAGATGATGAGAATAAATTTATCGCATAATATTACGTATGAAAAGTGAACAGATATCACAATAGTTAATACTTTTTTTTTTAATTTTGTGTGATTTTTTGATAAATTTACTTGAAAAATGTGCAATATCTCGAGAACGGTTCATGTTAGAGTTCTAAAGTTTGTGTCAATCATTTTCTAATGAAAAATTACATAAGAAATGATTATATACGTAACTTTATTGAATGTTTTAATTTTTTGATGATTTTTTTTCAAAATTTAGATGAGTTCTACATTCTATTGCGTGTAAAACCAGTAGACTTCCAATATTCACTGATTGTGATTTTTGTACCCAATTTTGTTCGAATCGCTTCATTCGTTCGTGAGATATCGTCTCACGAACGAATAGACTCACTGACACGCAGAGACATCACCTCAAAAACGGCTGATTCGTGTTCAGAGATGATTGAAACGTGTTCTCCCGTCGAAAACTCGAATTCGAGTATTCGACCCTGTCACAATACTTTTTTTTATATACACTTTACTACGTATATAAGGAAAGTACTTATGAAATGTAATTTTCAATGTTTCAAAAAGTAACAAACGTGATTTTGTATACAGTAAAATTTAACCCAAAACTTTTAAAGGGAGTGGAAACACCTATTGAGGCTGTATGTGCGATACATAGCAGTAGAAATGAATTTTGAATTATTTCGGTAAATAGCTAAATAGAGCGTTTCGAAGCATTGAAATGGTGTGGAAAAGACGTTCGGTATAATGGGACTTTGAATCTTTTAGCTAAATTCTGAGGGAGTATGAAGTTTACATCGCCCTAGTTTGGCGGCATTTCACCGCTGTTTTTACGATGGTACTTTCGATTCTTTAACTAAATGGAAACTTTTACAGGGGGGTGGAAACGCATGAGCGATACGTATAACCGGTCCATAGCGATAAAATGGGGAACTAAATAGTTTTTTTAAGGTTTGGACTCATTTTACTTTTTAGGTAAATACGTTGGTTAATATTTCTATCAACTGTTAGAGGTGGAAATGCCTAGTGAGGGGTAGGGGCGATCCACCTAGCGATGAAGTAGGCTAGTCTTTTTAGGATAGGACTTGAAAGTTTAGTGTTTAGAAACATTTAAAGGGTCATAAACGTATAATACAGTATCCATGATACACATAACTGATACGGAGCAACGAGATGGAAAACTTGGCTATTTTTAATGGATAGGATTTTAAAATTTTTAGGCAAATGTATAGTAACTTTTAAAGGACTGGAAGCACCTACTGAGGGGGAAGGGATAATACGAATTATGGAGACACTAACCGAATTTTTAAAAATGGGGCTTTCAATTTTTAAGTAAATGGAAGTTTATAAACTTTTAACGGAGATGGTGTGCGACACCTAGTAGTGAAATAGAGTGATAGGACTTTTAGCTCAATGAGGTGTTTAACACATTTTAAAGGATAAAAACTCCTACTGTGGCGATATAAGATGAATCCAACACAGCTCCGTAGCGTTGTAAAAGCGGTACTAGGCAAGTTTTTCAAGATTCAAATTGTTTAGATAAATCGAGTATATAGTAACTTTTAAAATGTGGAAACGCTTACTCAGGGGGTATGTATGGTACATAGCGTTGGAAAGGGGGGTATTGGACTCATTTTAAAAGATGCGAATTTTTTGACTAAATAAGGTACTTTTAAAGGAGTGGACAGAGAGGGTATGTATGATGCTCATGACTGACATAGGACGTTAGAAAGGGAAGATTTCTATTTTTAAACTAAATGATCGGCTTCTTCAGACGTTGAAACCCAACTGAATTCTCTTCGAAGCACGCGAAAGCGGTTGCTTCGACGAGAGGTCCGGGTGAATGAAAGTGGCAACGTCTGACTGGAAATGACGAGCATTAAGTAAGTCTGGCTAATACAAATCCTGATGAGTCTTGCGTAAATGAAAAAGCTGTTCAATAAAAAAAAAATGACAAACGCGATAGAATGAATGGGTTGAGACCCAGACCGTCCGACCTACCAGAAAAGTGTAAAGTTTGGACGGCTGGGAAGTGTCACCCAATTTAGACCGGAACCCAGTGGGGGAGGCATCCACAGGGACCGTACCCTCCTTTCCCTACCACCAACCTCTCGGAAGGACTTACGGACCCACATGTTTAACGTGATCGTACTCCGCACGAACACGGCGGCAGTTGTGGCAGCGTGCAAATTCAGCGCGCAAACCAGTGGGCTACCGCACCCGAAATGTGCCAACAGCACGCGGTGTTCCCAGGTGGTCACCCACCCAAGTACTAACCGCGCCCGATGCTGCTTGACTTCGGTGTGTCTACTTAAAAATGACTCGTTACAAATTTTGGATGCGTGTTATCACCTTCTACATCCAATCTTCCTTGTCGGGGATTTAATTTCCCCCCCCCCCCCACAATAAAATCGCGTCCTTTTGTTTGAGACTATATTCCTGTACAGTTGGGTTGGCTTCTGGCTGTTAGATTATTCCGCAGAAGACTCTGAAAAGGGATACTCTTCGGGTATAAAAATTTGAAATGGGGTCACTTCATCGATTATCGGTTCCATACGACCAACAAACCTAAAGTCCAAATGGGCGCCAGTAGAAGCAACGGAGCCAAGACCTGGACTACTTGAGAGAGTCAGCCCATCAGAATGAAGAAGCAACCCTCGAGATTGGCGTGCGAAAAACACAACAGAAATATCCCGAACAAGAATAAATGAGATGAAAATTAAGTGAAAACGCCACACATGAGCCCCAAGGGCTAAGACATGGAAAAAGGAAAACTCCGCCAGACTGAAGACAAAAATGAGTACTGGACTGACTAAATTACTAGACTATCTTCTTCTATATAATAAAAGGCAATGTCTGTGTGTCTTACACACTATAGGTTCAGCGACCGCGCGTAGGAGAGCTACGAAATTTGGCAATCGGGAGGGAAGGGCGTACGTGAAAACCGATTTTTAAAATTTGAATTTTTTTTTTGTTAATGTTTTATGCGATTTCGACCGTTTTTGCCCTCTTTGACCTTCTTTCTCCACCATCCAGACGTAGAAAAACAAATCACACGACCGGAAAGAGCAGACAATTGCGAGTAAAAATATATCAATTTCAAATCTCGGGGACAAATTCTAATATTTTTTAAAGATTTTGAAACAAAAGTCACTTTTGGCTAAAAAAATCTGATGTGGGCAGCACATGACTTTCCCTGCAGACGTTCGATTCACGTTCTATTTATTTAAATTAATTTTAATTCATTTTTAATTCAATTTTCGTTCTCATTTGAAAACTGGACTTATTTTCAAAAATGGTGTAGGAAAAATACGAAAAACTAAAATATCTCGAGAACGGCTAGTCCTAATGTAATGGGGTTGGTCTTATTCTTTTCTTTGATAAAAATTACATATTAAACAAGTATTTAATGGCTATATTTGAGCATACGTAGTTCTTAAGTTTAGATTTTGATGATTTTTGCGGGCCATTTTGCAAAAAAAGGCAGGTTATTTTTTTTCGAATTATACCAAAATCTAATCAGCACCAGGGTGGCCTACAAGCGACTTATCTACCAAATTTTGTGAAATTCGGTCCATTAGTTTTTCAGTTTGAGTGGATACAAGCTTTTGCGTGCCATTTCGCAAAAAAAGGCGGGTTCTTTTAACCCGAGTCATACCCAAAACTAATTAGCACTAGATTCGTGCACAAGTGACTTACCAAATTTTATGAAATTCGGTCAATTAGTTTTTTAGTTAGAGTGGATGCAAAATTTGCACAGACAGACACACACACAGACATCACGCTAAAAATAGTTTTTTCGTATTCTAGAGGTCTCGAAACGTGTAGATCCGTCGAAAACTCGAGTTGCGATTTTCGACATGATTCCAATACTTTCCCTATACATTACCATGTATTGCAGGGAAAGTAAAAAAAAAACGAACTTTCGTTTTTAAATGCTCCCATCGGGAAAAGTTCCGAGAATTTCGACTAATAATTTACATTTTTAGAAAGCTCAAATATCAGGCATTCTTACAAGCCTAATCTGGTCAAGAAATAATTGAAAATGCCCGCAGGATCGGGATTTTAAAGGAGGCATGATTTTATATTTCTCGGCCAATTCTCAGCGAAAATCCGATTTTTCCCCGACAGCCCCGCCCAGAAATGGAGGGGACGTCACGCTGTTGCATCGGGTTAGAGTGATATTGTAAATGATGGAATTAAGAGCTCATTGTAAAATTTAAATGATTGAATTGTGGTGATGTATTATATACACATCGGGTGAAATTATTATATTTATATTTTAAATGATAGAACGATATGGATATTTTAATTTATGGATATTTTAAATGGATATATGGAACTATGGAATGAGGATATTTTAAATGATATTAATGAAAAACTTAAACACTGAAGAAATAAAAAGAAAGTTATGGAGATTGTCGCGGTACCTTGAAATTTCATCATTAGTTTTAATGTCATTAAACTAAACCAAACTTTGTAGCCCAGTGGTTAGCGCGCGGGAATTGCACTCGGTAGGCCCGGGTTCGATTCCCGCCACTGCCAAACGTGCAGCCGTGTTCACGTGGAGTACGATCACGTTAAACATGTGGGGCCGTAAGTCCTTCCGAGAGGTTGGTGGTAGGGGAAGGAGGGTACGGTCCCTGTGGATGTCTCTTCCACTGAGTTCCGGTCTAAATTGGGTGGCACTTCCTGGCCGTCCAAATAGTTACCTTACACCTTTCTGGTAGGTCGCGCAAGCGAGTTTGCCACGGTTAGAATTTTCAAGGGTAGCGAACCGAAGGCGGCTAGTCTCTTAATAAGGGAGGAAAGTCAATATCGTCGATCGACCCTTGTTGCTCGCTGAATGAAACTATGCTCAAAAAATGATAGCAATGTTGAGCCATTCAAGATGTATCAAATTTCTGTTTTGGAATATAGTTATCGTGTTCCTTAATACGAAATTTTAAAGCATGCTTAGTTGGGTCAATACAAGAAAGGCCACACTGGAAAGAATTGCCCCAACTATTAGGAATTTCTAAAGGATCTGTAAGATTGAAAAAATCTGAGTTTATTAGAAGGTTTAAACGCAATATTAAAATTCAATGTTTCGTGGATTTTAGAAATTTTGAAAAAATGGATGTTGAAATTATTTTCAGAAGCAAGCTCAGAAAAATTTTTGAATAGCACGAGGAGAGAGAACAGGGAGCAACAGGGAGAGAAACCACGATCGGCAGCAATCTCTTCTAGATAATGAATCTCGGAATTGAGTAAATCCATAGTAGAACAGACATTCAAAGCACGGTGGAAAACTTATTGAAAGCAGCCATTTTCTGGTTAGGCTTCTATGTGGAGGTAGAGAGGTTTACGAACAATCAGGGTGAGACATTCGTCATCGTTGAGGATGACCTGTTCTTTTTCATTTTATGGGGCCATTCAAAACAACCATTCGAAAGTGATCCAGAAGAGCAAAACTGTTATCATAACGAGTCTAAAACAAAAAGTGAATAATTTCGTAACTTGAAAATAATGCATAGAGAAGGAGAATAGGATGTCATCAGACATACAGTGGAATTTATTATGAAAGACAAAATAATTTTTAGAACAAGTACTGGTAAGAAAATCATCTGTCCATTTCAAATTCAAAGAAATGGAATTTATCCAAATTTTACCGGAAACCCTCGACGGGGACATTGGTAAAGAACGACTTCACACCGAAGGAAAACATAAACAAACCGACAGAGTTTAAATTACGAATGTTGTTTACGAATTGGACAGAATTTTGGCAAGCATGAAGATTACTATCAAGTAGAGGAGAGAACATTTAAACTAAATATTTGGCTAATTTGCACGATTTAGTCTCCCTGTCCCGATGATTTCATAGAAATGGATGAATGAACTTTTATTTTTATTAATCAGATGACTGAACCTATGGGTGACCGCTTCATAGAGGAGTCGCCGCCTGTTATGCGGGGGGCCTCCGTTATTGAGCCCATGACCAGAAAGTTTTAACTTTTGTTTGCAGCTACTGTAAAAAATATTAGACCTGTTTCATACGATGTATACCCGAGCACAAACTATTTTCAAGTCAATTTCTATAATTTCTGCCACTGAACATCCATTTTTTTATGTTGCTGAAACAAGCATTTCTAAAGCCTACATTTAAAGTATGAATTTCATTCTGCGAATAATATAATCACCTAATAACGAGTCACCTGGCCAACCGTAAAAATGAAGTTATTTAAAGGCGCTATTTGAAGTTATTTGAGACAACCCGAATTCATTGTTTAAATTGTGATTTTCCAAATACGGAAAATGCTTTTGTTTCTAGTAGCCCAGAGACAGCCTCAATTCCTCTGGTGTGCATTGGAGGTAAGGTGTGTTCATTGACGCGTTCGTAAGGGCTTGTCGTAGACTTGTCGTCGGATGTTTCATGTCGGGCCTCTGATTCTTAATTGACCGGCAATTGGATGACATTTTCAAAATGCAAATAGTACAATCGCCGAGGAGCGGCACGAAATGAATTTATCCGTGTTAGCACACCAGCGTGAAATTCCCTACCCCTTCTGCGTATCTCGGTCGTTTCAAAAGGATGGCTTTGGGAAGTAAAGGGCTTTGTTTCTCTGAAATGCCTATAAAGTCATGGTAGTCACCGGACGCCCTTGGGGGAGGGGGGCACCCTCAATTTCCTTTTGAGGGAGGGGAAGACGTGAGAAATTGATAAAAAGGGAAATGAAATAGGGAGGGTGGTGTGATAAAGTTTGTATGGGCGGCCCTGTTCGACACGAACTAAACATGTGTCCGATGCATAAAAAGCGTTACCTCCGAAACCAACGATAGTCGAGCCTCTATCATTCTTGAGATATTAGTCAACGTATTAAAAAGAGCGTATATTTGAAATCGGCAGCCTCAAACCAACAGGTTCTCTTTATTAACCTTTATCGATACAGTGTAGTCTCAGTAATCCTTTCCCATTCAATGAACGCCGAACAGTGGCAGGGCATGAAGCCGCATGGTACATATTAAATGCATTTTCCCTTTACATGAATGACTTCTCTAAACCCTATCCTCGACTCCAAATGACTTACTACAATTCATTTTTTATGACCATAGTACAATACGGTTTTTAGTACAATAAAATCTAGATTGGATTTATGAGCGCTATTATAATGGGCGACGCAATTTCGATGAGTACGAAACCATTCAGTGAGCGCATCGAGTCCATTTCAGATCTAGGCTGCATTCGTAGAGCTGTTATGTGAATATATATATTTTATAGATTGATGCGCCACTCATGATATATATGTATGTGTACCTTAAATTGTTTTCAAAAACGTCAAGTAGGCTCATACGTTCTAAAACATTTTCACATATTTCCTATTTCGATGCATTCCGCAATAGGTTCCATTAATACGCCAGTCGTGAATGACGTGTGTAATGCGTATACTCGCAATGGTGCATTTTTAATTAAACTCGCTCGCTATTTAAAAACTGCAAGTCAAAGGGGGGAACCCCGTTCATTTTTTTCTCTTCCCTTTCTCATTATGGCTTCCTGTGTTAAAAACCTATACTGACGTCTGAAAAGCGCGTGCGTTTAAAAGTGATGTATACCCGTGCAAGGCAATAATTGTAGTACAATCACTTTCCACAAATCAAATTTTCCAAACTTTCGCGTCACCTTGGACATTTAAAATCTACCTTCAGCAGCTGAACTGCTAAATGTTCACGTGGAAACAGTGTTGAACTTTTTGAAGGCACATTTTGAAATTGGGCCAACGCGTCGGTAAAGGAGGATGTACACAATAAACGAAACATTGCACTTCCCGATGAGAGAGATGCATGAAATTGGGTACAAAGGTATAGATTTTTCGTATTATCGAAAAATTACGATTTTTCAATATCTGTTATTTTAGATGGGCCGCAACCGAAAATGTTCAATTCTTGGCATCGGGTGGATGTTCAAGAAAGTTAAAAAACGCAATAAAGGTTTGCGAACATATTCAGTGATACACCAAAAGGTTCGAAATTTAATAGAATTCCAATGAGAGATACAAAATTGAATAGTGTTCGCAAACATTAATGGGAAAAAATTTCACTTTTTCTAATATTTTCAAAGATTCGATTTTTTCAAAGCAAATTAGGGGAGATTCATTTTTTAGAAATGGAGAGGCTTAAAATAGGACAAACCTAGCGTATGGTTTAAGAACATTTAAAAATGCGAAGAGGTTTTTTTTTTCTTCTAATATTTACATGTGAAAGGAGGAGCCATAAAAACGCCCGAATGACACTTGGAAAATTAAGTACGGAACAACAGTCAACTCGGAATTTATACCATTAATAAATTAAGTACAGAACTTTCCGAGGAAAATAATCGGATGAGTTATTGATCCACACATTCTTGAATGAGACGAAACATGTAGAAGTTTCATTGACTCTTTCATCTCTACAACAAAATGATGCATAGGGTTCCTGTACCCATCATTTTGTTGGATAAACATTCTGCCGGATGCAGAGAGGGGCCCAGTGACGTTTAATAGGGCACGAGGCCCCATCGGCACAGTCGTGACACTGACCCTCAATCGATCTAGGTCGACGATGGGCACTCCTGTCTAAGATCAGCTTGCAGTTCCTGGAGCGACAGGGACAATTCTCTCGGAGACATTTTCTGTGGGCTTGGGTAATGCGTTTAATACCTTCCTTCTGAAGGTCCACCGTATATGGACGAGCCTTAACCGAAACTCCAGCACAAAGTTCGAGGACTTTCGATACCTTTGTAATTTCGATCTCTGAAGGTGGATGCAGTTTTGCAACCCAGATCATCACACGCCTTCGTTTTCTTTCCGTTTAGAAGCATATATGCCTGCTGGGAATCACTGACGGTTTTGAATTTAGGTGATCTTGCAGAATTGCTTCTACAGCCTCGAATTTAGGTGATCTTGCAGAATTGCTTTCACAGCCTCGAATTCTTTCTCGGCAGGATGATCCCGAGCCAGCAGATTTTTCAACGCATTATACAGTCTCACAAACGAACTCTGCGTTTTCCCACCTTTTAGATTTTGAATATTTTGCATGTCCACAAAGGCTTGAAATCGTTCCATCTTGCTTCCTTCCTGAAAGTGTTTATCTTAACGTCTTCGGGTATTTGCTTCCAAAAACTCTGTTTCGGTTCTAGTGCGTACACACTCATTTGTTTCAGCTGCTGGGGATTCAGCTGATGGGGGTTCGTTATCAGTTGCAAACTAACCGAAAAGCCGCAATGATAATTCCAGCTGCATTTCTGAAATTTCATTTCTGAAATATACAGCTAATGATCGTCAAAGCGTTATTTGTGTGTGTCTGTGTATATATATATTATCCTAACTATCACGAACCTTACTCCCCATTACAGACAGCTGACACTTTCAGTAACATGCTTGCAAATGTTTTACAGTGTAGTTTTCCCCCAACCCCCTCGTCGTCAATGGGACGTTGTTCTGTTTAGAAGCGCGTGCACAGTATGCAATTATGACACTAGTGACATTTCTTCGATTTACTTCATTTAATTGCCTGTATTACTACACAATATATTCCATAGCTGGAAACTCTATTCTATCTATTTAGATTATGTAGAATGAGTTAACCGCGGTTGCAGGTAATCTAAGAATGAATACAAAGCACGGCGTTCAACTGGAGTTATGGTCTCTCCAGACTACCCGGCGAAATAGCCAACTTTTTCCTAAATGAATCGGTGTATTGGAGCGATCGATTCATTTGGTACAGAGTGTGTGCCCATTTTGTGTCTAATTACAAAAGTGGGAATCCAAATAACTTTTAGGATTTAAATGATACAAAAATGCGGACAACCTTTAAAGGATGCGCAGTTTTCACAATGTACAGTCATGTCGTACCATTGCTTTTCCATGCTATTGTCTTCCTAGAATTGGACATTTGTGCGACAGCTTTAAAGCTTCACCCTCAACATTTTCACAGAGATGTGTTGCCGACCGTCCAAACAGTTACCTTACACCTTTCTGGTAGGTCGGACGGTCTGGGTTTCAACAGAGATGTGTTGGTTGTGTCTGTGTAAACTGTGGACTCAAGGACAAATGCAGATAATTGTGTTGAAAACCCATACCGTCCGACTCATCCTAAGATATAGAGCAGCCATTTGGACGGCCAGGAAGGTGTGGAAATACTAGAAGGTTTTGTGTAGATATTATGTAGAACTGGATACAATTTATTTATCTTTATTATGTCTCAGGCCATCCAGCTTACACAAAGGGTATAGGACGACCGGTAAAAATACAGAAAAAGAACACATAATATACATAAACATACAGTACGTCAAGGAATACAAATACATAAAAGGATACAAAAATGTAGAAACATAATTTTGAATGTGAGGTTTGAAACAGCCTAAACAAACGAAAATATTTAAAAAGAGAAAATAGAAATAGACACACAGAAAGTAGAACCATGTTCCATGCCAGAAGATAATTAAAAGCACGGGCCACATTCGTTTTGCAATAAGAATACACTTTTTAATTCTGTCGATAGATTTATTTTTATTTCTACAGATACTTCCTCTTCATAATGATTGATTAGCAGGAAACGGTTTAGATAAATGAACATTTTTAGTATGGGGACAAGAAAATACAGAATGGTCAACATCGCCAAAGGAATTGGAATTGCAACGAAAAGTTGGTTTAATCAAAAGTACATTGAGAATTTATTATTAGGATCAACGATTGGAAGAAGTGCCATTTTCACTGTTATTTATACGAATCCGATTCCTTTTGTTATTTTATATAAGTACTCTCCCATGGTTGTCAATCGAAGTAGTGATTCCTTTCTGAAGCTTTCCGGTGCAAGTCGGCGCTGCCAGCCACCGCCTTGTTGGGGAGGCACCTGTACCACAGCCAACACACCACGAAGGTGGCCAGTTCCACGGCCGTCACGATGCTCGCACCCACGTAAAGGCCGAGAGACCCGCCGATCTGGCCTGCCAAAGAGAAAGGAAACATACATTGGACCGGCTCGGACTCAACACAAGTAATAGAACTGCAAAATAACTCCGTACCCTTCGATAACCAGCAGAAAAGCCCTACGCCCTTTTAATTGGCTTCTCATTGACACCTTTGCTTAACGCAAGGGGATTAGCAACATTTTCGAATGAAATGGAGGCGCTTGCGTCATTAAAGCGACATTTCGCTTAAAAGTTGCATGTTCGTCGAAGCAACAAAAGCGTCATAGGCGAAAAAGCCATTTTCATCGGATTCCGGAAGTTTCGAAGAAAACAGTTATACTATTGAAATAATTGTATATTTTGGGGGGGGAAATTGAAATGTTATCTTTTAAATTCACGACATTTGAAACTAGCCAATTGTTTCGCTTTCATGTGTCAAGACACCTCCTGACATCGTCGGGAATCTGTCGACAGACGGTCCGGCCCTAGTGGCTCAGCCAATATTTTGTTCTTTAAGAATGTGTAAAAGCAATTTGTCGATTTTATTTTAATGCGATTTATATCCATTTCAACGTATTTAGCTTTCGTATGAAAAGAAACAGGAATCTGCAAAAAAACGAACGGCACTTTAAAAAAAAATGTCGATTTAGAGGCTTTTTTTTAAATAATAATATATATAATAAAACATAAAAAAAAAAAGAATATAATAAAAATAAAAACTTTTTTATTATTTTAAATAATTAGAAATCCATTTTTTTTTTAAATTTTATATAACTGCTAAAATGACTAGCTAAATTAAAAAATAATTCCGTGAGATCGTAGGCCCAGTATCCGTTTTTGAAAACGAAATGAATAGGATAAACGAAGCGGATGAGCCCTTTTTAAACATACCGTATTGTGAAAGTGGTAAGTCATTTAGAAAATAGGTTTATTCGTGAGATATCTCACTATAATAAAAGACGAGACTCGTTCACTGTCTGTATAGACACACCCGAAAAGGAGGTATTATAATATCCATTGCTGTTAAACCATTAAAAATGTCAGACTTCGTTTTCACTGTGGATGCAACAGAAATCTCCTCGGTTCTTGTCAATAGGCTAGAAATGAGTCCAATATCGTGCTTTGTTTTCAGTATCCAGACTCTTCATATAATGAATAAATTTCAAAATCGAAGCATAAGTATCATTTTTAATTTTCGGAATGGGTTGGAATTTGAACGGACGGTATCTGAATTGTGCTTCGTTAGTGTGCATTCATTGGACTTTTCGAAATGGACGCATTTTCAATAGCTCTGCAAGGCTGCACGATTCAAACGGTTTTGTGGCTTCTGTCGCTTTCAAGAATGTCATTTTCTTGATATTTATTCATTTAGAGTGAGTGTGTGACGTTCTGTCAGGGCAACCGGGGGCCTCATTTGGAACGAAAAATCTTTAAGAAAAGAAAAAGATTTTTAATAGTGAAGAAGGAAATAAGGACGAACTCGAAAATGAATCCCAAAAGGTGGATTTAAAGTGTTTGTATTCGTATTTATGTGGAGAAAACTTATATCAAGCGTTTCCAAATGTTGAAATAGTACTTCGTACGGACCAGTGATGGATGATCTCCAACGCCAGTGGGGAAAGGTTAAAACGAACCCAAAACAACTTAAGAAGCGTCATGACTGAAAAGAGGCTAATCATCTGTCCATTCTTAGCATTGAGAACGAACGACCTTGTTAAAACGTTCGATTTTACAGATGCCATTGATACTCCTGCTGCAGCAAAAGCCAGAAAGCGTCCAATTTAAAGTAAAGAACTTTTACTTCTTTCCTTAGTATTGTGCTGTAATATATATATTTAACAAATAAAAATGTATAATATTTTAAATACTTGTATCGTTCAATATTTTCACAAAATATTAGTATTCTCATTTTAATTTAATTTCTGTTCAAACTTTTGGTTGCAAATATTTCAAGTATGTTTACTGGATGAAAAAAAAAAAAGCAAGATTTGTATAGTGCAAGATTCAACGTGTTTATTCTTAAGTACTTTTTTTTTTAACTGGCTTTTAAGGTGGGTTTCTGGCTTCGGATAAGGTCGCCATGATTCGCGTCCATTCACTGCGTCGTGTCAGTGGAGGGTTAGAGTGCGTATAAGAAACAGTAAAACACGGCGGCCCACGAAAGCTCCGGGTGAGACGTGAAAGGTACTTACTCATGAAGCTGGATACAGTGGTCTTCCTGTATTCATTGAAAACGTACTGCGCACCATCGTACTGGAAAATCAGCCGGCTAAGTTCAAAAGGAAAGAAAATCAGATGCCGTATTCTACCCATTTAAATATACTATACATGTAATGATATAATGAGACACAGTTCAAGAAACTTTCAAAATAGTATTTTATTGACGTGGCATTTAAATCAAGCCCAGAATGGTCGAAAGCTCATTCCTAACTAAATGCCGGTTTTGGAGCCAATCGAGAAGTTTGGGTGTCATTTTGCAGGGGTAGCTTTTCAATGTTAGCCCGAAAGAGTGTGTGGGCCGAATTAAGGAAGAATTGAGTCTGCGTCGTGGTTAATTAGCCCGTGGAATGAGAAACGAAAAATTATTTTGGATAAGGTAAGTGAGCTACCAGAAAATCAAAAATGGAAAATGAACATCGCATGATTGGCATACCTGACCTTCATAAATCAATTATGATAATACAAGTACTACATTTTTAAAAAAAAAATAATTAACTTGCTTTTTGTTTTATAATAATTATAGTATGAATGTGACAATCTTTTAGTAGTTATTTTGTGCGAGTGGAATAGAATTAGTTTTATTGTGAAAATGAAGAGTCTTGTGATTAAGGAAACGGCGCACATTTCTAGAACGTTTGTGCTGTCCAAACTAGGATTCAATACCCGACATCAGATGAAAAGCTAAATTCTCAAATCATTCCATAGTGAATGAAATATTAAAAATTGAAATAACATCTTAAATATGAATTTTATAAACTATCACCGAAATATTGAAATCATTAAAAGTTTCAATATCTAACTGAATCAGGATAAGGTTTTCTGGCATCCCGTCTAAAAGGTTCATTTTTTGAATGCACGGCCATCCATTGAAATAAGATTCGATTTTAAAATAACACAACATTATATCATACGCTAGCTTGGAATTGAAGATTCCTGTTCGTCTTATATCTTAATATTTTTGACACTAACGTCTTCTGTATATTATAGAAGTGCATTCTTTATGTATATCCATTCTCATTATTTAGGTTTTACTTAAAACTCTTTTTTAACCTCAAATACTCAAAGCATTATTTCTTTATTTCCTTATTCTTACTCATTATTAACTCCCCTTCTTCCATATTTCCTCGTTTATTTATTCAAATTCAATATTTCATTTCTTCATATCTTATAACTCGGATGCAACAACACGGGCATTTTAAGAAGGAATTATATATTTTGTTTCAATTTATAACATCTCTTGCATCCAACACGATGTTTTCGGTTATCTCACATTTCAAATAGAGACGTATCAATAAGTAGTCCCAACAACTTTCCATTATACAGAAATTATTTATTTATAACATGTTTTCTTTTCTCTTCAAACTTTCTTCGCTTAATGTACATCCAATTAAAAAAAATGTTACGGTAATTTTGGTCACTCGACAACCTTAAAAAGAAGCTCTTTTAAGAGAATCGGCACCCAAAATAGTAATCTTGGTTCGCCCAATTTTTGAATATCAAAAAATATCATCTTGGAAATGAAACATTTTTTCACCTCAGAGTTCAAGGCCAGGAATGACGCTACGAGTTTTGGATTCCGGTAGCAAGAATGGACAACTTGGAACTAGAACTTGGTTTTGACAAATAGCATCTTATAAAAAGAAAAAATAATTTTCGACATATTGTTGAAGACATTCTGAACTATTTTTAAAGATTGACTAGGCAAGTAGGATTAAAGATACACTTAATAATATGAAAGATTTAGAAATATTAAATTTGGGAAATGCCATAAAAATTTGAAAAGTTAAATTGATTTTCCTGAAGCTTTTAAATGTCCCTGCAGAATAAAAATGTCTTAACCTAATAGAATGCATAATTTAGGAATTTCTTTCATTTTGGGTTCGTTTGTTTCATATTCAAAGAAGTGGTTGATTCGAAATGCTTCAGAACAGGGTGGGGCAAAACGGAGTTGAAACCGCAAATTACAAACTATAACGTCATGACATGAGCTGTAGTTACAACGAACGGGTAGTTAGTGAACCGCAACGACTGGGTTTCAAGGAATGTAGTTATAATTGAAATATTCAATTGCAACTAGTAGTTGAAAATTAGTAAGTAGCAAGTGCAACTACAACTAGCAACTAGTAGTTGTAGTTACTAAGTGACAACTACAATGACAGGGATCACATATTTGTGCACATCATTTTTAGCTGTCATGTTGTACCGCGTATTGTGTTGATGAGGAGTGCAGGACAATAATTAGTAAAACAAAAAGGCATCCGTTCTGTCACAGATTTAAAGCTAAATCCCGTATAACATGACAGAACAGTAACAAGAATAAGAACCACGTGAAGCCCATCACTCAACAGTTTCTTATCCAAATTCAGCAACCAGAAAATGACGTCCGTCCAAAAATGAATATTTCCGGAAACGAAATGTTACACGTATTGACAGTAACAGTATAGCCTCTGTAAATAGGATGTTGAAACGTTGCTTCCAAGACTTTGAAACACAACTGCTTTAACCCATGCACAAGACGCGTCTTGCACATGGGTTAAAGCTGAAACGCATGCGCTGCGTCAAGAGCGAAATCAGTTCGATTGCAATTTTCACCACAACGCATTAACCACTGTGCAAGAATGACGGCAAGCATCATTACTTAAATTTGATGAAACGAAATGCATTCACTTTCGAAACTACTCTCAACTACTGAGGTGGCACACATTCCATTTTCGACGGATGTTTTGACACACGGTACAGTCATGCGAAAAAACCGGAAGTGACGCAGCAGGGACCGAAAGTGAACAACCCTCCCAATTTCAATGCTGAATCCATATCATTCATCCTCCAAGCAGTAAAATCTTGCAATTTTAACCGCCTTAAATTCTATACAGTGTAATCTTGATGTTAAACATTCGGTTCTCGGTATTTTTTTTTATTTATCAAAAGCTTTTGATACTATTCATCAGCAACGTTTCTTATCAAAACTTTACTGCATTGGTATTAGAGGTATAACTAATATTTGATTCAAAAACTACTTATCTGATCGTAAAGAATTAGTGCAGTTACCGAACGTTCGTTCTAGCTATCGTCACTGGTGTCCCTCTAGACTCAATCCTAGGTCCGATTCTGTTTTTAATTTACATAAGGGATATGTGCTTCCAAAACCATTTTTGCTGAAGATACGAGCTTATTTTGGGTTGATGAAAACATTCAGTCAATTCTCAAATTCATAGACTTCTTAACCTTAAATACTGAAAAAACGAAGTGTTTTCTTTTGGATGGGAAATATTCTGCCCGTGATATAAATCTATATAATTAAAATTGAAAATCTGTTTGTCCCGTCATCACGGAAGAACGGCTGAACCGAATTGGATGAAATTTTGTGGGTAGCCTGGAAATAGTCCCACTTAAAATTCAGTCCATGTTTGGAGTTTCTACGCTCAGTGGCTCTCAAGATATTACTAAAAAACGAAGTTTTCGTTTGTCTCATCTTCACGGGAGAACGGTTGAACCGAATTGGATGAAATTTTGTGGATAATTTTGAAATAGCCCCCCATAAAAAAGTTTCGAGTATCTAAGACCAGGGGTTGTCGAGATATTAATGAAAAACGAAACTTTTCCCTAGCAGCTCTACTCTCTAACTCCGTGGTTTATCCAAACGAAAAGCTTGAAAATCGTTTGAAAGTGAATTAAAACCTTATCTCTGAGTTTGATGTGAGATTTTTTGCGCCAATTAGTCAGTTTCTGAAAACATAAATTGTTTGAAACATGATTTAAATGGGAAATCTATCTCCATGGTTTATTTTAAACAAGCTTTTACTGAACAATGAAAACTATAAACAAATCAAAAGGGTTATTTAATTTCGCAGTTTATGAGGAAGATTCTATCTTATATCATGTTGCTCAGAAACGCAATTAAATTAAATCTGTCTGTTAATTTTAATAATTAATTTTTCGATTTGAATAATAAATAAATGGATATAAAAATATATTTTAGAAAAGAACGATTTGATTTTTCTTATAGCATTTTTGACTGGATAATATCAATTACGGTCTTCAGGTTTAAACATTATTATTATTGATATTTTCGGGGATTATTGATATTTCCAAGTTATTATGCAATTGTTTTATTATGACAAAAATTGTTTAAACTCATATATTGTACGTTGTACGAGTAATCTACAAATACACGGGCATATCTTCTAATCAACGAGAATATAAGTAGTACAGGTATATTGGCATATGTTTTGATATATATTGGAATCAATTACCACCTTCTGGTATAAAGAGTACGGGGATTATTGATATTTTCAATTTATTACGTCATCTCTTTTATTTTGGCAAAGATTTTTGAGACTTATATTGTAATACGGGTCATCTTCTACTAACACACTGGCATATTTTCTAATCTGCGACAATATAAGTAGTACGGGGTTGCATATATTGATATCAATTCCTTTTTTTTTTTTTGTAAATTTGCTTACAAAAGGGGCCTGGATGTTTTATTCTTCAGATCTGCCCGTGAAGATCATTTCGCATAGTGAGAACAGATATTCTTAAACTTCTCTTTAGGAGCAATAAATTTAATATTTTAACAGAATTTACACATGATTGCAAATGGCTTCGCGGAGCTACACTTTAAGTGAATACGCATGTTGTTCTGCTCCGTCTTTCTTGCGCCTTGGGCGCGTGAATCTTCGTTGTTTGTGTATGTGTTTTATATCTTCGTGTGCCCCTTCCTGCTAGCTTTCCAACGGTGTCTTGGGTTTCTTTCTACGACGTTTGTGTGGTGAGATACCTGTTTACATATACTTTAAAAAGTTCTATTTCATTGTTCCTCTGCCACAAGCCATTGTAATGGGAGAATTCTTCGCAAAAGCGTCAAACTTTGACCTTTTGTTCCATCTGTAAAACCACTTAAATTTTATCTTTAATTGTTATTGATTTGTATATTTAATATCTCTGAAATGTCCTTAATGTTAATTGAACCTTGTTTTCCCGCCTGGAACAGTGTATATATATTTAAATTGTCATTTTGTACATGCTGTTTCACATATTTTCTATTTTCATGTATGCGAATTCCCCCTTTATTTGTAATGAACCTCCTCCCTTCTCGCACAATGTCGTCAGTTCCACGTATCTCCCCTTTTTCTGATAATGTGTTGTCCCTGCACTTTTCCCTCTACCTTCAGTTGTCTTCCCTTTAGGCTCAAAATTTTTTATTCGTTTTTCATTTTCCGTCCCTGTTCACTTTTTGATATATTTTTTTTTTTTTGCAACTTTCTAAAATTTAAAGATGCACACATGCGAGTTTTTTACAGTTTTGCCCCCCTCCTGTCCTGCTGATTATTTTAAGGGGTCATGTCCCGGGGTTATTTTAATTTCTTAAATTTCGAAATATTTTAAAATTTTAAAACAAAACTTTAAACGTCCATAACTCAGAAACTAAGCCTCTTAGCTCAATTTTGACAAGCATTTTCTGGATCCAAACTATATGATCTATAATTACCTATGCAATGATACCATACTTGTTCTTTCCCCGCTTGATGTTGCTCACCAACACTGGGTTTTATTTTTGAAAATTTCTGAATTTATCTTAAAACTACATTTTTTTTTTTTTTTTTTGGTCTAGGTTTCCCCCCTTGTATTTTGTTATATTATTATGCTTTTATTCCTTTTCAGTGCATTTTATGGTATATATCTTATATATATTTAAAAAATTCTTCACTTTTATATTATTGCAATACCTCGCTCTATTATGTCTTCCACAAATACTATTAACGTGTCTGATGCTGAATTCCCCCTCTTCCTCTCTCCTCCCTTCCCCCCCCCCTGGTGCTACAACTTGTGTTACAGATGCTCCTGCCTACACAAACTCTGGTGATATAAACACTTCTACTCTCAGCCAACCCATTTTAAAACTTGTCGATATGAAGGACAGCAGAATCTCGGCAATGCTGAGACCTTCCTACTCTGAGGCTACTACTACTAAGACTGTCGGTACTAGAGCTTCATATGGTTTGGCCTCCAGCTCTCGCATCTCTCCCTCTGGTTCACGTTCTCAAGGATCATACTTCGAATCTTCTAGAAACGTCAGTCCCGTTCCTGCTAATCTGACCACTCCTCTTCACAAAGTGTCCAGTACCAATCCTGTTCCTGTCATCCCGACTACTTCCTTCCAAAAAACGTCTTCAATCTCCTCTCCAACGCATTCTGCCGCAGACTCTGAAGAAACGCTTTCAGCGACAAACACAGTAGAAACCATTGACGATACTTCAGATTTTTGTAACCAATATCTTTCTAAAGTTCTCAAGAGAGTTGACCAAATCCAAAACTATTTACATCGATACGTAAGACTCAATCAAACCCATTCCTATTACTTGGACCAAAAATTTTCTGACTTAAAGGCTGCCTCGGTTCTGTTCGAAAACCAGTATAAGTGTTCAACTCTGCCTACCATCTCTTCCTCTGAGGCCTCCATTACAGACCTCAAAAACTCTCTTACTGAAGATCTCCAAATAATGAAACATTCAATATCTCAGAGTTTACAGACATTTACTAATAATCTCAACGATAACCTCCCTGGTTTGATCAACAATACAGTTAAAGAGCAACTTGCTGAGTCTTTACCAACTTTTCTACCAATAACGCTTGCTCCTTCTTCCACTCCTGAAACCTCTAAACCTAGTTACTCTTCTGTTCTCCTACAGGGCAAGGATAGACTGAAGAATAACGCCCAACTCCGTGAAGATCTTTTCTCCTTTCCTTGCCCGAAGGACGTCAATGTTAAAAACATCGCCGCCCTCCCAAATGGTACCCTTAAAATCACTTGTGAAAATAACCTCGGCGATAACCTCCTTCCAACCTTTTTGAATTCTGCCCTCAGCAACAAGTTCAACATCAAACCGGAACCTCCGAAAAAGCAACCCCTCATTGTGTTCAATGTTCCGCCTGCTTTCACAGAAGACAATGTCAGATCTCTCATCTGCAACAACATCCCTTCAATCAGACCTGCAGATATCAGCTTCATTCGAAACTTTCGGAACCGGAGGGGGAATGCCAACTGGGTTCTCTTGATGGAACTTCCACAAGCTAGCCTCTTGTTAGATGCAAAGAAACTCTTCCACAATTTTACTTACTTTCTTGTCAAAAAATACATATCTTTAAAAATTTGTTATAAATGCCAAGATTATGGGCATACAGCTAACTACTGCTCATTTCCCACTGGCAACTGCAGTCGTTGCACTGCTAGCGACCATACACATCGTGACTGTAGAGCACGAACTCCTAGGTGTGTAAACTGTTGTACCGCTATCGATGCCAATCCCGGTTTGAATTGGAACTTTAACCACAGCGCCCGGGACCACGCCTCGTGCAGCGCTTACAAAAGAGCAATTGAGCATATCAAAAAACTTCAAAAAGAACAGAGATGAAACTCTTGCCCTTTGTCTTTTGGTTGGTATCTCACCACTGTGTTTGTTTTATTTCTTTTGTGTCTTTTATCTCTTGTTATTGTTTGAGTTCTTATGTTTGTCTTGTTTTTGTTCTGATCATATGTTTGCCTCACTCTGTGTCCTGGAACTGTTCTTCCCGGTATGGTTCTTAATATTATTCAAATTAATCTAAACCACTCCTTAGCAGCGCATAACAACCTTTTTCAATTTGCCCTAGAAAATAAAATCGATATTGCCTGCTTACAAGAACCATACCTAAACAAAGAGAATGTTCTCAAACCTCCTTTTGGCCTTCAACAATACCACTCTTCTTCCAAAAAAGCAGCGATTGTCATTTTCAACCCAAATTTAACTGTTCACTTAAAACTACAATCCCTTTCATTTGTTTTACTAGAAATCACACTTCCCAATAACACATCTCTTAATTTAGTCTCTACCTATTTTCCCCCGCGCGACAATATTAATGAGCTCCTCTCGGAATTTTCAGATCTTCAAATTTTATCATCTGAGTATATAATTCTTGGTGACTTCAATTCCAGGGCCCAGATGTGGGGCTATGACTTCATTGACCGACGGGGTTACAGCTTGATCGATTTTTGTTTAGAAAATAACTTAACTGTCGTAAATGATCCGAAGCGGGGTCCTACATTTGTCTCACACTCAGGCAAGGGCTTCCCGGATTTGACTCTGGCTACTTTTGGCATATTTGACAGTATTCAAAATTGGGAGGTCCTCTCAGATGACTCTCTTAGTGATCATAAATATATTAGATTTGCAATTAATGTCGACCTTTCTTTTAATGATTCCTTTTTCTTGAAAACAAATTACAGTTTAGGCAAATTCCTTTATAATTTTAAATCTCACGTTAAAACTTTTACCTCTCAGATTGACTCTATAAATGATACTCCCTCTCTGGACACCTTCATTGAATCTTTTATCAAAAAAACACAGGAATGTGCTTTCAAATTTATTAGAAAGAAAAAATCGACAAAAAATTTTAATTTCAGTTGGTGGAGTCCAGAACTCTCTAAATTCAGAAACTTCGTCAATGCTCTTTATAAAAGAGTAAAGTCTCTTGAGAGGGCCTCCGCTTCTTCTGAAATAATCTCAGAAGCTTTGGTAAAATATAAACTTAACAGAGCAAAATATAAAATTATGATTTACAGAGCCAAATCCGCTGCCTGGAAAAACCATTGCTCAAGCTGCTCTTCCAAATTTGGATCCATTTTCAAGTATACGTTTAAAAAAAATAAACACTTTAACGATATAAACCTTCAATTTTCAGATAATATTAACCTCAGTTACGGTGAAAAAGTTGAGCGCTCGATGGACCACTGCTTCAAAAACGATCCTGAATTCTCTTCATTTCCCTCGCTTTCACTTCCTCCCGGCGGGTTGGGCTCGGTTTCGGATGTTGAGCTCCTTCTCGTCTTCAACCATCTCCCCAATGGTAAAGCCCCTGGCGTTGATAACTTAGATTTCAACATCTGGAAAAATGTTTTCAAATCCTTTCCCTCACTTGTCTCCAAAATTATCAACAAAATTTGTTATCTTGGTCATTTTCCTAGCTCCTTAAAAATCTCAAAAATTATTTTCCTGAATAAACCTGGTAAAGACCCCGCTCTCTGTACTTCATACCGCCCCATTTGTTTACTCCCTACATTTGGCAAAGTCATTGAAAAATTTTTTATCAATAAATTAAATTTCTGGTTGAATTCAGAAGGTGCTCTCCATCCCCTCCAATTTGGGTTTCGGGAGCTTCACAGCTGTGAAGATGCTGCACTCAAGCTTGTTAAACATATTGAATCCCTTCGATCAGTCCATCATGTCTCCCTTACCACGGTAGACATCTGCGGGGCCTTTGACAGCTTAAATTGGAATGTTCTTCCCTCTACTTTTGAAAAAATTAACCTCCCTCTCCCTTTTCGTGCTTTTATTTATTCATATTTGTCCTCCCGTTCTATCACTTTTACCGGTAACAATTTGTCCCTCTCTAAATTACTTTCTATGGGTGCTCCACAGGGTTCGGTAATTTCTCCGATCCTGTGGAATATCTATTTGAATAGTATCTTAACCCTTAACAACGACCTCTTCTACCTGCAGGCCTCTTCTACCTGCAGGCCTTTGCGGATGATCTGGCCGTGGTCACGTCTGGTTCCGATATTCAATTTACCACCCAAAACACAAATCAAATTCTTGGATTCCCTCACTTCCTTGAAACTTTCAATTTCCCACGAAAAATCAAAATGCATTATTATCAACAAATACAGATCCAAAAGAAAATATAATCGATGTATTAGACTTCAGAATAAACCCATCAAAATTTCTAAAACTCTTAACTACCTAGGTATTATAATTGACAATAACTTAAAATGGAGCGCTCACATATTCTACTTAAAAGAAAAATGTTTCAAGTTGTCCTCAACATTTGGAAAAATTTCTGGGAATAACTGGGGGGTTAATAAAGCTCTTTTAAAAATATGGTACTTGACTGTAATTGAAAAGGTTATTATTTACGGATCTGGGGTTTGGGGGGGTAATCTCACACGGGATCAAATTTCAAAACTTACTTCATTACAAAGAATCTTTTTATTAAAAATCTGCCCTGGTTTTCGGACAACTTCGAACATTTCTCTTTTTTCAATTACCGGTATTCCCCCTGTCCATTTAGTCATTAAAACTCTTTTTATTAAATATAACTTTTGGAAACATAAACTTAACTTATTTTCGGACCCCTCCATTCCCTCCCCTGATCAATTTGATTCCCTTTGTTCTCTTTCTAGCCTTCCTCCTCCCCTTCGTGTTTTAAATTTTTCTTCCTCGAACCCTTCCTCGTTTTCTAGGTTTAATGTATTCACAGATGGGTCAAAACTGGATAATAATGTAGGTTTATCAATATGCATTTTCGAAAATGATCGACTGATCGAATCATTATCCTTTAAACTTAGAACTGGAAACACAGTTTTTCAAGCCGAACTTGAGGCCATCAACCAGGCCATCCTCTGGGCCGGCAAAAACAATTTAAAAATCAACATCTTTTCGGACAGTCAGTCATCTATTTCGGCTTTTAAATCTATCAAGAATAAAACGAAATTTCTATCTAAAATTAAAACTAATGCTCACCCCTACAAATCATTAATTAACTTATCCTGGGTCAAGGCCCATTCTAATATTCAGGGCAACGAAGTCGCCGATGAACTGGCCAAACAAGCTACGATCTCCGGCACCCCACTCCTTATACCTTTTCCCTACTCCTTTTTGATTAATAATTGTAAATCTTTCCTTCTTAAAAATTGGCAATCTCTTCTTAATGATTATATTTCCCCCCGGACTCATGACCCTGCCAGAATTCTAAGCTATTTACCCAAAGTCAACCCCAATTTTCAAATTTATAACAAATTCTTAATCTATTTTTTAACGGGTCATGGTCCTTTTCTTGACTATCTTCATTTTTTCAAACATAAACGTTCTTCAAATTGTCTTTGTAATTCATATGGTGACGTAGATCATTACGTCTTTAATTGCCCCCATACCTCAAAATTTCACTTAACCCGTCCTCCAGATAATCTTCGTGCGACTTGGTTCTCTGGTGTCAGAACCAATAAAATTCTTTTAAATAGGTTGAAAAACTGTGTTTTAATTGCGAGAGAAATCTCCAATCAGGTTCCTTAGCAAGCTTGGTGCCAACTGCTTTCAATTTTCTTCGGTCAATGTTGTCCTCCCTGTTCCAGGCGTTTGTCTCTTATTGTTTCTGTACTTACACTTTTCGGTGTCCGTCTTTTGTCTATTTTGTTTCCTGTTTATATTTCTCTGTTGTATATATCTGTTTCCCCTGTGTTCCTCGGCTGTTCATATATCTGAAAGTCTTACCATGCACATGTAGTGCTATATTGCACTTAACTTTTTCCGGTTACCTCAACTGATTGTAACCTTTATTCAGCTATGTTCTTTTTGCTTTCTTTTGTTGGTTTTTACTGTATTGGCCCTTTTCCCGCGGTTGCTCGGATTCTTTTGGCCATACGTTTTACATAAATTTAATTTCATTTTAAGAAAATAATTTAATTTTTACCTCAAAATTCAAAATTTGTTGAAATCTACGTTTCTTTGCCTCCCTTCCCACTGTATTTTATGTAAAACTCTAAAACTGTCTGTATATATATTTACCATGTAACCACTTTATTGAATTTTAAATAATTGCAGACTGAAACTTGGTGACTGACTGGAGGACGGTTTCGGCTAACCTCCTCTCCCGGCCACACATTAAACTGCCGTAAGCCCTAGGGTTGGCTGTGTAGTCTGGGCCTTCGACATCGACATCGACATGATTGCAAATTATAAGTTTCTTTATATTATATACTCCGTATGAAGAACGGGTATGCTGCTAGTAATATTTATATAAATGGTTCCAGTATTCTTTTTTCTTTCGACGTTAAGTTCTTGGGCATGATTTTACAGAATGATTTAAAATGGAATAAACGAGTTGACCCCGTATGTAAACATTGGATTAGTTAGAACTAAATTATCTTTTTTTACCAAAAACTGTTTTAATTAGGCTCTATTACGGTTTAGTTTTTCCTCATCTGTCTTATTGTAATCTAGTTTGAAAATTAATTAATAAATTTAACAGGCTTCGCATTCTACAAAATAAATATCTATCTCTTCTTAAACATTCCTTTGATTTGAATATTCATCACCACGATATTTGTTCTCACTACAAAATTTTGCCCGCCGCTAAGAGAGATGTTTCTGCTACAGGTGTTATTTATTTACCTATTATTTATTTGCTTTATTTATGTTTCAGCATATTCATCCTAATGAGCATTGTAGTATGACTCTGAATAAGAATCAATCTTTTTCTCATCCAAACAGCTTCTTCCTAAATATTAATTCCACTGGCTCAAGATTGATTTCCACTTTTCTTAAAATCATCACTGAACCATGAAAATAGTTTGACTCAAAGACGTTTCTGTTACAGGTGTGGCCTATTATTTATTTGCTCTACTAGTTGTTTCTTGTTTATTTTCGTCTGCCACAGATCATAGCGTGTTGCCAGTTTGGTTGGGGGCTGTGTCAGGCCTATCTCAAGTGCCTTTCTTCGCAGTTATACTTCACTCGGAAGTCCAAATTGTATATGTTGTGCATCTTGTGTGGCAAAATAAAGTTTATTTATTATTTATAGGTGGTCCATTTGAGGATCGCGAGACAGGAATCCTTCCCACGAGGAAATGGCATTTCATGTTTAGCTCATATTTAGATAAAGATATTTAAATAATACAGTTAGAAAAGAGACTGCTGTCAAAACAAAATATTAAGATTCCAAGTTATTGTATAGGATGTAAATGTCATTTTATTTGGATGTCATTTGAGAGGCTGGATTTTAAAGCTAACGTACAGGATGCGTCGAAAGTTTCAAAAATCCGTTTCGATTTTAGCAAGAGGGTTTTATTTTAAGACGTGACACGTGTTTTGTCAAATATGAAATTGGGATAAAAGGTTCCCTCGTTTCGTCTAATAACGACGACTCGACTTATCCCATATGAATCCCATATTAAAATATTTCGGAGTTTAAGATATTTATGAATAAGAATCTCATTGGGCTATTCCTTTCATTATTAAATCGTCTGGGAGTTTTCCTTCCTAAAATGTTGGGGTCCTATCCGACATACACTGGACGAGAATGGCAGATGGTTAGAGCCAACCCCCATGTCGAGCCCGATAGATGGCTTCACGGCGCCTTCGAAGGATTTTATTTTTGTTTAAAATGATATCCTTCAAAAATATCTACACGAGCCTAAACTATTTCTGGAACTCCCTATTTTTATGGCTTTAAATCCATCGACGGTTCTTCGGCTTCAGATTCTTTGGAAGAGTTTTCATCTAAACCTTATTGTTTCTCGTCGGCCGTGCTGTTGAAAAAAATCGATTTTCACGCCCGCCACTGTTCTCGTAAGTTTAATGGAATTCATGCCTTTTCTTGGATCCGTTGGAGATTCTTCAGCTCTCGCCATTCCACGTGTCAGAAAAAGAAAATCGTTTGAAAATCATTTCGATGATCTTCTCCATCCGTTTAAACGTTTCATTTGCATCTTAACCACTCCTTCTGGATGAGTTACTTTAAAGTAGGTGAAAATGGGGCCACTTCATGAGACGCGGAGTTGTTTCGCTTCCCAGATAAGGGAAGCACTTTTCTCTAATCAAAATCCCCTCCCCACTCCAAGATCCCTTTGGATGGGTGCTTTTCCATTTGGATGGGTGCACATGTGTTCGTGCGAATGGAACGGTGTATTGTTGTGAGTGAAAGCCACTCCAATCGACACCCTGTTGATCTCGAAAGAGATGAGAATTAATGATTAAGAATAATCCCATTTAAGAACCGGCACGATGAGCATCCCGTGGCCTCGCACAGTCCGCTTTCGATCGGTACAAATTCACTAGAGAACAAAAAATAGTTTGAAAATTTCAAAACCGACTCAATTTTAATGGAGCGAAATAAAAATAAATTCGTAAAGCAAAATGAGTTTTCTACTCTTAAATGATGTTATAGAGTCCAGACTCTTTTCAGACATAAATGATCTTAACGGGATGCGATACGTATTTCAATTTTTCTGGGATTCCCCGTTGTAGATGTACATGTACGTTGTATGTAATACATGCGTGTACCTAGACACGGCGAGAATGTAAACGCCGCATTATGTTCCGGTGGTTCCCCTTTCACGTAGCATTAGACAGACATGTAGCAGCGACTGCTGGATGGGCGTGGTGACGCTGTCGGCTGTATATGGATTCTTCCAGAACAATTATCAAAAATGATCTTAACGGGATGCGATACGTATTTCAATTTTTCTGGGATTCCCCGTTGTAGATGTACATGTACGTTGTATGTAATACATGCGTGTACCTAGACACGGCGAGAATGTAAACGCCGCATTATGTTCCGGTGGTTCCCCTTTCACGTAGCATTAGACAGACATGTAGCAGCGACTGCTGGATGGGCGTGGTGACGCTGTCGGCTGTATATGGATTCTTCCAGAACAATTGTCAAAAATGATCTTAACGGGATGCGATACGTATTTCAATTTTTCTGGGATTCCCCGTTGTAGATGTACATGTACGTTGTATGTAATACATGCGTGTACCTAGACACGGCGAGAATGTAAACGCCGCATTATGTTCCGGTGGTTCCCCTTTCACGTAGCATTAGACAGACATGTAGCAGCGACTGCTGGATGGGCGTGGTGACGCTGTCGGCTGTATATGGATTCTTCCAGAACAATTATCAAAAATGATTGGAATGGTTTAAACCTCGTCGGAGCATATTATGGAAGTGGATCCCAATAGGGAACGTAGCCTTACCATTCGCCGAACGATAAACGACGCAATTCGTTGCTACAAAGAAATGTGTGAGGAGAAAAGGCCGAAGAAGAAAAATGGGCAGGCGTCGATATTGCAATCTTTAGAGAATAAAAACTGAATTACAAAAAACGGGCATTTTTAAAAATTATTTCTAATAAAGCCATTTGAATTTATGAATCGCGTTTTATTTATTGAAGAACAGGGAGACATTTTATTTTTTTTAATGTATTGAGTTCCTCGACGAGACCCATTTCAAACAGTCCGGGATGTCCATCCGGACTGTGCGAGGTATATGCAATCGATTCGTGTAAATAGTAGAAGCCAATGACTTTGAAACACGACAAAATCTTTTCCTTGATATGTCTCTATTCCGAGGGAAATGGGTTAGATTCATTTCAACCCCCAAATAGATGTTCGATATTAGACGTCATCGTTACCTGGTGTTGGTCCCTCCCAGTCCGACGTAGCTCGCTTCCGTCTCGTAACTGTACTCGATGCACGGATCCTGACATTGCCTCTGCATGTTCGTCACTGAAAGGAATTCATTCTCTTTACTGTCACACATTTAAAGAACATTCATATGCGAACATTTATAATGAGCGCGAAATCCAACGGATGCTTCACTGCCCGAACAGCGTTATTATTATTAGTATTATTATTTTATTTTCGGATGACTCTTTTAGTTATTTCAGGTTTTAGGGACGATCTTGGACGATATTCACACCCATCGGCTTCTGAGTGACCTAAATTAGTATCACTATTCTGACACCATCGAAAAGATAGGAAAATTTCCCTTTCAAACAAACTTGAAACGATGAATAGACAATTTTGAAAGAATTTAAAAGATATACTATATGCTTTCCGTGCGTTTTTAAACCTCCGATTTTTATAGTAATACGATATACAAAAATGGGCATGCTATCCGACTTTCATTCTTTTACAACAGCTCCTAAATGTCTCACAGACTACTCCGAAAGTATAATTTAATAAACCCATCCGGTGATTCATTATACATTTTTTTAACGAACAATGTCTTCAATATGTGTAGTCGCCATTTTTTTCGACCCATCGACCACAAAGGTCATCGAGCACAAAAGGTTTGGCAGTCGTCACAAGTGGCAGGCTGCATGCCAGACGCCTCAAAAGTTGAATTTTTGAAACTTTAAACATCTATGCTTCAAAAACCTACGCGTAGAATTCAATAAAATTTTATATTGAGAGGTTTTAAAATAGGTGCATTAAGATTAAATAAAAAAATGAGTCTGTTATAATTCACCTTTTTTTTCCCCGACATAATTTTAAATGTAAAAAAAAATTAAAGTATCAAAATATAAAACTTTTAATTAAGAATTGTCATTTGGGTTATCCTACTACGTATTCGAAATTAAAATCTATATCAATAAGTACGTATCTTCGTGCGATATAGCTAAAAATCTCTTAGGACACACATCCAAAGCATAAAAGTTTCAATTGACAGTTGAAATGCGCCCTGCGATGCGAAAGCGCGTTGGAAAAATCGTTTTTGGGTCTTCTAGTATCGGATAGGCCACGTTGGATGAATGCTAGATTTGTAAGTTCGCATTGATCTTGTAAAAAGCTAACGAATGACAGGTGGGTTGATGGGGTAAGTTGGGACGAAAAATACAAAAATAATTGAGTGAAAATTATATTTTTTGTCTGATTGTCGATCTCTTATATTAAATAACACCCAGAAAAAAAAAGTTTCATTTCTTTGCGAAGGAAACTTTTTTAACAGTTGGCAACGGAATTTTGGACTTTTCAGTGTTTGTTTGTCCTAAGAGATTTTTAGCTATATTTCACTAAAATATGTACGTATTGATATCGCTTTCACTTTTAAATAAGTAGAAGGATAACACAAACGACCATTCTTAATTAAAAGTTTTATATTTTAATTTTTTTTTTTTTAGTTTAAAATTTGCGTTGGGATATTAATACTAATTTTTTTTTTGCATAATCTTCACATATTTTAAAACATCTAACTATAAAATTTTATTGAATTCTACGCGTAAGTTTTTGAAGTCTAGATGCTTAACATTTCAAATACTCAACTTTTGAGGCGTCTGGCATGCCACCAGTAACGACTGTCAGACTCATAAGTTCGTTAAAGGAGACATTAAAACCTATCCTTCGACACCCATTTCATCCGATGGCTCCAGTCGATGGCCATTTTAGCCTATTTCAAACATACGCCCAGAGCGAAAGCCACCTGAGGGGACTGCCTCCTTTGACACCTCGAAGTTCTACCCCATGTAATGCTCAAACCTTTCAACGATATACCCAAGATCCTTCAAGTACAGCTGGCCATCTTTGCAGATGACACAGCACTAATTTCTAGAAGCTTATCACCTAAATTCGCTATTAATACACTCCAAAGCTACATAAAGAATAGTCTTGAGCACTGGCTCGTTACCTGGAGAATCAAAATTAATCCGACCAAGAGTGCAGTCGTCATTTTTCGACCGAACTACCGAGAACTTAGACTCAGTAACTTCTCCCTTAAAATTTTCAATGATCCGATCCCCTTTTCACAGTCTGCAAAGTATTTGGGCGTCACTTTGGACGCCAAATTGCTTTTCTCTGAGCACATCACGAATAAAATTGCATCTGCTAACAAAACCTTTGTTGCCCTTCTCCCACTTCTCGGTAGAAAGTCTCACTTATCCCTTTACAACAAACTGCTCATCTACAAACAAATCATTGCACCAGCGTTTTTGTATGCATGTCCTGTCTGGGGTTCGGCTGCAAAAACGCACATCGAGATATTGCAAGTGTTTCAAAATAAGGTCTTGCGCTGTATTGTGAAAGCGTCCTGGTTTGTCCAGAACGAGGTGATACACCATGATCACAAAGTCCCACACGTTGCTGGGCACATTCGGAAAACTTCTCAAATTTTTTTCAGGAAGAACGCTAGTAAACCCTGCCTGAGAGACGTCGATAGTAGCTACGACACTTCCACGACTTCCTACCTTGGGAAAAGAAGGCCTAGACACCTTCTCACCGAGCCTGCGGTGCCTCCGTGGAAGCGCCCCAGATATTCTACGCCCCAGGCAGGCGTTTCCTAACCTTGTTGGCCGGACGGCGAAGAAGGTGGCCATTACACTTCGGGACTGCTTCGGCAGGCCCGGAGTGGAATGGAGCATTCTGATTCGTCCTCCCCGGCGAGCTCTCAATCCCTTTGAACTTTGCTTTGCCCGCGCCGTTGATGCCAGCCCGGTCCTTTTTTAAGTCAGCCATTGCTAACTCTGGTTAGACCTTTGTACATAAAGTAAATTGTGTTAATTTAAAGTAAAAATTTTAATCAAATTGTAAATTTAAGTGTATTGTGTGCCTGATAATGGCCTTCTTTTTTCACAACAAGAACGACGTAAATGTAATTAAATCTAAATTGTAATATAATTTTGTAAATAGTGAACCTTTAAAACTTTGTACCTGCAACTCTAATTGTAGACTTGCTTATTTATTTAACTGTAATCTTGCTCCTAAACTTTAGTTTAAGCATAACTTATTGTAAAACTATTTTCTGCATCTTAAATTGTAACTTTGTATTGCACTTCTGCATGCATTTCTATTGGTCGTCAGTTCCCTGGCCCCGCCCTCCCCTTCTCTTCCAGCCACCACAGTTCAGTACTCGGCCATACAGCCATTCCAAGATGCAGGCGACAACTTCCAACAGTCGCCACTGGATTCTGCACAGCACCCCAGCTGGAGGAGTGCATATTGCTGTCATATTCCATGCTATAAATACTCACAGTGGACATTATCATCTTCGATGTGGGCCCGAAGTGAAGCGTCTTGGCTGGCTTTGTACTCGATGGGTCGGCAAAAATGGGCTGACTCGCCGACTACAAATAGTGAAGACGTTTAAAACTCTTAGAATGAATCACGGGATGGGTTTATGAAACTATATTTTTAGAGCAGTCTGGGAAACATTTAGGAGCTGCTGTAAAAATTGAACATCGGATGGCATCCCAATTTTTGTATATCGTAATATAAAAATCATAGAGGTTTACGGATCCTTCGACTTTTGACTACTAACGCCATCTATTGGCAATATAGTGCCTTTTCCCAAGGTTTTCTAATTTCGTGAATTTAAAAGAGGATGTTCTAATATTTTTAATTTTGTATGATATTATCATTATAAGTATTGTGCTGGAATTGGATGAAAATTCAATGGGATTGCATTAAGTTTCGAATTTAAAGGAACTTTTCTGCGATTTCAAGTATTTTCATGTATTTGTGTGACAAGACCGATTCTGTTGGTAGATTTTTATCAAATAATGTTGAGCTTCCGCAAGTGACGGATTTCGGTTTTGTGGTTTGGGGGTCTTTTCACGCCTGTTACGCCGATGTACACGGATTTTTATTTTGTTATTTTATAACTACCCAGCTTTAACTCCAGGACAACGACTGGTTTATTTTCGAGTGTTTTATATAATATATTGTTGGAGTCATTTTAACCTTGTATTGTTATAATGTACATAGTTCTTCCGACTTTAAAGGACTGGAACTCGCGAGTTCATTTGCACCCATTTTCCCTCTGAAATGTCAGCCTATCCATTTAAGTAAAATTCGCCCCACAGCCTTTCCTTTGAAAATAAAATTCTCCCCATTTACAATCTCTCGTTTTGAGGGTCATTCATCGTTGTTGCAGATAAAGTGAAATTTGTTGCAGAATTGTTGCAGAAAGTGAATCGAATGCAGATAAAGTGAAATTTCGGGATGTTAGAGCCAGAAAAATGTTTGCAATCGCTTCTTTCACAGGCAAAAAACGGTTGACGGCAGACTGCTTTTGTAAGAGATATGCTATTAGTTGTGTCTAAACCCATATTGTAACATTAGTTATGTTTATGATGGCAACACCCTTTCTTGTGTTGTCAGAATGGCAACGGTTGTTTATGTTCGATGTTTTATGCGTTTGTTTTGTATGTTTTTGTGAGATGCTACGTGATGCATTTCTTTTCGTTTAAATAGGGTTCTGTCTAATATAGTAGTAATGTTTACTATTTACCATAAACACCCACTGTCTCTGCTAAAAGTAATCATTTTACTTTTAGCAGAGATTATGGGTTATGGTTGTTTCTCTGCAAAACGGTAATATGTCAATACGTTCTAGATATTTTGCCTTTTCTCGGCCTGTTTCCATCCAAACAATCTCCTTGTTTTAAAACAGATGTTAAACGAATCAAAGTTTTCCTGGTGTATTTTTAAACAACTGAAGTCATTTAAAACAAGAAAGATCAATCATGCATAAAATGCATGCATTATGAAACACTTTACAACTTCAATGCCATTTTATTTAAACATTTCTAAAATGCGGTACATTCCTCGGTAATATTTTTAAAATGATCACATTCAATGCTACATTCATTCATTATATTTGAAAACTTAAAACTTCATCGAAAAACATGAACTTCATTCAAATGACGGCATTGAAATATAAATTGCCTGGTTTAAACATCTCTAAAATGCGATACATTTCTCGGTGATATTTTTAAAATTATCATAATACTAAAATCATTTATTATATTTGAAAACTTCATCGAAAACAAATGAACTTTATTCAAATGAAGTCATCGAAATATAACACGCCTGGCTCTCTCTATAAAAGCAGCATTTCATTCATAATCCTTTTTCCATTCATTTCATTCATCACAGTACTATAATAATTTATTTTATTTAAAAACTTAAGATCATGGAGGTACAAGTCATTAAACTCTATGCTTAAAACTTCATTGAAAAAATCGCCTGCTTCTTTGTGAAAGCCCCAGGCCGTCCGGCTCGTCCAGAGGACTTGGAGCAACAAAATGGACGACCGGGCCTGCTTCTTTGTGTAAAATCAATGAATATTTCATTCATATCAGCTATATTGCAGACTCTATGAGCTAAATAATTTTGCGTTAAAAAAATGCAGTAATTCTTATACAACTCATTCTACATCTTTTGGTGTTTACGTTCACCATAATTGAAAATTAGGCTTCGTTGTTAGAAATAATCAAAGTTGGATGATCATTTAAGCTGAAATATATTGTAATTGCGTTGTTTCAGTATGTAGATGCACAGACATTAAGCAAAAATAAAGCGGTTTTAGGACGGATACAACACTCAATATGCATTAAAAAGAACTTTAAAAAATCACGATTTTGACGCAAGATGGATGCCCTATTTTATTTTGAAGTGGGTCACGTGATCTCTTCATTTAATAGTCACATAATCTCTTCATATAAAAGGTGTAGTTATTATTTTAATTTTTATTTAGAAAACTACTGAATATATTTCGCTGAAATTTTTTTTTATACAGGGTGATTATAATTAAAGTTGCTATTTTAAAACGCTGTCAAGTAAGAACTACTGGTCAGAATGAGCTGAAATTTGACTTGAGTATACGTGGAGCAATGGAATTTTGTTTGGCGAAAAAGAAAATTACTTCAAAAATGTACCAAAAAATGGCAATGTATGAATCCAACATGGAGTTTGCTTGACGAAGAACGAAAAAATGAGCCGCTAGGTCGCGCGTAGAAGCACACCTCTAATCTGGGGGTATGCTCATTAAGACTAGGCATACGCACCGCACATTACAGTTGTGCTAAAAACGAGGAGCACATGCAATTCTCATTGTCAGGACTCTGTCACTGAAGGATTGTGCTTTGCTCGTGAAACTTTTCTACCAGAACGGTGACTGTGCATTAACTGAGGTTCGACGAACTTAGCTGACTTAAAAGCACGCATTGCGCACCCCATCTACAGCATCACCTCTGACACCCTGCGATCTGTTGTGGAACATGCTGTTTTGCGTTTCCAACTCGCAGCCGAGCACGGTGGACAGCATATTGAACATTTCTTGCGTATTAGGTGTTTGTTTCATGTTTTTATGATGTTTCAATCCATTATTAAATGAAGTGATGTTGATTACATTGTCGTTTTCTTTAGTTGACTATTGGTTTCTTTCGGCCAACAACACCCCGTGTTTGGAAAATACAGCGCCGTCTATCGGTACATTTTTGAAGTATTTTTTTTTTCTTCGGCAAAAAAAAATTCCATTGCTTCACGTATACTCGTGTCAAATTTCAGGTCATTCTGACCAGTCGTTCTTACTTTACAGCGTTTTAGAATCGCAACTTTAAAACTGTCGAAGCCATTTGTGCATTTTAAATTCGCTTGAAAAATGTTTGGAAAATGAGGTCCCATAGGGTTCAATCTATTTCATTTTTTCAACCTGGGTTCCCTCCAAAACGAATTGGGTGATATTATTCATTTATATTCCCATAGGTCCCACAGACCGTCTGAACAACTTACTGAAATTTTATTTTGATCAAGTCACTTTTACGGCAGTGATCGTGCTAACGGACAGACAGACAGACAGAATGAAGGAAGTCCTAAACACTTTTCAACTACGTTGTAAAGTGTTAAAAACAGATTGATGGCGAGTGCTTCGTCTCCTCTTCATGTGGATGGTCTTGCGTTCGTCCAATTCTAAAGTGCCTCACAGAAATTTTATCTCCGGACTGTCCAGCCGACGCTCTACCGTTCTGGTCTGCAAAATGTTTCCACTTACCGGATCTCTTTGTTCTAAATACAAACAAAAAATCGTTTAAAGAAAGTATCTTCCGAGGACATCGAGCGAAGGGTATTTCTCAAGCCATTCCCCACCACCTACTTACGGTTGTCCTTGAGGGCTGCGTGGATGAAGCAGTTGTACATGTCTACCGGATCGCAGACTCGTGGCGAGGGGGCTCCTGAAAAGAGACGCACAAAATTGAAATCTATTACAGTGCTCAGATGATGCATTCGATGTTTCTTCCGTTGCAAAATGCGTCTACGGCGCCACACCCCTATCGAAACAAAGACGCGGCGTTCTACTTCTGTACCCAATAAGTTTCGATCGGTTCAACCGTTTCGGAGGAATGCGTACTGCTCAAGACAGGAAAAAAAGGTCCCCTTCCCGTATTCACATCGCATTCTGTCATCGGCGTTTCAACTGTGGGTGCATGTCCGCAATCCCTGAAATATTTCCTGTAGAAGACCGTTCCATATTCGTAAACAATCCTGTCATAAGAAAAGGTCAAGCCTCATAGAACGGGGCTGAATCAGTTCGTTATTTTAAAACCCGATGGATGGTGTCCGTACCGGCCGTTTTCCCCGTCCCAAGAATGGGAATTGTATTCGTAATATTCGAAACCGCCACTTTATTGGACGTTCAAAAGAATAGTGTCCTTTTTCACCAACCATTCACTTAAACAAAACAGGTTAAGATACTAAAATATCGAAAACTAGGAGCTCGATCCAATATAGCACAGTTCTTTTAAAGCTCCACAAGCGAATAGAACATTCGCTTGTGGAGCTTTAAATAAAAAAACGATCCATTCTTGCTTGGCGTTCCACGTTTACTTTGGGAGAGGACGCGCTTGGAGAATGAAGCATATGGAATCGTCATCTATTTCACAGAGACGATTCCTCGGAAACTAGACCCACTTTCAAAATCTATAAAAATGAAATTGAAAATCTGTCGGTCTGTCCCGTCATCACGGGAGAACGGCTGAACCGAATGGGATGAAATTGTGTGGGTAGCCAAGAAATAGCCCCATTTAAAATGGAGTCCATGTTTTGAGTTTCTACGACCAGTGGTTCTCGAGATATTACTAAAAAATGAAACTTTCGCTTGTCTCCCCATCACGAGAGAACGGCTGACCTGAATTGAATGAAATTGTGTGGATAGCCTTGAAATAGCCCCCCATAAATTGGGTCCAAGTTTCGGGTTTCTAAGACGAGGGGTTATCGAGATATTAATGAAATCGTTTGTTTGAAACGTCAAAGTGAATTAAAACTTTATCTCTGAGTTGGGCGGAGATTTTTGCGCTAATGAGTCATTATCTGAAAGCATGAATTTAAATGGAAAATCTATCTCCATGGTTTATTTTTCACAAGCTTTTTACTCAACAATGTAAAGTATAAATAAATCAAAATGATTATTTAATTTCGCATTTTATGAGGAAGATTCTATCTTATATTATGTTGCTCAGCAGCGCATTTAAATTTAATGTGTTTGTTAATATTTATTATTATTTTTTCGATTTGAATAATAAATAAATGGATGTAAAAATATATATATTATAAATGAACGGTTTACTTTTTTATTTAATTATATTAATTGTGGACTGCGTACATCACTTTCATTTATTTTGGCAAAGAGTGTTTAAGCTTATATATTGTGTTTAACTAATAAACTCATAGATTGTGTTTGCCCAATAAATTCATTTAGCCGATGGTTGAAACAGAAAAGAGTAGAACGGGTATATCTTCTAATAGAATTTTAGTGTTTTCATTTAGTGTACACAAACGGGATCAGGATGTTTTATTCTTCAGATCTGCAAATTCAGAGCTACGAATTTCGCGGAATATCGGAGCAACTTTTCTTAAACGTTGCCAAATTGACGGAAATGTCGCCAAATTGATAAAAACGACGCAAATCAATGAAATTAAATTTTTTTTTTTTTAGGAGTACTGAAACGATGTTTAGGTAGGATTTGTCGGTCAGTCCATCCATCCTACTCAGTAATACATTTAGCGAATTTGTAAAATCTCACCCAATTGATAAAAATGTTTGTAAATCCATAAAAATATCATGAAAGTGATAAAATTGCGCTTAATAGATGAAATGGATTGTGTTTTGTTAGCGGATAGTATTGTGATGATGTTTCGTCATAGTGTCGCCAAATGGGACTGCCAGTTCTACAGTCCTACTTGGCGATCAATTTGGCGATTTTTTAAATTGTCGCTAAATTGACGAAAATATCGCCAAACCTTTCATGGAGATAGAATTATTCAGACGATATGATTTCCATCCGTTCATTTGAAGCAAATGATATCATGTCGTTTAGCAACGGATGTAAATCCAATGTGTTTATGCGGCATACGATTTTTATTAAATCTTTTTCGATCTGAATAATAAAGATATGTATATAAAATAAATTTCATTGCTGTTGCATTTTTGACTGGATAATACCAATTACGGTCTTATCAGATTATTATTATTGACATTTTCGGGGATTGTTGATTCAGGGATTATTGATATTTTCAGGTTCATATGCCATTATTTTATTATGACAAAAATTGTTGAAACTCATTGTACGTTGTACAAGTCATTTTCTACAAATGCACGGGTATATCTTCTAATCTATGAGACTATAAATAGTACAGGTATATTGGCATATATTGGAATCCATTACGACCTTCTGGTATAAAAAATACGGGGATTATTGATATTTTCAATTTAGTACGTCATCTGTTTTATTTTGGCAGAGATTTTTGCGACTCATATTGTAATACAGGTCATCTTCTAACACACAGGCATATTTTCTAATCTGCGACACTATAAGTAGTACGGGGATATATATGTATATATATATGTCTTCCCATATAATTTTAGTGCTTTCATTCTGGCATATATTGGAATCCATTACGAGTTTATTGATATTTTCAATTTATACATGTATCTACTAATACAGGTTATATCTCCAAATATTCGAGTATATAAGTAGTACGGGTCCCATACAATTTTAGCGCTTTTATTTTGTATATATTGATTCAATTTCATATTTTTTGTATATGCTTTCAAAAGGGACCAGGGTGTTTTATTCTTCAGATCTGCCCGTGAAGATCATTTTGTATAATGAGAACAGATATTCTTAAACTTCTCTTTAGGAGCAATACATTTAATATTTTAACAGAATTTGCACATGATTGTGAATTATAAGTTTCTTTATATTATGTACTCCGTACGAAGAACGGGTATGCTGCTAGTATATATATATAAGGATTTAGAAAGTAAATTTTGTAATGCATACTTTTATCGCTTATTATTTAATAATTTCAAAGCTATTTTAATTGAAGTAAGAAAAGTTATAAAAAACAAATCTCGCTCAGACAGACCCTTAGTGAATAAACACCCTTAGTGATGTCGAAAATCAGAGCGTAAACGAAATAAGGCAGGCATCGAGTCTACCAAATGTGATCGATACCCATCCAGATCGTTCAAGCCATTCCATTTCATTCAAAGCAGTTAAAATATTAATAGTGGAGAATAACGGGATCGAGCCGCGTTCAATACAAGTGAAAAGGATTCCAGAAGTGAAATGTTATGAAATTGGGGTCATTCATAACATTATGTTTAATATGGTGTTCAGATGTACTGCCCATGTAAAACATATAATAGAATTATTTTCGGGAGATAAGTCAATATGTTTAGACGTGTCTCCGTACTTATATCAAAAAAATCTGATGTGGGCAACACATGACTTTCCTTATATAATGTAATGAATTGACTACTTTTACAGTCAAAAAATAGGTTTTTCTTATAGTAGATACTAATATTCTTTCCACGCATGATATTGAATTTTCGACAATCAGTCGTCATTTTCATGGATTGAGCGTCATTTCTATCCATTTGGCGAGATTTTCGTTCATTTGGCAGCATTTCAAAAAGTCGCCAAGTGGGCGACATTCCGCCAAATTCGTCGCCAAAATCTCGCCAAGCGTTATGCACTAAGAAATAAGTTATTCTTACAGCAGATAAATGACTATTAGCGTTCAAATACAAAAGTGTTACTCAGAGTATCTTTTATCATGAATGGAACGAGCTAGATTCACGAGAATGATGTCACCCAATGGATCGCATGGTATTACATATGAAAAGTGAACATGTTTATCAATAGGAATTTTTTTTTTTAATTTTATATGACTTTTTAATATTTTTTTTGAAAAATGTACAATATCTCGACAACGGCTCGTGTTAGCGTTCTAAAATTTATATCAATCGTTTTCTAATGAAAAATTACATAAGTCTATTTGTGTAACTTTATTAGTGGTTGTGCCGATTATTATTTTTGTTTATTAAAATTATAATTGTCAAAAATGCATTTTACATTAAATTAATCATTAATTTGTATATTGATTATACATGTAATACGTATTTTCTAAAACTTACTGCTGTGTACATTGCGTGGGTGGCCGCAAAACCCACCCATTTTTGTGCTTAACGGGATACTAAGTTAACAAACTAAAATTAAGGTTAATAGTAAGGGAACAAACATTTATTTATCACATACTTAATTTACACTCTTTAGTTTACAAATTAAATAAGTATCACAATAGCGGAATACATCTCAAGTGTAGTTCGGGGGGTGTAATGCCAGATGAATTGATATTTGGTTGGAGCACTTGGTGGGATGCATTAATTAGCTTTTCTTTAAAAACACAAATTTAGACAAAGAGGTTATCCTCATACAGTTAATTGTACAGTACCTGATCTTCTTCCATATAACTTGGGTAACACCGATGCTTTGTCACACTTTACACTTGCAATACCAGATGAACATGAGCTCTCCTTCGAATTCCTATATCATAGACGCACACACAACTCTTAACACTGCTACAGCCGCTTACTCTTCACTAGTCCAACTCTCAACAGCCTGCCCTGACCAATTCTGACTCTCAACTTCGAGCAACTCTCACTTATATCCCTTTTTCGGTGGGCGGTCTACGTGCTGGAATGTAGAGTTGAGGGCTAATCCGTAGACATGGGGTCGCCGTCTCGGTTGCCGCCAAACGGCTTAGCGTGGTATGTAAACATGGGGCGTGGTATGTAAGATATGGGCCACCTGTATACTATCGGCCACCTGTATACTATCGCCCACCTGCTTAGCGTGGGGATAAGCCGCCCGCATTCCTGGTTCCATCATTTTAATCCTTCCAAATATTTAATACTTTACATTTCTGGCATTACAGTGGTTTTGATTTTTTGACGATTTTTTCAAAATTTCATTCGAAAATTTAGGGAGGTTCTGAACATTCGATTGCGTATAAAAACAATAGGCTTCCAGTGTTTACGGATTGTGATTTTTGTACAAAATTTGGTTCAAATCGGTCCCTTCGTTCGTCAGTTATCGTCTCCACTGACACACACACACAGACATCCCTTCAAAAATGTTCGATTCGTGATCAGGGATGCTTGAAACGTGCTCTCCCGTCGAAAACTCGAATTCGAATGTTCGACCCCGTCCCAATACTTTCCTTATACATTATGCACATAAGGAAAGTAAAACTCTGATGTGGGCAGCACACGACTTTCCTCATAGAATGCAACGAATTGACTCCTTTTACAGCAAAAGGTTATTCTTACAGTAGAAACTTATTCTTTCCAAGATATTCAATTTTCATGAATGAGTCGTCATTTTCATGGATTGAGCGTGATTTTTATCCATTGGGCGAGACTTTCGTTATTTTGGCAATATTTAAAAAAGTCGCCAAGGGGACGATATTCCGCCCAATGCGTCGCCAAAATCTCGCCAAACGTTATGGACAGAGAAATGAGTTATTCTCATAGCATATAAATGACCATGGGCGTTCAAATACAAAAGTATGACTCAAAGTATCTTTTCTCATGAATGGAACGAGCTAGATCCACGAGAAGGATGCCACCCAATAGATCGCATGATATTGCATATGAAAATGGAACATGTTTCTCAACGGTTAATATTTTTTTTTTATTTATGGGATTTTTTGATACATTTATTTGAAAAATGGACAATATCTCGAGAACGGTTCATGCTAGCATTCTAAAGTTTATGTCAATCGTTTTCTAAGAAAAAATGACAAAAGAAATGTCTATTTGGGTAAAAAGTTTTATAAAAAGTTTTGATGTTTTAATGATTTTTTAAAATTTCACTCTGAAAATTTAGGGGAGTTCTGAACATTCGATTGTGTTTAAAAACAATAGGCTTCCAGTATTCACGGATTGTAATTTTTGTACCCAATTTCATTCGAATTGCTCCATTCATTCGTGAGATATCGTCTCCACACACACAGACATCTCTTCAAAAATGTTTGATCCGTGATCAGGGATGCTTGAAACGTGCTCTCCCGCCGAAAATTCGAATTCGAATGTTCGACCCCGTCCCAATACTTTCCTTATACATTATACTATGTGTATAAGGAAACTAATAGTGTCATTATTTTTACTGAACCCTCGTTCCGACACGACTAGAAAAATAATTTCCATTTTTACTTTCCCTGCAATACATGGTAATGTATAGGGAAAGTATTGCAATCATGCCGAAAATCACAACTCGAGTTTTCGACGGATCTACACGTTTCAAGACCTCTAGAATACGAAAAAACCATTTTTAGCGTGACGTCTGTGTGTGTGTCCGTGTGTCTGTCTGTGTGTCTGTGTGTCTGTGCAGATATTGTATCCACTCTAACTAAAAAACTAATGGACCGAATTTCACAAAATTTTGTAGGTAAGTCACTTGTGGGCGGGGCTGGTGCTGATTAGTTTTGGGTACGATTCAGAATAAAAGAACCCGCCTTTTTTGTGAAATGGCCCGCAAAAGCTTGTATCCACTGTAACTGAAAAACTAATGGACCGAATTTCACAAAATTCGGTAGATGAGTTACGTATAGGTCACCCTGGTGCTGATTAGATTTTGGTATGATTCAGAAAAAAATAACCAGCTTTTTTTTGCAAAATGGCCCGCAAAAATTGCCAAAATCTAAAATGAAAAAACTGGGTATACTCAAATATATCCATTAAATGCTGGTTTAATACGTAATTTTTAACGATGAAAAGAATAAGACCAACCCCATTACACTAAGACTAGCCGTTCTCCAGATATTTTAGTTTTTCGTACTTTCCCTACGCCACCTTTGAAAATAAGTCCGGTTATCGAATGAGAACGAAAATTGAATTAAAAGTGAAATAAATTTAATTAAAATAAAGAGAACGTTAATATAAATCTGCAGGGAAAGTCATGTGCTGCTCACATCACATTTTTACTTTCCCTGCAATACATTGTAATGTATAGGGAAAGTATTGGAATCATGCCGAAAATCGCAACTCGAGTTTTCGACGGATTTACACGTTTCGAGACCTCTAGAATACGAAAAAACTATTTTTAGCTTGACGTCTGTGTGTGTATCTGTCTGTCTGTGTGTCTGTCTGTGTGTCTGTCTGTGTGTCTGTCTGTCTGTCTGTCTGTCTGTGCAGATTTTGTATCCATTCTAACTAAAAAACTAATGGACCGAATTTCACAAAATTTTGTAGGTAAGTCACTTGTGAGCGGGGCTGGTGCTGATTAATTTTGGGTACGATTCGGAATAAAAAAAACCCGCCTTTTTTGTGAAATGGCCCGCAAAAGCTTGTATCCACTGTAGCTGAAAAACTACTGGACCGAATTTCACAAAATTCGGTAGATGAGTCACGTATAGGTTACCCTGGTGCTGATTAGATTTTGGTACGATTCCGAAAAAAATAACCTGCCTTTTTTTGCAGAATGGCCCGCAAAAATCATCAAAATCTAAACTAAAAAGCTACGTATGCTCAAATATATCCATTAAATGCTGGTTTAATACGTAATGTTTAACGAAGAAAAGAATAAGACCAACCCCATTACACTAGGACTAGCCGTTCTCGAGATATTTTAGTTTTTCGTACTTTCCCTACGCCACCTTTGAAAATAAGCCCGGTTGCCGAATGAGAACGAAAATTGAATTAAAAGTGAAATAAATTTAATTAAAATAAAGAGATCGTTAATGTAAGTCTGCAGGGAAAGTCATGTGCTGCCCACATCAGATTTTTACTTTCCTTGCAATACATGGAAATGTATAGGGAAAGTATTGCAATCATATCGAAAATCGGAACTCGAGTTTTCGACGGCTTTACACGTTTTGAGACCTCTAGAATACGAAAAAACCATTTTTAACGTGACGTCTGTGTGTGTGTCTGTTTGTTTGTCTGTCTGTGCAGATTTTGTATCCACTCTAACTAAAAATCTAGTGGACCGAATTTTACAAAATTTGGCAGGTAAGTCACTTGTGGGCGAGTCTGGTGCTGATTAGTTTTGGGTACGATTCGGAATAAAAGAACCCGCCTATTTTTGCGAAATGGCCCGCAAAAGCTTGTATCCACTCTAACTGAAAAACGAATGGACCAAATTTCACAAAATTCGGTTGATGAGTCACTTGGTGGTCACCCTGGTGCTGATTAGATTTTGGTACGATTTGGAAAAAAATAACCTGCCTTTTTTTTGCAAAATGGCCCTCAAAAATCGTCCAAATCTAAACTAAAGAACTACGTATGCTCAAATATATCCATTAAATGCTTGTTTAATACGCAATTTTTAACGAAGAAAAAAATAAGATCAACCCCATTACATTAGAACTAGCCGTTCTCGAGATATTATAGTTTTTCGTATTTTCTCTACGCGACTTTTGAAAATAAGTCCGGTTACCGAATGAGAACGAAAATTGAAATAAATTTAAATAAAATAAAGAGAATGTGGATATAAGTCTGCAGGGAAAGTCATGTGCTGCCCTCATCAGATTTTTACTTTCCCTGCAATACGTGGTAATGTATAGCGAAAGTATCGGAATCATGCCGAAAATCGCAACTCCAGTTTTCGACGGATCGACCCGTTTTGGGACCTCTATAATACAAAAAATCTATTTTGAGCGTGACATCTGTATATGTGTCTGTCTGTTTGTATGTATTCACTCTAACTCAAAAACGAATGGACCCAATTTCATAAAATTGGGTAAGTAAGGCCCATGTGGGTGACCCTGGTGCTGATTCGTTTTGGGGTAAGATTCGGGATAAAAGAACTCGACTTTTTTTTGCGAAATGGCCCGCAAAAATGGATGTATCCACTCTACCTGAGACACTCATAAATCAAATTCTACAAAATCTGGTAGACAAGTCACCTGTGGGTGGCCCCGGTGCTGATTAGATTTTGGTATGATTCGGAAAAAATAACCTATTTTTTTTTGTTTTTGTTTTTTTGCGAAATGACCCATAAAAATCGCTCAAATCTAAAATAAAAAACTACGTATGTTCCAATATCAATTAAATGCTTGTTGTATGCGTCATTTTGAACGATCCAAAGATGGAGACCGACCCCACTGCACTCGGTCTGGCCGTTCTCGTATTTTCTCTACTCCGCCTTTGAAAATGAGGCCAGTTAGCCAGCGAGAACGAACGTTGAATTAAAAATGCCGTCCTTTTAAATAAGGATGGCTGTCGACTCGATTGAATGAATGATTGAAGACATAAAGAGAATGGGAATATGAGTGTGAAGGGAAAGTCCCGTGCTGCCTACATCCGATTTTTATCGATTCGTTCCGGAGGTGTCCGTTTCCGCCCCATCCAGGTATCGGCCATTTCAGCTGCGCACGAATTATGCACGCAAAATATTTGCTGAGAGGTGGCGGCAAACATTGGAATCCATTACTTGTCTGTCAACAGTGCTGCTCGGTTCAAGGACGCTTTTTGAAAAGGTCGCCTCATCAGTCGCTGCAATAAGATCGCAACGTTTGTCAACACAATTCCAGTCAATAAGAAATTAGGCTCGATCCCGTTCCATTGTGTCAAAATGTTGAAAAAGAAAATCCGTAAACGCTTTTTTAAGCGAATGAGCGCCTAGAACGATATCGACATTTTTTTTTTTCAATATTACAAGGGTTGAGTTTTATCTTAAAGATGTTCATCACGCAAAGCCATTTCAATTTTATAGAGTGACGGAAGAGAAACCCTAAAGTATTTCTAATTTTGTAAATATTTGTAGGGTTGCACTGGATCCCAATCCGCTTTAAATTGGGTCATTTCGCCATCGTTTGTGCAGTACGACCCCATAGCTCGAGAGCGGTTGCGAACAGCTAGATGATGTTACTTTCCCTATATGCATAGAATATTCGAATGGATGTTTTTGACGAAAAAGCACTGTAAGACAAGTGTGTAACACAAACTGGTTATCTATGTTCGTAGATCGGGGATGTCTGCGAATTCTGAGCGAGGGATCTCGAGAAGACCGCTCCGTTGAAATGAAATCGTTTATGTCGAGGACGTCGGCGTGGTTAGATTGGACCGACCCGTTGTAAGTCACGTCTCTTCGGAAAGCATAGATATCGAATCCGAGAAAAATGATGGAAATGGCAGGGAATTAAAAGCTCCTCCAGTGTCTTAGAGAAGAGTCAACTTTAAAATAATAATCAGCTTTTATTTAGCAAACATGGTATATGATAAAAGTACAAAATGGTACTTTGTGGAGAAAGGCATGCGAGACGAGCAGGCGCGAGAAGTCGACCAAGATGCTCAAGCGTCTCTCTCGTTGCGGGCCCCGAGTTGCCTATATATTCGGGCCTCAATCCCGAGACCCCCCCCCCCCCTATAGAACATTGGAATGTTTTCAGACTCTGAGTGTGTCAAGGACCACCCAATTTCGTATCCTGGGATTATCTCTTCCTCCTCTTGATGACGGCTGAAATTCGCGCTTTTCTCCGAAATCCGTGCGCGTTGAGCGAAGTTTATAGCTTTGTTTTCTAAAGTTTCTAACTTGGCGGTATAGGGTTGTTGTTGTTGAGACCCAGACCGTCCGACCTACCAGAAAGGTGTAAGGTAACTGTATGGACGGCCGGGAAGTGCCACCCAATTTAGACCGGAACCCAGTGGGGGAGGCATCCACAGGAACCGTACCCTCCTTCCCCTACCACCAACCTCTCGGAAGGAATTACGGACCCACATGTTTAACGTGATCGTACTCCGCGTGAACACGCCGGCAGTTTTGGCAGTGGCTGGAATCGAACCCGGGCCTACCGAGTGCAACTCCAGCGCGCTAACCAATGGGCTACCGCGCCCGTGGAGGTATAGGGTCGAAAGCCCAGAACGACCGACTCATCCGAGTGGAGGTATAGGGTTGTTGTTGAGGCCCAGACCGTCCGACCTACCAGAAAGGTGTAAGGTAACTGTATGGACGGCCGGGAAGTGCCACCCAATTTAGACCGGAACCCAGTGGGGGAGGCATCCACAGGGACCGTACCCTCCTTCCCCTACCACCAACCTCTCGGAAGGACTTACGGACCCACATGTTTAACGTGATCGTACTAGGAGGTATAGGGTGTATGACCTCAAACAATGTTGGAGAAAATGGCATAAAATTAGGCCTCGGAAAAGATACAAGCTTCTCAGAAACACCTTCCAAGTATCCCTGAACTCGAATCAGACATTTGAGGTGATGCATGAGCTATTTCACGAACGAATGGAGCGTTTGGAACGAAATTGAATGACACTTTGTGAATACTGGAAGCCTATATCGATTTTAAGAGCAAACGTTCGTTCGAATAAAATTTTGAAAAAATCACATCCTTCAATAATGTTACGTATATTTCTCATGTAGTTCTTTTTTATTAGAAAATGAATGACACCCATTTTCGAACGCCAGCATGAACCGTTCTCTAGCTATTTCACTTTTATCAAAGAAATTTATAAACAAGAAAGAGCAATCATGCATAAAGCATTGATTATGAAACACTTTACAACAACAATGCAATTTTATTTAAACATCTTTAAAATGCGATACATTCAACGGTAATATTTTTAAAATGATCACAATACTACAATAATTTATTATATTTGAAAACTTCATCGAAAAAATGAACTTGATTCAAATGACGCCATTGAAATATAAATTGTCTGACTCTCTATGAAAAAGCAGTAAAAATTTCATTCATAAACATTTATTCTATTCCTTTCATTCATCACAATACTACAATAATTTATTTTACTTAAAAACTTATAACCATGGAGGTAAAAGTAATTTAACTCTGTGCTTAAAACTTCACCGAAAAAGTCTGCTATAAAATAGTCTGTTTTCTATATAAAATCAATGATTGTTTCATTCATATCAACTACTATATTGCAGACTCCAGCGCTAAATAATTTTGCGTTAAAGAAATTCAGGAATTCTTATACAACTCATCTTACAACTTGATGTGTTTGCAATCTCCATAAGTGAAAATTAGGCTTCGTTGTAGAAATAATCAGAGTTGGGTGATCCTTTAAACTCAAATACATTGTAATTGCGTTGTTTCAGTATGTAAATATACAGAAATTAAGCAGAAATAAAGCGGTTTTAGGACGAATACAACATCAAATATAAATTAAAAAGAACTTTAAAAATCGCGATTTTGACACAAGATGGATGCCCTATTTTATTTTAAAGTGGGTCACGTGATTTCTTCATATAATAGTCACGTGATCTTTTCACATAATAGGTGTCATTATTATTTTAATTTTTATTTAAAAATTATTGAATATATCTTTCTGAAATAATTTTTTTTTATATATTTTATGTGATACTTTGAATATTTCCTAAAACTTTCGAAGCCATTTGTAAATTTTAACTTCGCTTAAAAAATGTTTGGAAAATGAGGTCCCATAGGGTTCAATGTATTTCATTTTTTCAACCCGGGTTCTATCCAAAACGAATTGGGTGCTATTATTCATTTATATTCCCGTGGGTCCCACAGACCGTCTGAACACCCTGCTAAAATTTCATTTTGATGAAGTCATTCTTACGGCAGTTATCGGGTGAACGGACCGAATGAGCGAACACTTCACAACTATGTTGGAAAGTGGCACATAGAATTAAAAAATATTGTGAAATGGATTCCCTTTTCATGTGCGTTAACACCATTCTTGTGGATCTTGTCTCTTCCATTCGCGAGAGAAATCACTTCAAGGACGTTTTGGATTTCGACACCTAACCATTTGCTAGCACTCATTTGAGAAATGTTCTTCTTTCCGTTTGTTTATAATGCTTGGCGATCCATTTGGCGAGCTGGGCGACTCATTTAGACAAATATCGCCCTGGATGGACAAAAAGTTCGTTAAAATTGTAAAAGTGACGTCAACTTAACGAGTATGACGCCGAATTAAAAAATATATTCAAATATTTTAATATATGGACTTGTTGGGTATGCTATCGATATGGAGTTGCGTGAAATAGAAGTGGATGCGGTATTTCGAAATAGTTTGACATCCGAAAAAACGGCCAATCTACAATTCAACATCAAAAGCAGAATGCCGTATATCTGATACATCATTGTATCGCTGTGAAAGCAGTCGCATTGTGCCATCGGTTCTTTTCTCGATGATCGCAGTATTGGGGAAGAGTGGCAGGCTTACTCCTAACAAGACTTACCCCTAACCGTCAGGAGCTTGCAGTTGCATTCTCTTCTCAGCACCATGTTGATGTACATTTGACCGCAGGACAGCCGGAAGTATCGGTCGCCGTAGTGGTGGGGGCCGAGGAGTTCCGGGATGGTCGGACAATCGGTGGACAGGCCGTGCCAGGGCGTGTACATGGCGGTGCGCTGCGTCTGGGAAGTAGAAGACAGAGATACGGAACTGTGTGAGTGATATAGAAAATTAAATGAAACATAATGTGTGGACACAACTGTCAACTACACCTCGGTGACATTCTATTCTTCATAAGCAAGTATTAACATGAAAAGAAACACAGCATTATGGCGTCGAGCCGTCGGATATCTCTGGACTCGAGGCGCTCATACGCTTTATGAAGATGAATGACTCTGCAACTTAAACATATGTTTGCTTTTTTGACCATCTCATGAACACTCTGCGAGAAACAGTCTCTTAATTTTTTCATGGTGTGCGCGAAATAGGTGTGGACTTACAGAATTCAATTCACTTTTTTTCTGACGTAATACAGAAATATTAAATGATGATTTAAATCGAAAAATGGATTCAATACATGAGTAGACTTTTTTTTAATGACAGATTTATCCCCGTGGGTGTTTTACATAAAAATACAAAATATAACCATTTGCACGATGAAGTCCAACGGTTGGCCGCCATGAGACGAAAAAAAAACGATTCCATTTTGCGAAAATGGTCCGTCGTCTATTCTAAATTGAAGTTTTCAGAAATCGTTAAATTGCCCATCGTCTCGGGCGAATATTTAAAATACGATGAGAGATTATCCCATTCGAGTCCCGAGATAACAACTGACGAAACTCTTTCAAATGCTTATCCCAATAGAGACGGAATCCGCCGATCGAACAGTCTACTTTGCTTGTTGCCTCTGTATCCCGGTGTGTCGTATTCCAGCATTAGATTTCGATTCCATTTTCAGCGACGGTTCGAATGGGCGACGAATGCTGTTGGGACCCAAACGGTCCTTATTAGAATGATGAGTCGTCATGGGCCGCAGTTATCTCCACAAAGAGGACCCTCGTAATATTATGTCAAATTAGCTGCTGGCCTTGTACCAGCCCGTGGCGAGACACAAAAGTGGATTATAAATGGGTTGTATGCGCCATTTCCGAATCACCTGGATCTCCCGATTTTTGCGGGTGGCATCCAACGAGTTAGAATATATATATTCTAACTCGTTGGTGGGATCGCTTCGTGCCTGTTGCGCCCGCCACCAGACACAGTGAAACCGACTTTCGAAATGGTGCTGAGAAGATGACAACTCGGTAGAGACGTTGATGTTTCATACATTTAAGATGCTTGTATAAAAATAACGCCTCTTATACACAGGAAGAGCGAACTCCATGAATGTTGCTCTGAGGACGCCTTCCTTTGCTGAATGGGAACAAGGACATCTTTTTGCTATGGGAGTCGTGCGAAAGTTGTATTTTGTATTTTCATATAAATACCACGAATTGACAGAACCCGCCACTCCCAAAGTTGGAATCTTGCTTCTGAATGACAGCATTCTCTTCAGCATGGATTAACCGCTATCTACAATAGCAGTACAATAAAAAAAACACTTGCTGTGTTCGACAATTTTGTGTACCTCTGCGTTTATATGAAGACTGAGCTATATTGTCCTACCCCGCAGTAGGCATCAAGATGAAAGTCAAAGTTCTGACTCCCAAAAAACAGTTAGTATTGCAGGTAAGACCAACTAGGTCGCTGTCTTTAACCCACTTTTGTGTGAATAAAAGGTTCAAACATTATCTTTCTAACGGTAAAAATAGCTACGACTGGTCTAATAAAATTCTTTAAAATCATTTAATTATTTTTTATGAGTTGTGTATCGATAAGCTAAAAATAAACATCCAAAAGTTGGCATCATTTTGGAGGGTTGTTAACCTCCTAAAATGGATGGACGATGTGGCCTCAAATTCAAAATAACACGAAACGCAGCCGTTATTTGAGGCATCAGAAAAAAAAATTCAAACTTTAAGCTTTTCTTTTAGTTAGAAAAAACTCATGTTTTTAGTATGGTATTCCATTTCGTAAAAACTATATTTCAGAAAAACCGCCTCGGTAGCCGAGAGGTCTGAAGCGGGCGCTTCCTCGCGCTCTCTCGACTGCCGGAGTTGTGAGTTCGAATCTCACCTGCTGGCATGGATGTTGCGGTGTCCTTAGAAAGTGTCATGTGCATCCGCTCTTCGTGGTGCGCCGGGGCAACGTCGTGTGACGATAAAATATTTCACGATCCGACGTCAATATAAAATATTGACGATAAAATATATCACGAGCTCTGTATGGACGAATAATTCATTAATCAAGTGTCCGGCTACTGAAAAGGAAAATCAGAAAATAGGAGATTTCGCTCTTGGGAGGTGGTATGTCAGACAAATCGGTTGCTATCCTTCATATGCCTGGAGAGTCCCCTGTCACTCACCTTGACCAGCTTGGTCCTCATGTTCGTAACGTATCCATTCATAATAAACTTTCCGTTGTCGGAAAATATCTGCTCTTCTTCCCTGGGATCGGACACGTACACCGTGTAGCCCACGTCCAGCGCCTTTCCTGGGGAGAGGAAGAATGAGTTGAAAGAGGGCTGGGAAGAAGAATTATCAAATAGTATCAAAAATAGGGACAAGACTGATTTTTGCTACCACGAGCCTTAAAGGAATACAAAATCTTCCGTTTTCACCTCGAAAGAGGGGCGGAGAACATTTGGCAGAAATTAGGAACGAATGCTATAAGCAGGGTGCATACGGGTGCTTGAAAATTGGGAAAATACTTGAATTTTAGATTAACATTTTCAAGGCCTTGAAAGTACTTGAAAATTCCCATTTTTTTGGTTAAGTCCTTGGAAGTGCTTGAAAAAGGTAGGGTTGAAAGTGTTCTGCAAATTCACAGTATTATGTTTTTTCTGAGAAGTTCTGCTTTTTCTGGAAATTTCCTTAGCAGTGACGCTGTCGCTAAAATTTTTTCCTTCAAAAATTTCTTCAACGGCTTCAACATGAAACGAGAATGTTAGTTTGCTATGATTTTTCCTCCCAGAAACGCATGCAACTTTATAATATGGAAGAAATGATGTCCTTGAAAAATACTTGAAAGTCCTTGAAAAGTGTTTAAAAAATTTTTTAAAGGAAAGTGCACTCACGCTGTATAAGGTTTTATGGGCTGATGTTAAATTGTGGAATGAAATAGATTTTTTTTTCTTCTAGTAACTTTCAAGGATGCGATGGCAGGGTCGATGGGTGCGCAATAGAAGATTTCTGTAGTATTATTTTTTATTAAGAACGTTTCCAAAAGAGCGGAGCTCATTGCAAAAAGGAAAATCGGTGTGTCTGTCAAAAGTACTGAACGAAGGCTCCCCCTTTCACAGAGACGCTTCAATGATTCACTTCATTCATTTTCAGGGTTCCTTTTCCCTTCCATTCTTAAACTTTATTCATTTTGGCTCCAATCATTGACTTCTTTCTCAATTTTGTCTAAACTCTGCTCAATATAAAATGGATGAGTGAGAAACCCAGGGTTTAGGAAGTGAATCTTAATTCAGGATGACACATAACATGGATTAGGCTTTAGGGGGAATCTCATCTAAAGGGATACAATTTGGAGTGCTTTAATCTCCGATCCCATTAACGGTTTGGGAAATCATAGTAAAGTTAACATGATAGGGATACAATGGTATCATAGCAGAGCACGTTGAGCGGAATTAGGACAAGTCCCAATTCAGTTATAATGTTGAAGGCCCAGACCAAACGACCAACCCTAGGGTTTACGGTAGCAATATGTGTGGCCGGGAAGTAGTTCAGTTATAATGTGCCGCATGTTTTGGAATCTGAAGTAAAATGTCTCCAAAGAAATAAAGGAAAAATTTAGAATAGGGATGTGTTCCATAGAACACTGCCTTAAGACGAAAGCAGAAGTCTGGCTAGGAAAGGGGTGGAGCTACGGGGATGTGCCATTACGCTAAAGATTCAGAGCCCCTCCAATAGGAAAACCTCTGAAGATAACGGAATGGCCCTTAAGGAAAATGTATGAATTTTGTTTTGTAAGATAGCAAATACTGTTGTACATGATATGTACACGATCTATAATGAGTTTAGGTTCTCTGAGGTCAAGGAGGGCATTTTCTAGTGCTTTAAGCATGATATCCATTTCTCTCGAATCTTACTAACACGACTATAAGTTCTAGCCAGTCGTCCTTATTGTGATCTCTCCTTCAAGTGCCGGCTTTTTGCTCTCAAAGTTAACTATGGGAAGGGTATTCTTAATGAATTCCCCCATCTTAGTAAGGCAATCTGGTTTGTATGCTAAAACCAATTATCAAAAAGAGAGGAATTCCAAATTTGGAAGGGTGACTAATCAGTTTATTAGTCTAGAATTTTGAATAATTAAATTAAAGCGAAACCCTGTTACCTCACCGTATATTGATAAATCACCTTAATGGTGCATAAGTCAGCGAGGCTGGCTTGTCGTGTTAACAATACTTTAAAATTAAATGGCATGCAGTGATGTAAAGACGTAAAACCAATTCAATTTTATCAAAAACATTTATTTGAATGGTTATTTTATTATCTTGGTTAAATAGTTCCTCTAAATTATATTTACTGTTAATCATTCCACTTTAAATACAATTATTCATTAAAGTCACATCAATCAATATTACCTTTAAATTTCATCAATCATGTATTCACCTTTCAAGATATTCATTATAATTTTCATCAATCATATTATACAAAATCAACATTTATGTACAGCGGTTTTTCCCAAAGACTTTGTGGACATGGAGTAAAAAATATACTCAATTATCAACCTTAGATCTCAAAAATGTATGTATCGTGTTTAATATTTATCTTAATTACTTTTTTAAAATTTATTCTATCGATACCTTGTAAAGAATGTTTCACTTACGCGACTTGAGATTCATCTGGGTACTTTGCTCATCTATAGCACTACGTTCATAGTCTCCTTCATCCATTGATGATGTCCATTGATGATGTCCATTCACACGATGCTTGTGTCCTCTTCCCAGTTCTGTAGCTCGGATAATTTGAGTTTTGGAATTTGCAGTCTACTCTTCTACAGTCTTCTCAGATGATTTCAATATCAGTTCATATGAAATATTCATGTTTGAAAATCGTGCACTTTCACTTCTGCTGTTCCTTCTTAATTTGTCTAGTCACCAAAAGTAGATTGTTTTATCACCGGCATTCCACCCTATAATAAAATCTGAAACTTGTCTACCAACATTTTATCAGTCTCTATTATGCAAATCCAATATTTTAGCGGCTGTCCTTGATTTGGAATGTCCAGCAAAGAAAAGTTACATGGCGAATTATCTGAAGCGATCAAGCGCCTCAGGCCTCCATAATAATATTAGAGCGACTGCCCTTGATTTAGGATGTTAAAAAAACATTCTTCTTGGATCCATATTCATTAATATTAGCATATCTAACTCAATCCGCTGCACCTTTTGTAAGATGGAAATAATCAGGAATTCATACTTTCATTGCTCGGAGCTCGGCTTTCATCCGGCCGCTCTGAACGAAAGCTTTCAATTAAGTGTTGAAAATTTGCTACAGGGCAAAAAATATACTATACGCATAAAAAATTGGCCCAGTGAATCTTAATACACTGCGACATTAACAATTTTATTCTTTTCTGGTAATTTAGGAAAATTATCGTTTTTGGGTAGACTTTAAGGGGGATTTTCTATCCAAATCAACATTTTTCATCCGGCGTGCATACACCTGCATAGAGTCCAATCTGAAACAGCCGTTTTTGACGCCAGGTAGTGATTTTCCCCTGGTGATAGAACCCCTTCGTAGTTTACAACCCCATTTCCCAAATCTCCGTGCCAGTCTTAAAGGCGAGAGCTTGGACTATGAGGTGAGGTGACACCCTCCTACTATTGATAACGTAGCGCCTCTATTGGCAAAATTAGGAACTTGGAATCTCGCAAACTATGAAAGAAGCTAAATTAGAAACATATTGAGCATCCACAGATCAGTAATATATGACATAGGGTGTCATTAGAAGATTGTAGACGCTAACTTTTCGGATTGTCGCAGCAGAAATCGAACAGATAAACCTCATACTACAGGGAGAAATTGGCATCTGATGGAAAGTTATGGAAGTACCGCTGTTGCACGCCCTTTTCTTCATGGCCTAGTATCCTGTGTTTCCCCCACGTTTGCAGCCTTCCAATGACACGATCCTTTTGAACCCTATTCCAACTCATTCGTAGATGCTCTACACGTTTCTAATTTAGTTTTTTCCGTATCTCTCATAGTTGCCAGGTTAGGAGTGCTAAGTTCCAAATTTCGCCACTAGGGGAGCTGCAATCATCGGATAGCGCGTGGTTATTTTACTATATCAATATCTAACTTCCAGAGCTCTTGCTGTGTTTGTTCCAAAGTTATTGAACTAAATGAGGACATTAGGAATGAACACTTACAATATACCGTCTCATTTTCTTTTGAGGGAAATCTATTTTACCAATTATTTTGAGCGGATCCACGAATGCATTTCCCAACTTATAAAGTAACCCTTAAAATGCACCCTCTCCCTCCCTTTCGTAGTTCTGTCCAGATCCGAGCAGCATGACAATGGCTCCGACTTAAATGGCCCAAGTGAGACTTACGGGGCCGTGGCACGTCCTGCAGATCAAATAAAAAGGTGAATCCGATGTTTCGTCCCATGCTCTCGAGTGCCAGCAGCGACTTGTCCGCCTTCAAGCTGTGACACAACCCCAGGGTGGTGAGCGTCGGTTGAAATATCCTGCAGCAATTCTGGTGCAACACAAACGCAATACACCGGATGAAGATGTCTTCGCAACTGAAAAAGGAAATACAACTTTACTTTCACGTACTCTAAATACTACAGATAAAGTATTATTTTTCCCCATTCCTAGATACATTTCTTGTAGCAACTTGTAAACCCAGACCGAGTAGACTCACCCGAAAGTATAGAGTCCATGAGTTCCCGGCTTGAAAGAGATTGCTCCCCAACACGAAGACCGATCAACAAGCCAACCGACCCCACCGGAGAGAGAAAACCGGCTACCCCATCATACAGCACGCGAACAGCCCGGGACATCAAAAGGACAGCAGACACTTAAGTGAGGCCAACTGTCACCAGTCCCGGGATCGAACGCCGACAGAGACGACTGCAACCCCCACCAGCAAACCAGAGACCCGCCTGCATCGAAACCAAGCATGCAGTCCGCGCCTTTACAGAAGAGCGGCGCATTCCCACCCGCAGAACATTTATTTAAAACTATTAAACAAAATTATATAGGAGGTCCCTGGATCATAGGGCCAAACAGTGTCCAGCCACAAAAATTTACAATTTAATAACATAGATACAATTATTTCTAATATAAGACATTAGAAATAATTGTATATATATATATATATATATTGTATTAGAAATAATTTTATACATTTGCAACACTTTATCTGTGCATATGCACTGGGTGAAGCATGAATGCGATGACATTGAATAGGACGAAGCAGTGAAACTCTGAAATGGCGTTTGAAGTGAAACCGCCTTTCGATGCTTCCAGTCGCGTATCGCGTTCAAGACAAAGGACACCTGAATTGGGTGAGAAAGTATGACATGGAACATTTACTATTGAAACAAGGGGGTTGTTTTATCGGCTTCAGATATGGGGAGAAATCAGGCTATCGAACCGTACACCTCATTTAAAGAGTGGATGACTCGCCTTCAAATAACAACCTCTGACCAGTTTGTGAGAAACCCACAATAACCTCAGAAAAACAGAAAATAGTTTTAGGTATGTTTTGGCTCCTGCTCTGTCATAGACCTCCGAGTAGAAGCATTCCAGCTAAAAAATTCGAAAACAAAACCAATAAGATTTTTGTCACCACCCGAATCTACTCGGGGAGGGGGCAGAATAAAGACATTAGGCCTATTATCAAAAGGAGGGGAACTAAGATTCCAAGAATGGAGCTCGTGTGGAGGTCTATGCGTTATTGAAATTTCAGACAAAATTCGAAGGAATAGACTACGGTGGTCTGATGATCAGGGTGACTGACCTATAGGAAGATATAGATGAAAGTACTCCCTTCCAGAGAGAGATTCCACACGAGACACCCGTCAGAGAAGTCGCGTTGAAAGGAGTTCGCGAGGCGAGCAGATGATGATACGGAGCACTCACATACCTGTCGCCATTCCAGAGATGTGAATAGGATAGATGTTGTAGAATGAAGATTTCGCATGATCGCAAGCTCCGTGTCTGATTTTGCTGGCCACCTACTCGCAAAAGACGCTCTTCCGGAAAGCAAGAGATGAAGTTCATCAAGAAGCGAGGCGTTCTCATTCCCACGACTTGAACCATTATTCGTAGTCGTCGCAAACATATGCATATCAACGGTTTGTTACACAGTTAAAAGATCTTCCAGCTTGGGATCCGTTAAGCATCGAGGAACCATTGAGGTGAAAGGGCAGTTTTTGTGTGTGGATGTACCCGGCCTTGAAGCAGGGTACTTATATAAAATAACGGACCACAACTTAATAATACAGATAGCATACTCCAAATCTCCTCAAAACAGAAAGACTCAGAACCTTAAAGAATCTCAGACAGGATATCTCTGGAATTCTTCCGTCGTACGTGGGAGGGATGGAACCTTGAACCCTATACAGAGCTTTCCACCAGGATGTCTCACGTTCTTTATCGTTTGCTTCAAAAGCATTTGATCATTCTTTAACTGGATCCATATGATTTTGTACGAAAAACGTGAGATTTGAAGGAAATGTTTATAAATAGACTGAACCTTTGTGTTGTTTGGGATGGGGTAGGTGAGGTGATAGAGATTCTGTTTCTTTTTTTAGAATCCCCCGCATTCCCAAAGCAGGTGGAGCCGGTCATATCCAATTAAAATCGGAAAGACGTGAGAAAGGAATTTCAGCTGTAAATGATAATATTGACAACTTCAAAATGGAAGTTCTCATAGTCAATGGGTAATAAACATCTTATAACAGACAAGTTTATTCTTTTCTTTTAATGTAAAATAACTCAACTTATTGATTCATAAAGTTTGAAAAACCATAAGTGTCTAAACCATATTGAGCGTAAGTCATCGGCGGTAATGTAGCTCGAGAAGATATTAATCCATTTTTGGAATCTAAAATATATGGATCAATACTTTTTAGGATGGACATTTTATTTTGGTAACGCTTTGCCACTACAAAATCTACGTTAACACAAAGATTAAGTCAACTGTCTATCCTACATTCCCGGTTGCTATGCTGTTGCCAGGACCGAGGCCACGTGATGTGGAATACTCTATATCTCACCTTGATGGGATGAGGGGTTTGCTGACTGCTAGATTCATTAAAAAATCAAAGACATGGCTGAGTTAAAACATTTATAATGAATAATGGGTGTAAGAAATTATTTTTTCCTTGAATATTCTGTGATATATTTAGGAGCTGCTGCTAAAATATAAACGTTAAATGGCACGTCCATTTTATCATATCGTAATATAAAAATCGAAGAGGTTTAAAACGCATGAAAAGTATATATTTTTAAAATTCATTAATATGTGTCTATTCATCGTATGGACGCCGTTCAAAGTTTGTTTGAAAGGGAAATTTTTGATCTTTTGATGGTGTCTAGAGGGAAACTCTGTGATAATATACTCATTGCCATAAAAATTTGCGCAGCAAGAAGTAATTGTGGAATCGTAACGAAACTTGGCATGAAGGTACGTGTCAGGCAGATATCCAAATGATTAGAAATACAGCGTGATTGCGTAATGCCACAGATGGCGTTAAACTTCGTTCTCCCTGGCTTAGAAAAAAGGTACGCAGAGGCTTTTTGTCTGTACTTAATCTGTTGCAGACTGGCGCTTTTTCATTAGGGATGCCGCTACGCTTCCATCAAAGACAATATGATCAGCTGTCAGAGTTCGAGAGGGGAAGAATCATCGGGATGATGGTAGGCGGGTGGTCAGCTCGACCAGTAGCTTGCCACCTAGGCTGTTCTGACTTTACTGTGAGGAGGTGTTGGGACCAGTGGACGAGAGAGAGTTCACATACATGGCGGCCAGGCTCAGGACGTCCTCGGCAGACCAATAGCCAAGAAGACCGTCACATCACCCGACATGCACGCGCAGCGCCAACTGCATCATTGTCCGCCATCCGGACACAGGCAGCACCTTCATTATGGGCCGTTGTGTCTGTCCGTACAATCACCAGGCGCCTGGCTGAAGGACATTTGGTGTCGCTGCGCCCATTACGTGTACTACCAATGACACCCACACACCGTCGCCTCCGTTTGGAGTGGTGTCGCGTTCGACGGAATTGGACAGCAACCGAATGGAACCAGGTCGTCTTCAGTGATGATACGAGATTCAATTTGGGCAGTGATGACAGCCGTGTATGTGTGTGGGGGCCCCGTGTTGAACATTACAGTCCTACCTTCGCTTTACAGCGGCACACCACTCCCACAGCTGGTGTGATGGTACGGAGTGTCATCGCATACGACGCCCGGTCACCTCTAATATTGATCCTCGGAACTATGACAAACCAGCGGTTTGTTCGTGACATCCTTCAGCCACATGTGTTGCCACTCATGGCAGGGCTCCCAGGAGGCATTTTTCAACAGGACAATGCTGGGCCACACACAGCAAGGGTGTCACAGGAATGCCTTCACCACATTACCACCCTTCCCTGGCCTGTTCGATCCCCAGATTTGTCACCGATCGAGAATGTCTGGTATTACTTGGGACGGCAAGTGGAACAGCCTACGAGTTTGGTCGAACTAAGGGCGCGCTTACAAGTGTGGAATGAGATGACGCAGGACACCATACTGGACCTGTATGCATCAATGCCCGCTCGTATCACATCATGTACACGCTATAGGTAGCCCAACAGAGTACTAGAACTTCCATTCATTTGTAGTTTTTCCTGTAATAAATGATCCTTTTGCTTTGATTTTGTAATAATCACTTACTTATATCAACGTTGCACTCATATATATAAAATTTCGTTCGATTCTGGCAACTCTTTCTTGGTGCGCAAATTTTTATGGCAATGAGTGTATGTTAGGTCGCCAAGGAATCGAATTGTGTAACTATTGGCTAAGTCAGGGTAAAACATAAAATAACTAAAACATTAATTCGAAATTTAATAAAACTAACGCCGAGGTGCACCCATACGAGTTCTGAAGTTTCCTACTTGTGTACCCCATTTCATGACCGTACGACACTCCGATTTCCATCTATAAATTGTACACACACATCTATCGCCTTTCATTATGTAATATGAAAATGAGATCACCTTTTAATTGGGACGAAATGGGTGCAGAGACGAGATTTGTCTAAACCGGCATACTCAACATGTCTGTACAAATAACTTCAATTTGACCTCGCGTTAAATCGTATCTTTAGCATTCTCGAACCCCATTCCTACAGCACCGGAGCTCCTCTGCGGAAGGATTCCAACTTTTCATTCAATCACACCTTTTTAGCCCTTTTAGTCTTTGTTTTGAATCTTAAAAATGTTTAGATGTCTGGTTCGATCTTTATTGCTCTTTCTTTCAACTAGATAGAAATTATGATTATTCAATGACCTGCAACGGTAGGACTTTTTTCATTACATTTGCAATATTTTATGCACAATAAATATAATATGGCATTAATGATTTCTTTCAACGTGCATTTCGTCTGACCGGAATATTTATTAGACGACTCTTCACCTTCCAAGATAATTAGTGTGCACATATTTGCTTTGAGTGGTAGTAATATATGTGCACATATTTGCTTTGAGTGGTAGTAATATATGTGCACATATTACCATCGACAGCCGAGCGAGCACGAGGAGCCGCTCAGCTACCGCGTCGTCGACAGAGTCTCTTTTAATGATAGTTATACACTTTCTGAGGCTCATTGAGAGATCGTTCTACCTCTGGTATTGAATCATGGCGATTGGGACATTCGCCATCATTCAACATAGTGAGTGTGGCTTACCTCACACTGTTGTCCATAATAAATTGCGTCACGTTGAAATCCCAGCTGGAATTCTTGAATCGGTCGTATTGTCTCCTCGACTTTTCTAAGTACTCGGACATATTTTGGGCCCCCGGATGAAGGGGAGCGGTCGGATTTATCTTGCGGAAGATGTTCTCTACGATGAGGGACCTTTCGTCTGGCGTGAGCGGAGAGAAGGGGAAGCCCAGAGCGAGGTAAGCGTACTCGATCAGCTCTTGCTGGCTGGCGTTCAGATCTGAAATGCAAAGTTAGCTTTCAAGTCAAAGGTATTTATTTTCCAATCGCAATTGCGTTGGAGCGGGAATCGGAAAATGAACCGTTATTAAGTAGCATCCACTATTGAGAAGCATCGCACTCCTACTGCAGATAGCGGCATCCATGGATTTGCATATGCGCACATAAGCATGGAGCAGTGAACATTTTGTATATGCCATCCTTTTTCTACTCCGCATCCAACTTCCAATTTCTTTATATGTCATTGAACTCAGGATGCACGAAACTGTGACGAGTGTGAAGGCTGTCATCGATGTGCAGTAGAAGCACCATTCTCACGCCTCCAGTAGGCGACTTCTGTGAGTACGATGCATTAAGTGTTTCAATTTTTTGGACACGACGACAAGTATGAGAAAGATAATGTCACATGGTGATTTCCAAAATATGTGACATTGTGAAATTTTGGAGAAGAAGGCGACCTGCAAAGGACGGTCCCTAGCCCTATTACAAATTTGTATAGGGTCCTCCTCTGGCCACCTGCAAAGGAGAGGGTCAGTGGAGCTGCCTGGGTGGTCTTACACAAGAGGAAGACAGAACGGGGGGAAAGCGGTCGTTGGGGGCGCAATTAAGCCCAGAGGTTCGCGCTGGAGCGTGGGACTCCTGGCCACCTGCAAGCGATAATTCAGGGGCTAGTGGGCAAGCCCTGCTGTCATGGTCTGGCCACTGAGAGTGGAAGCCAAGTGTCCACCAGTAATATTAAGGGGGGCTTAAGTCCTGTCAGCAAATAGTATTTGAGTAGGAGGAGAGATAGAATTGAAAGTTTTCAGAGAGTTTTTCTAAAAAAAAGAGAAGTCGTGAGTGTCTTTGTAGATTTTGTGGAGTGAGGTATTAGAAATTTTCACGGGAGCGAAATGCTCTCCGTTCCCCGTCTGATCAACCGATTTGTCCGGCCGATGTACCCAAGAAGCCGAGGTAAGGCCCTTGACTGTACACAGCATTCAACAATTCAATATCTCTCTTCTGTGCTCTTTTAAATACCACTATGTGAGGAATGGTGTTATGAAAGTAACTTGTCTTTTGAAGTGTATGACTATTTTAATATTTGAGAATTGTGAACAAGATTATGGTAGAATTAATGATTAATGAATTTACGAGGTAATAATGATTTTTTTGAAATATTAATATTTTAAGGGAGTTACTTTTATGATCATGTGTTATGAGCAAAGCTTTTTCATGTTTCTTTTTATTTTTAAATGTTAATTTTGTAAATAAACTTAATATTTTTGTTGTTTTAAATCTAATCCGTGTCCTCATTTCAATTCTTATTAATTACTTTTTTTTTCAGTTTTAACCACTTGCGATCATGTTCCATGAACATTTTAAGTATTTTTAGCGTTCAGATCGAACGTGAGGTGGTTTACCTCGCTACAGATAACATCAGAAGTTTTGTTCAGCAGACTCTGAACGGACGATGGAAGCCGACATACTGCTAGGACATACGCAGTTCTGTGCATGTGTCTAATCAGCGTGTTTACTCTAGGAAGGGGGTGGATGCTGCTTAGCAAGAAATTGCTTTGCCTACTTTTGGCCCCCGCATGTGTCTCGGTCGTTCTTTCAGCGAGGAGATGCGGTTGTGCCACTTTACATTCTTATTGGCAGCGCCGTCTTCATATCATGCGTGGTGGGAGACACTGAAAGTAGAACACCTTCAGACTGGTCGGTAAATATTTCAAAACTTGTTTAAAACTCTCCTTTAAAAATGTGCTTTGTGCGTCCAAACCCGGATAAGATAATGTTATAGGGCCAAAAGATGTTCACCTCATCATTCGTTTGGGTAACGCTGTAGACTATCCATTGAAATCCACAAGGAAAAGCGGTTCCCATAGTGTCTCCGATCCTAACTCATTTCGCAGATCGAAGGAAAGGCTTCTTAGGCCAATATTGCTGCAACTCAATAATGTTACAATGTATGGCAGAGGCGTCTCGAGGGCCTTGTACATTATTGTTTGGGGTCTTGCATTTTTTTAAAGACTCGTTAGTCCATTATACCTAATTCAACGTTTTTTTGCTATTTTATAGAATTCTATATTTCATTATTAGGCATCAGTTTATAGACACCGTTCGGGCTACAACTTGTTGAGCCTATTGAGATACTATACTTTCCACGGTGCGTTTTGTTATAGAATCGGGGTAGAATTATCCGTTGGATACGGTAGTTTCAAACCCGGAAGTATTTTATAGTGTGCAAAAACCGACCCCAAAATTCTCTTCCAGAGAACCTAAAGTGAAAAGACTAACGTCTGTGTTAGTCTTTCCATCAGTCCGTACATTTCTTTTAAATGGCATAAACAAACCAATTAAAGATGTTTCGTATTTCCAATGTTCGGGTGTGTGACGTGTTGTTGTATTGATCGTTCAGAGGAGACCTTCTCAGAGAACGATACTGGCTCCGTGTGATGTTGATATCCGAACCAATGCTCACCCGTCCTGTACCCAGGGCTTCTGCAGACGGTGATCTGCGGATAGAGCGGGAAGTAGGCATCCTCCTCTCGCCCCAAGTCTCCGTCCTTGCTGGTGCTGCTGATGTACATGGATTCCGCGCTGAAGCTGTCCTGCGCCAGGAAGAGGACGCTGAGAGACATCAGCAGCAGGCAGCCGCCGATGAACAGCCTGAAAGAGAGAGAGGACGGACTCAATTTCCCGGCCAGACGACTCTTGGTCCGTGATGGCAAATAGCTCGGGGTGCTGGCCAGTAACGAGAAAGTGTCTTGAACTTGGAACAGTTGGAGTCAACTTTGTATTGACTCTCAAAAACGGATCACCTGTTCTTGTATCCCTTTTCTACTTTCCCTGTAATACAAGATGTAAAATGTATGCTAGGGAAAGTACTGGAATAGGATCGGAACAGGAGGTTTCGAAGGATCTACCTGTGCATTATGTATCCAATCGAGTTGAAAAAGTATTCGACGAAATTTCACAAAATGGGCTAGATGAGTCACACCTGTGCTGATTAGGTTCGGATATTATTAAAATATCTAATGTGAGCAACACGTGACTTTCCTCATAGAATGCAGTGAACCGACCCCTTTCACAAAAGGATGAAAAAAGGATGCATAGTACATTCTTCTGACCGCTGAATGGTGCATCCGGACGACAACATGTGATACTGTTTCAAAGTACCTAATTGACTTACATTTCACGTAACACGGAATTAACAATTATTAATATGGATAGCATCCTCAATTAGCAACTTAGTCTATATATTAAAATATTTTAATAATGAATTCATCAATGACGCGATATTTCGCTAAGTTCGCCAAATGTATCTCCAAGTGTTATACAGACAAACGGAGAGAACATTTCATATGTACTAAAAGGCATACGACGAAATTCAAAATTTGCAAAACATGACCTCCCATTGGACGTCATTTTTATCAATTTGGCAATATTTTCATCACTTTGGCACCCTTTAAAAAAGTTGGCGACATTCCGCCCAGTTTTTCGCCACGCGTTACGAACGGATGGTAGGAAAAATGGGTTGTTTTTATCCTAGAGTCTCATGGTCTTTCCAGGATATTAAATTTTCATCCATGAATCGTCGTTTTCATTGATTTAGCGACATTTTTGTCAGTTTGGTGACATTTTCGTCAATTTGGCAACATTGTCGCCAAGTCGGCGATATTCCGCCAAATTCGTCGCCACAATTTCGCCAAGCGTTATGGACGGAGAAATTGGGTAACCATTTTGTATTTGGATGTCAATAGTCATTTACCCCTACTATAAGAATAACCTATTTCTTATAGTAGTTTATATATTTATATATATATATATATATATATATATATATATAGTTTATAGTAGTTTCTTATAGTTCTTTTAGTGAGTATCGTTTCTCATGAATGGAACTAGCTAGATACACGATAATGATGTTAACACTTTTATTCTATAACATTATATATGAAAAGTGAACGTATTTCACAATAATTAATATTTTATTTTAATCTTATGTGAGTTTTTGATATATTTATTTAAAAAATGTACAATATCTCAAGAAGGGTTTATACTGCTCTCGTTGAAATTTTTATGTCTATCGTTTTCTAATGAAAAAATATATAAAAAATGATTATTTATGTAACCGTTTTGAGTTTTTGATGATTTTTTGAAAATTTTATTCTAAAATTTGGATGCCTTCCGAACATTCGATTTCGTTTAAAAAAATAGGCTTCTAGTATTCACGGATTCGTAATTTGAGTGAGTTTAAAAATGCGCCGATGGAGAATTAAATGATTTAATACTTAATTTGGAATCATTTGGGAACCATACGCAACGAGGCGGAATCAACATTGGCCAGAATTTTGACTCCAGAACTGCAAGAGGCGGAAGATGAAAAAATTGCATCCATACGTAAAATGATTTTCAGAATACCAATTTCAGTCATTGAAGCGAACTGATGGAAAAGGGAACAACACATTTTACATAGCCACTTGCATGCATCGGGGTTGAAACGTATTCTTGTCTGTTAAATACGTTTTTGAGATTCAAATGGATTCCATGGTTTTCTTGTATTCTAATGGGTTGCATTTAATACTCAAATTATGAAAACTACAGGCTCGTTGTGTGTTAGGATTCTCAAATATTGAAATTCATTTTTTATATTTCTCATTTCATAATTACTTTTTAAATTGGCTTTTAATGTGTAGTCTTTCACAGCTGGCATATGCGCGAGTCTGTTCAAAGTCTGTTCAAGTCCGTTCAAAGTCTGTTCCAAGTCTGGCCATTCGATCAAACTCCATCGAATGAGCATTAGTGACGCAAGAATGCTGAAAAGCGATTGCAAAAGATGGAACGTTATATTTCGCTCACCTGTAGACCGTCTTTCTCAGTCCGGACGTCCCGGAGTCCCTGGAGCAAATGTAGTGAGTGCCGTGCATGCTGCACTCTTTGGAGAAGCGGGACACCAGACGGCGGAGTTTTTTCCGGTCCCCGCACTGCCACCTTCCCCCGGACTCCCTGGACCGAGACACCCGGACGTCCCAGGTCAATTCGCTGCTGCGACCCTGTCCGTACCACCTTCCGCTGACTGCCGCGCGCTTCATGACTCTGGAAAGGACAAATAACATGTTAGGAAAGTGTTTCAAAACTTATATTCTATAGCATTCTGATCCACTCGCATCTATATAGACATGCTGGGATGAGTTTATATTTTAACTCGACACACCTTTTGTACCTAAATCTCTTTTTCGCAATGTGGAAAACTTCTCGAATAGGCAGCTGGCCTTTCACAAAAAGTTACTTTCTCAGACTCTAGCTGTAAATAACGACACACTCTAGTTAGCTCTCTGGACGAGTCGGACGGTCTGGGTCTTCAACACTCTAGTTAGCTCTTCCCGGCCGTCCAAATAGTTGCTCTTAGTCCTCTGGATGAGTCGGACGGTCTGGGTCTTCAACACTCTAGTTAGCTGCCTCCCCCACTGGGTTCCGGTCTAAATTGGGTGGCACTTCCCGACCGTCCAAACAGTTACCTTACACCTTTCTGGTAGGTCGGACGGTCTGGGTTTCAACAATCAACAACACTCTAGTTAGCTGTAAACATAGATCTTATTTCCCACTTAATAGCTATGCGGTACAAGGAACGTTCTTTTAAATCTGAAGACAAGTATTTTGCCAATTAGGAGATATCTTTAGCCATTTTCAAAGGTAAAGCAAAGCCATTTTCAAGGTCAATATAAGAGTTTAGATTTATTCTTCGTCAAAATTGATAGAGACGCCTTTTTTCTTTATCCCACACTTTCTTCAACCATTTTAGTCCCGCTTAAAAGATCCATTCCGATAACGTGAGGAGAGTAATATTACCCCCATCCTTAGTGAGTGGCTCAAATGTACGTCGTCCATTTGAGAACTGATGAAAATCAATCCAATGAATGGCTGTGAATTTGTACAGAAACATTTTATTTTTTCGAGTTCGACGCGAAAGGAGCTCTCCCATTTCTGAGTTTTGAAGTGTTTTGCTTGCAGAGAACACCTTCAGTTGCTTTTGAGTGTGCCTTTAAAGAAAGCCTTTACCGGTAAAAGGAGCTATGTTGTTCTTCGATAGAATGCACACAAAAAAGGATTGGATATTTATAACGGCAAGCAGTATGATTTTGAAACTTTTCTGATCTGTCCAGGAATTTCATTCATGGTCCGAGCATTCGGCTGTTCTAGGAAAATGTCCGATCTCTAAAGTGTTTGTCCTCTAAAATAGGCTGGATAATTTGTAGTTTTTGGAGTTAATTTTGTTTGGAGTCCTGTGATTTCTCTTTAAATAATAAATCTCCATCGCTGACGGATACTTGCGGAATCAGTATGTACAAATGTCGGGAAAAAAATTCTTTAGGAGTCTATGATTATTAGATGATGATTGCCTGAGAGCAAATATACGTATAAAACAATTTCATTGGATCTTCAGAAAAACAAATTGAGAGAGATAATTCTTTCTCTCTCATATTGTGTCTTATTATATCTTTATTATCTTTTACTTAAGTTCAAGAATAAGTTTATTTTCTTATGTTTTAAATCTTTCTCTCTCATATTGTGTCTTATTATATCTTTATTATCTTTTACTTAAGTTAAAGAATAAGTTTATTTTCTTATTTTTTTATCTCTATATATTTTACATTTTGATTGTATTCAAGAAAATTTCGTTGCTTTATTATAAGTGTCAATAATGAAAATGTTTTATTTATACTAGAACATTGAAACGAATATACTAGCTTCGAAATAACTTTCATCCTATTCACTTTTTCATTTCATTTTCTTCGTTCGCACTTTATGTTAATGCAGATAAATAGAGAATTTGGATTTGCTCAAAAACGTTCTCCATAATAATTAATACATGGGTGGCCATTCAATTTGTTTCTCCTAAAACAATTTTTCAAGCATCCAGATATACTGCAGATAAAGCTCAAATGATCATGAGTATGGATTCAACATTGAATTATGAAGGAAATAGGGGATTCACTAAGAATTTTTTTTCTATTTCTGGTTCAAAAATTTTCATTTTACTTCAAGCATTCACTTTTCAAGATTAGCTATATATAGAACTTTGATAATCGCTGGTATGGATTCAATATCTCAATGTGGAAGAAGTTTCTAACAATTTTTACTTTCAATTCAAAAAATTTCTTATTTCTCGGGAGTGGCTATAAATGGAGTTAACGACTAATATGGATTCAGCTATAAATGGAAATTATAGTGGCTATAAATGGAATTATTAGATAATGACTAATATGGATTCAGCATTTAATTCTAGATTGTAGTGTAGGATTTAGGTATAGGATTACTCACTGAAGATTTCCCTTTTACATTTTTTAATTCAAAACTTTATAGTTTCCTTGTTATATTTATTTTTCAAAATTGTCTATAGAAAGAGTTCAGATGATAACTGATATGAATTCAGCATGACATTTCGGAGGAGGTAGATGAATGTGGAACTCAAGAAATCGAAAGGGCCCCCAAAAATATTCGCCCATATAACGGCAGAAACGTGACCCTATATATATCGTGAAATCGACACAAAATTCATGAAATCGGCACAAAATGCTACAAAATGCATGCCCGGCAATCGAGGGGACACACTTGCTTTAGACTTTAGACTACCGAGGAAGCTAAAAAACAAAACCCAAGCATTTTAAGACGATGCTGCGAAATGAAATGGTCTTCGTTATGCACAAAATATAAAATATTTCCTTTCAGCGCACACGTGTCATAAGATTCCTCTACATGTATACATATACAGATTCGTAAAATCGTTTCTTTTAAAATCGTCATTCAGAGAGTTATTTTCCATCTTTTCTGAGGAGAAAAATGTTTGTTACTCATTTTGCAACTCACTCCAACTTTAGAACTGACAGGAATTGAACCAGTACCCAGCTCACAAAGGTTGTCGCCATTGAGGTTTCAACATCAATATTTTACGTTACTTATCTTATTTCATGTTGAAGTCATTGACTCCATAACTTTCCTTGAAGTTCTGCTGAAATATATATATATATATATATATATATATATATATATATATATATATATATATATATATATATATATATATATGAAATTGTAAAAAATCTAATATAATTTTAGTCTTAATTGGAATCACTTGTTCCGTATACAAATCTGTGACAATGTCTTTTCAGCATTCATGAGAACGAATAAACGAAAACAAACCCTTTCAATGGAAATAACATTGTGCCACCGATTTTTCTTCCATTATTTCATTAAAACGAGCTATTATTATTGACTGATTGGATTGAACTTCTAGGATGGCCGAACCACCTAATGTAAATAACATGGACCTCCATCGAGATATAATTTTCCCCCTATTCTGGTCATTGGATGCGATACAAGAATGTAGTGTGTTTTATACATTCGTGTAAATGCCATAATGCTTTGTAAAAGAGACGGCCTCAAAAATAATGAAATCCTCCGTTCATCGGTGTTTTAAATGATCCATTGAAGCAAAAGTTGTTCACTCCTCTATCGTAACACGCATTTTTCAACATAACTGGATAGGTTCTTTCTCGACCGTTTTACTTCAAATTCTTGCAGAGCGTCGATTTTTATTAATTTCCTCCGAATCAAATGGGCGATTTCCCCTTTGGAATGAAATAAAAAAAATAGAATCCTCCACATTAAACGTTTCGAGGACCCAGTTTTCATCGGCTCTATCGCAGGATCCTAGAGAATCACGTTTTCATTGTTTCTACTGACTTCAGACTTTGTTTCATCCTGACTGCTGTTGTATTTAAATGTTCAGGAATTTTTAACACTTTCCAACATGGATGAAAAGTGTTTATGACTTGGGTCATTCTGTCTGTCTGTCCGTTCGCAGGATCACTACCGTAGAAATGACGTTATTAAAATGAAATTTTAGTATGTTGTTCAGTCTGTGGGACCTATGGGAATGTCAATGAATAATATCACTCAATTAGTTTTGGAGGGAGCCCGGGTTGAAAAAAGTGAAATCCATTGAACCCTATAGGACCTCATTTTTCAAAAAATTTTTAAGCGAAGTTAAAATTCGCAAATGGCTTCGGAAATATTCAAATGATCTCATATTTTAGAAAATATTCAAATGATTTCATAAAATATATTAAAAAAATTTAAGCAAAATCGATTCGGTCGTTTTTTAAATAAAAATTAAAATAATCGTGACACCCCTATAATAGGAAGAGATCCCGTGACCCACTTCAAAATAAAATCCATCTTTATGACCCGATTCAAAATCGTGATTTTTAAAGTTCTTTTAAAATTATAGTGAGTGTTGCATCCATCTTAAAACTGCTTTATTTTTGCTTAAATTCTGTGCATCTACATATTGAAACAACGCAATGACACTATATTTGAGTTTAAATGATCATCCAACTTCGATTATTTCTACAACGAAGCCTCATTTTCACTTATGGAGAATGTAAATACCAAAAGATGTAGAATGAGTTGTATAAGAATGGCTGCATTTTTTTAACGCAAAATTATTTTCTGTGCATCTATAATTTGCGCCAACGCAATGACACTATTTTAGAGTTCAAATGATCTTTGATTATTTCTACAACGAAGCCTCATTTTAAAGGATGCAGAATGTAAACAAGTGATTGTAGGATGAGTTGTATAAAAATGGTTGAATATTTTTAACGCAAAACTATTGAAACTATCGAGTCTGGAATATAGGTGATATGAATGATTTTAAATTTAAATACTCATTGATTTTACATAGAGAAGCAGCCGATTTTATGCCATTGTCTTTTTCGATGACGTTTTAAGCATACTGTTGTTCTATCTTTTCCTTGGTTGTTGTCTATTCCTATATCCGACAGTCGGTTCATTCTTTTTGCAATGTCTTTATATCGATTATGCATGTCTTTATATCGTGATCGGTATCGGAATACTGAAAGTTGAAATAACATTTGCTGTACACTGTATTCTTGTGAGCAACCTCCAAAAAGGTGAAGACCCGGAAATGGAACGGAAAACTCAAGATGAGATATCTGCGGGGCGGTCGAAAAGAAATCCAATTAGACTGAAAAGAATACAATTTAACTGAAAATGAAGACACCTTTGAATAATTTTAAAACATAAAACATTTGTTGACGCGTACTGTATAAAGTATTTTACATAGGTTCAACCACCATTAATGACCCTCTGTTCTAGACACAGCATGATTCGGGGACACTCAAGTTTGCGTGTCTTGTATATGCATTTCGTGTGGCCAAAGAGAGAGAGACAGAAAACTAAAGAGAAGTATATTGAATTGGCATGACGGGCGATTGCAGTGACGTGGGACCGGGCTCAGGCTGTCTCCTACGAGGATGGTCACCTTCAAACTCACCCCTTCGAAGATGTCAGGTCTGACATCTTCGAAAAAAATCGGAAAATTCATACCCGCCTATTCTTTTCTTGATTGGCCTTTGGGCTCAAAAACATTTCTACTATTGGACATAATGACCCTTCGGACTTCCAACGACATTTTTAGCCCAACCGTGACCCCACTCTGACCTCACTGCGCCCTCATTCAGAGGGGACGGACACCGAAAGCCTCTTACTGAATTCCAAAGCTCCAACTTGTTTCCGACCTTGGTGTAGCAGGTGGCCAGATGGGCCGCATTGCCTTGCCGTCGCAGAGACCGACATCTGTACATTCTGATCCAAATTTAAATTCGAATCCAAATTTAAAATATAATCCAAATTTAAAATATAATCCAAATTTAAAATCTGATCCAAATTTAAAATCTAATCCAAATTTAAAATAGTGTCGTATGGAAAAAGCCATACGACAATATCATGCGTCATTCAATGACGAGCGATTATTTCGAATCTCACGCGTGGGGTTCATGTTACGCGTGAGGCACATTTTCTAGCTGCGGTATGGATGAAACGTCAGTCATGTTATTGCATTTTTTAAACCAATTTTCTAGTTTCTATCAAGTGTTCCCGACCGATTCTTGACGAAACGGAGCATTCATTTTTTCAGAACAGAATTTGGTTTTGACTGAACTAGAGTTATAGGTGCGACATTCAAATTATATAAAATGTATACATATTTTTAATAAAAAAAAAAGTATTTCAAGGATAATGCGTGAAGTATGTATATACTGCTACTAGCCGTTCCATGAAGGGTCCTTAAATGAGGCATCGCCACCCTGAATCGCAGTTTGAAAGGTTTGATATCTAAAGAAGCCAAATGTCTCCTTAGATGCCTTTGTCAAGGATTTTTGCTTAATCTGTCAACAGTGACTTGACTCAAAGTTAGAGAGTTCGACCTTTTGGTCCGAGGGCGGTGACACAGGACGGCACTGTTTAAAATTAAATTCAGTTTAGTGGAGATTTTACAGAAATGACAACAGCTCTCTATTTAAAGCAACGGACAGCATATGTACTAATTGCTATGGCACACGCCCACAATAAATGACAAATATATAAGCTATTACAATATACTATGCTGGTGAGAAATCTTAAATAGAGACGCCTTCCCAAGCTCATAGGCTTACCCCGACACTCTGTTAATTCGCCCCAGAATACTAGACGCTTCCTAGTCATCGTTGTATCGAATGGGGTTTCCTTTCACTCGACTGTCGCCCAACTTCCGAACTTCTCCGAATCTATCGTCGTTCCTTTTGCTCCACTCCAGCTCACTCCCGTCCAAACTCTTTCTCGAGTCCTTCATCTACCGCATCTCTCACGATCCGAAACATATTCCTCTTCTACCTTGGGAACGCAGAAAATGCTGATCCACTCGGTGTGATGGGTCTATCGACCGAACCCGTTAGAATGGCTAGTTTAAGTAATGGTTTATAATGCAAACTGAAGGAAATAATAATCGAAAGATTATTTAGACCTCACAGGTTATCGGTGAAAGGATGGAGAAGTAAAGTGGTTTTGAAAATCCTTTTGTATCGTCCCTCATTCAAATGTCCATTGGTCTGGAAGCTGAGACGGATCCAATGAAAATCAAACTAAGTTTCTGGCTCAAGTGAAAGTGCTAAAAAGGAGAGTTAGAATTTTTTAACCCGTTTTTTTTAATATTAGATATTTTTTAACTAAGCCCGTAACCAAGATTCTAGCTCGAATGAAAGGGACTGATCCTTCAGCAAAATCTCACTCCTCATTCAAAATCCGTCACTCCTCATTCGAACGTCTCAAATTTTGGATTAATGCCAAAGCTGAGACGAATTGAATGACACCCAAACTGAGTTCTAGTGAAAGTGTCCGACCATTTTAATGCACCCTTTTCTCACTGAGAATCCGCTCAGTGCATATTATATTATTTCCGTAAGAGTTGAAAGTGTTTTTCAATCCTCATGCAAAAGTCCTTTTCATCTTTATGGACATGTGAATACTTTAAATACAAATGGATCTGGTATTTATAATATAAACGCCTTGATCTTTCTGTTTATCTATCTATCCATCTATCCATCCTGGGTAACGCTTGAAGAAAATTTTGGCGGCAAATTTGGCGACTTTTTTTAAATGTTGCGAAATGGACGAAAATGTCGCCCAATCGATAAAAATGACGCCAAATGAATGAAATCAATTCTGTTTTAAAAGAGGATAGTATTGTAATGATGTTTCGACTGTCCCACTTACGACCATTTGGGCGGGTTTTTTAAAATGTCTCAAAATTGAATAAAATATCCCAAAAATGAATGAAAATGTCATCCAATCGATACAAATTCAATATCTTGGAGAGAATATAAGAATCTACTATAAGAAAAAGTCATTTCTCTGTTTGTCCGTCCGTGACGTTTGGCAAAGAATTTGGCGGGGTGTAGCAAATGTCGCCCAATTGATAAAAAGACGCCCAATGGGCGGTCAGATTTTTCAAATTTTGAATTCCGTCATATGACGGGCATACCTTCCAGTTCTGAATAGAGAGCAACATTTATTTCTTTGAAACGTATGCGTTCCATTTTATGGAACACGTATGCGTTCCATTTTATGGAACACGTATGCGTTCCATGATAATGGTGGCACAAAGTTTGGAGTCTTTAAAAAATGAAAGGTGAATCCATGCAAAAAATTTGCATTTCGTTGACCCAAAACAGTTTTTAAACTTCATTAAATGACGCCTTTCTGTCCTTCGTAAAGGACAGAAAGGCATCATTTGTTGAGCAAAATAACTTGAGAAATGAATATTCCTCTTTTCGCTTGCATTTTGGATTGGCTTATCTAAGGATTTTCGAAAGGAATCGTAGGATGAGTCCTACGATTTATTTTTATTTTTTATTAAAAATTCTATTTAATCTTAATTCGTGACCTTGATGGAAATTCATTTCAAAATCCTATTTCCGACTTCTTTTAACGCACAGCTGCGACGGGACCTTCTGAAAAGGACCCGGATGTTTGTTCTAGGGAACGAACCGCCTCTCACCCTATCAAAAAGGAGCACCTCCGCTCTCTTAAGAGTGTTTCCCTCATCTTAATCGTTTTTAAATATCTAGTTCTTATTACTTTCCTTATATACATAATGTATAAGGAAACTATTGTGACGGAGTCGAAAATTCGAATTCGAGTTTTCGACGGGAGAGCATGTTTCAAGCATCCCTGATCACGAATCAAACATTTTTGAAGTGATGTCTGTGTGTGTGTGCGTGTGTGTCAGTGAGTCTGTGGTGACAATAACTGACGAACGAATGGACCGATTCGAATGAAATTTGGTACAAAAATCAAAATCTGTAAACACTGGAAGCCTATTGTTTTTATACGCAAACGAATGTTCAGAATCCCCTAAATTTTCGAGTGAAATTTTGAAAAAAATCGTCAAAAAATCAAAACCGCCAATAAAGTTACGCAAATGAACATTTCTTATGTCATTTTTCATTAGAAAACAATTGACATAAATTTTAGAACGCTAACATGAATCGTTCTCGAGATATTGCCCATTTTCCAAAAAAATTATCAAAAAGTTATATAAAATAAAATAAAAATATTTTCTATTGAGAAATGGGTTCACTTTTCATATGTAATACCATGCGATACATTGGGTGACATCATTCTCGTGGATCTAGCTCGTTCCATTCATGAAAAAGGATACTTTGAGTCATACTTTTGTATTTGAGCGCCAATAGTCATTCATCTGCTGTAAAAATAACTTATAGCTCCGTCCATAACGCTTGGCGAGATTTTGGCGACGCATTGGACGGAATGTCGCCAACCTGGCGACATTTTTAATGGTTGCCAAATTAACAAAAATCTCGCCCAATGGATAAAAATGACGACTCATTGAAGAAAATTCATTATCTTAGAAAGAATATAAGTATCTACTATAAGAATAACATTTTTTTTAACTGTAAAAGTAGTCAATTCATTGCATTACATAAGGAAAGTCATGTGTTGCCCACATCAGATTTTTTTAATTTATTTTTTGTTATCTTTGTGTGGATGTGGCAATGGCTCTAACAATTTTAACCGCTTATTATTATTTAATAACATAAAATGTCAACCCGTTCAAAGTTCATTTAAATGTCATTAAAATGTCGAAAAATGCCATCCAAACAAACTCGTCATACCATTCAAGAAAGAGTCAACGGGTCTTCCCTCGATTGGACAGATTCTTGATGATCATTCATATGGGCTTGTTTTTAAATTGTCCTAAACAGCGGCGCAAAGGGTATCCCCCTCTAGAGGCAGGCGTTTCTTTCTGAGATGTTTCTGAAAGGTATCTTTAAGACGAGACTATCTTGCTGTGCTTTTATTCATTTTCGAATCGTTATTCCATTGTTTCAGATCGAAGACGGCTTTCGCTTCCCACTTTTCCGAAACATCACGATTTAACTTTTTGAAACTATGTATTTTGACGCGTGGGAGTTCGATCTCTGCGAATGAAATCGTCGTTTCATTCAAAAGATGGAGCGTTCCATCCTGTTCGTGGATCGTATTTTTGCACGACTTTCCATTACCTATATTATGTAGAGCGTCGCCCATTTTTTTGCCTTCCTATTCTGTCCCTCGGAGGGCCCCGATCCAGTCCTACATCTCGACTTAGTTAGATAGAAGAATCGAAAATGAACTCACCTCCCCATTCGAGCCGAGTCTCTCCTTTGGGAAGCGGTTCCTTTTTTAAAGTTTCCTTCGTCTCTGAGTCGTTGAATCGATTGTCTCTCGGATCCATAATACAATTAGAAGCGATGGCTTTTGTTTATGGGGCAGGTGCACCTATGGCCAATCAGCGTGCGTCGTCGAACGAACACATGTTGACAACCACTTTAATGCCTCGCTCGATCCTTTCAAATAAAAATGAGTTGGGAAAACAATGCAAGTAGGATGGTTCGGAGCAAAAATCATCCCAACCGAGTAGAAATACTTTTTGGACTCTAGCGACTCCTCTTTATAAATCGGGCATATTACACGCACATATATACATATATATATATTAACATATACCAAGAAGGGCATTCTTGCAAAGGGGGGACTCGTTTTGCTAGACGAGTGGGACGGGCTTGGGAAATGAATTCAGGAAAACTAGGAAGTGAATCAATGTGTAGATTCAATTTCACACATAAAAGCGCGGTGTCCATTAAAAATGCTGATTTATTAACATGTAATCGTGCTATTTAAAGTAACACGTTCTTTACAAAGTCTTATTTTACCTCTTTATCCGTTCGTACAATGGCATGAACCGCGTTTGGGGAAACGATTTCTTTTATTATCTGCCATGCAGGGAGTGACTCGAGCATGTTGGTCCAGTTTCGAGTTCATGGACCTCGAAAGGACCCATTGTGAACCTGGAGTCTTCCCCCAACCTATAAGTAATAAGCCAAAATATTTCTTAATACGTGTGTCGGAAGAAGCTTCAAATGTCCGGCACGTTCACGAAATGCTATCTATATAAATAAAAATGTATAAAATAACAAGCGATCTGATGTCAAGAAACGGTTCTCTGTCACAGACAGCTCACGTCTTGGTCTCGCTTTCAATACCTGATGTCATTCGCTGCGGCAAGCTCCAGAGTTCTGCTCTTCGTGTATACGTTTTCGTTTCGATGGTCTGTCCTTTCAAAAATACCTCCAAACTGAAACATGTCGTCAACGGTTTATCTTCCAGCGATGGAACCTATTATTTTCTTTGTTAGAAATGGCCTATGCATATAACTATAAGCATTTAATCGATGCGAATTGGGTTGTTTCCTATTTTAACAATGAAGGCCATTTAGCCGAAAAGGCGGGTTTTGTTCGGTAGTAAAACTGCATTTTATGATATACTAAAAACATTCTATCATATATTCCAAAGTTCTTAAACTTGTAAAGTTCACCTAAAATAAATCTGAAAGTAATCTGAAAAACTTCTAAAATACTTCTCTCTAAAATATAAACCATTCTAAGTTCCTTAAAAACTTTCTGAAATACACTCTAAAAAAGTTCTAAAGTTCCTCAAACCTGAAAACATTCTAGAAATAAACTGAATTCTTAAATAAACTGAATGTGGACCTATTGACCAGTTTCCCTACGTGTACAAATATGTACTCTACATGTAATTAAATGGAACTTTTCTAAAAATAAAAACATTAAATGTAAAAGAAAGAACACAGATTTTAGGTTTTCAAAATCTAACGTTTATTAAAATTTAAACTTCATTTTTAAAATAATTTTTAAAACATTTTACATCTCATTAACTAACAAATCTAATAAGCAACTTAAATAAATAAATAGAATGGCCGGTCGTATAGTGGTAGAAAAACGTTAGAATATTAAATTTTAAAGTTAACAATATTAAACTTATACAACTATTTATCAAAACTAAAATTTGGAATAAAAAGAACATAAGTTAGCCAAAAGGGAAATTTAGAACAAAAGTTAAACTTAACCTCAAGTTCTTAACCTCAGTCTAAAGGGGTCTTATTCTATGCTAGTTCAATTAAATTTTAAATAATGCAAAAGTAAATTAGCCTGAAATTTGAAGAAAAAGAATTATATCACCAAGGCTCCAAGATAAACGGCGGAAATCGGCGGGAGGTAGAATCACCAAACGTGCAGCAGATCCAGAAAACACCAGAAGAGGAAAATCCATGGCACAGGATCACAATATGTCCAGCAGAAAATCCGGAAAAGGCCGTTCCACGGGATTCAACTCCAAAGAGATTCTCCACACCAGCTGGACGTCGAGTAATAAAAAATCCTTTCTCCCAACTGCCGCATCGGACTACTGACATCAAAATGGAGAACTTAACATGTATGTCCGTCAATTGGGCTCGGAAATGCGAACTCCATTCATCATAAAATAGAACTGGCAGCTTGTCAAGATAAACAAATTTCTAATTGGCCGGTAAGACTTCCTCGGCCGACATCACATAAATCGTGAAACATCTTGGATCATTATTTAAATGGTATGAAACTAATTAGCATGACTCTTCATTCCGTCGCAGCTTCCAGACATAAACAACATCAAAGAGCACAGCGGCAAAGGACTGCTGATTGATTATAAACTAAACAAATCAATCCACATCTTGAAAAACAAAACACACATCACAGCCGGGAATAATGATACATTTCAAGCCGAATTCGAACTACGGCTCGCGCCGAAAACAACAACTTTGACAGATCACATCTCAGGTTCTAATTCCGAAGGAAGAGCAAAAGAAACGCGCGAGTTTGCTTATATACTGCGAAACATCGCTGCCACAGATTGTAAACAAAATTATCGATGAACGATAAAATAATTAATGACAGACGATTTTAATATTACGGTCAACCAATTAAAAACTCGAAATTTTAAAGAAGAGAAATGGAATTTCAAAGCAGACGAAAATTAAAAAGAAATGAAGTGAAACGAGTTGGAAATATACGAATTCGGCAATAATTTAAATATGGACGATTCTGAAATATTTAAAAAGCTGAAAATAGAATAAAACTGTAAAATTGCGATGAATTAACCAATTTTTAACAGAGAGCAATAAATTTGGAATCAAATTAAAGGGAATAAAAAGGGCAATAAATGGAATCACAAATTAGCCAATTTAAATAAATTTAAATTGCTAAAACCTAAAAAGAACGAACTTTCGCCGTTTTTAACACAAAACCTATAGAATAGAACCTATTTGAACAAAGAATATCAAAAACCTAAACAATTGGAAAATGGATAACTAGAGGAGAAAGACTATGTAAATAAGACCCCTGAACACGTTTAGACAAAAAGCAAAACTAAAATTGTTAAATATCCAAAAGTATAACCCAACACATCGTACCGAAATCTAATCTATGTCGGGGTAAGACACTTCCCTCAGTTTTGTGAAATGCTTTCCGAGTTCGAGTGATGACATCCAGGCACAGGCAAACTTCGCGTTAAAAATCGGTACATGCCCATGCAGTGTCAAAAGGGTGATGCGCTACTCTTTTAACATCTCGCGCACTTTACTTATCTCAAAATCCTTTACGTTGTGCCCGAAAGGATCGTCGTCGGAAGGAATCCGTGAAAGATCTTGCAAATTAGAATTCTACAAACACGTGCCAAGATTTTAGGTCCTAACCGGAATGTTTGTAGAGTGACCTCGTCCGAAAAAGGATGTAAATGAAGATCTTTGGCTTAGATCTATTAATAGGCTCATGACCCGATTGAAAAGTCATGACTCGAAATTCGCTCTTTCTTGGAATTCTTGCAGAGAAATCTTTGAGGTCTTATTACAATATAAGATGGAGAAAAGACTGTTTTCACGAAATTTTTCGATTTCGATATTTGAATGACAATAGCTTTTCAACACGTTTCAATTATTTTTAGAGGGATGTCCGTCTGTCTGGGCTCGATGTATGCGTAAGCACAGATTAATGGATTTTCACAAAACTTCGAGAACCAGATAGAATTTTTTAAATGGCGAGCGAAAACTTCGAAAATTCATATTTTCTTGGCAGCCTAGGATAAAATGTGGCATAATCATGCGTGAAGCGGATTATTGAGGGCTCCGTGGTCACGAATCATTGGAGTGACAAATAGCCTCGATACAATGTTCGTGACGTCAGACCTCCCCCCCTTTCGGAAATGCATTGTTAAACTTGGTATTCATAACAAAAATGTCAATAAAGGGTGACATGCTATAATTGGGATCCTTTTGTAATTGGATATTTGGAACCCCGATGCAGATGTTTCAAATCTTTTTCTCGTAAAATTCGCAAAAGAAAAAAAATACTTAAAAATGAATTCTGATAGGAGACATTTGAGTGGAACCCCACAGCAGTTCATTTTTTATAAGAAACTTCTAAATAATCCTGTTGGTTTCCGGGATCTGTTATCGCTTCTAAATTTTAAAATTCTGTTTTTTGAATTTATTTACGTTGAATGAGGGAAATCTCGATAGGTTGAACAGGTCGAGTTTTCGTTACAGGTAAATAAATTCTATATTTGCGGTTTGTTATTTTGTCATTATCTTGTTGAATTTTATATACGTCTTGTAAAATAAGTGAATTTAACATTGGACACATTATAATCAAAGTAGTTTTCTTCATTTTCTGAACGATTTCTTTTTTTATTTTCTCTACAGTAGCGTCGCCATAAAAAGGAGGGGGGGGGGGTAACCAAATAGTTTATTTACCATTTTTCCATATATCATTTTTCCGTACCTTGATGGCTTCCTGAGTGGGGGAATGTGCGCGCCACTGCCTACCTATATAGTATAAATGTATCGGAGAAATATCGTGCCGGGATCGAATTCAAGTGAAAGACGGACGGGCACGTTTTACGTATCTCAAATCGAACGTTTTCAGGAGATATCTGTGTGTTGTTGTTGTGGAGATCCATACCGTTCAACCTACCAGAAAGGTATAAGGTAACTGTTTGGACGGCCGGGAAGAGCCACCCAATTTAGACCGGAACCCAGTGGGAGAGGCATCCAAAGGGACCTTCCCCTTCTTCCCCTACCACCAACCTCTCGGAAGGACTTACGGACCCACATGTTTAACGTGATCGTACTCCGCGTGAACACGCCGGCAGTTTTGGCAGCCAAGGGAATCGAACCCGGACCTACCGAGTGCAATTCCCGCGAGCTAACCACTGGACTACCACCCACCGGATGTCTGTGCGTATGTATGTTACTATGTGTGTATTCATCAGACTGTGAAAGCCATATCTCATGAGTAGTAGAGGAAGGTCGGTTCTGCAACAGAGGCTCAGCAATGCTCAGCGCTCAGCAAAATGGCCGCTATCTTGAATTCCGTAATCCTGGACGGGGGTGTAAAAGGGGGGAAAATGAAAAAAGGTGGGGGTAAAAAATTTTTGGGAAACTTTTTTTCGGGTGGCAACGATTTCGTAGTCTTGTACGAGGAGTTTAGGGGAAATAAATTTTTTGGAACGAGATTTTTCTAAGTAAAGGGAAAACTTTTTCGGGGTGGCAACACCACGGAAGGCTCAGCGATGCTCAGCGCCCCCTAACGGGGGTAAGCGGAACTATTGAGGATGGAACTTAGAAATATTTTTTTGTTTGGGTTGCCATAGCAACACTTGTGGGGAGAAACTTTTTTGGGGGTGGCAACAGCTGAGCCTCTGAAATAGTACCATCAGCGCCCCCTAGCGGCGAAAATTGGAACTATCAAGGATGGAACTTAGAAATATATTTTGTTTGTTTGTTTGGGTTGTCATAGCAACATCTGTATGGAGAAACTTTTTTCAGGGTGGTAGCAGCTGAGCCTCTGAAATAGTACCATCAGCACCCCTACCGACGGAAAGGAGAATTAAAATTTGAGATTTTTCTGATAGTTGGGATTTTTCTTTCTTTTTATAAATGAATTAAATAAAGTGATTAAGTACGAAATATTCGTATTTTTTTTTCTTTTTTTTTAAATGAATGAGGATAATTAAATAAAGTGATTAAGTATATCAAAGTCATTGTTATTACATGCCAAGGTCACCGTCCTTACAATATCCCTACGCCTTCTAAGAAAAAGTGCTTACCCTATATGGCGGTTACGAATACTTATCTGCGAGAATCTTGTATGAAGGGAAATAACATAGGTTTTAAGAATGTCTTGTATTTCTCTTCGGGAAATAATATATCTGAACTTACTTGAATTTTACACGTTTGTAATTTAAAAAAAAAAAAATGTGGTTATGGGAAAAATTAACATTTTGTACAAAATGTTCCAAAAGCGTAAAAAAAGCAACAAAAATGTGGTAATGGGCAAAATTAACATTTTGCGACTTTTTTTTCAAAGTGTTAATTTCCCTATGAGAATTAACATAGGTTTTCACACTTTTGTAATTTTTTTTCAAAAAATGTGGTAATGTGGAAAATTAACATTTTGCACAAAATGTCTCAAAAACATAAAAAAGTAACAAAAAATGTGGTTATGGGCAAAATTAACATTTTGCGATTTTTTACAAAATTCCAATTTCTCTATGGGAATTAACATGGGTTTTCGCAATTTTGTAATTTTTTTACAAAAAAATGTGCGTTTTTACAAAAATGCTACTAAAAATGTGGTAATGGACAAAATTAACATTTCGCACAAAATGTTGCAAAAACGTGAAAAAACATCAAAAATGTGTGTTTTTACAAAAATGTGATGAAAAAGGTGTGTTTTTAAAGTAGTAGAATTTCAGGAACCTCGGTAATCTCGAGAATCTCAGGAATTGGGTCTATTGGAGGGGGGGGGTGTGTTTACCCAACCATTCCAGTCTTAGATTTCAAAATTTAAAAAATAAATATTTTAAATAAATATTTTAAATAATCGTGAATATGTTCTTATGTCCAAAATACTTAAGTGTTATGAATCTCACAAGTTAATTAAAGGATGATAATTAAATTAAGCGATTAAGTTTAAATAAGAGCAGATACCAATTTCTGTATACATATGTTTTTACACGAGAGTTTCTTTAAACCGACATGTTTTGATATGTGTGCTATTTTACAAGTGTACTACTACCATAGGGATATCCTTAAATTTTAACATGTTTTAAAAAGAATATTTCATTCATTAGTGTTATGAATCTCGCAAGTTAATTAAAGGATGTTAATCAAATTAAGTGATTAAGTATTGAATATCTGTATGCCAGGAGCATATCAAAGACATATCAAGGGGTATGTCAAAGCGTACCAAGGGTGTGCCAAAGGGGTATGCTGAAGGCATACCAAGACCATCGTTCTTACACTATCCCTCCGCTATATCGCGGTTGCGAAGTGAACTGTGAGAATCTTGTATTTCTCCATGGAAAATAACATAGGTTTTTAAACGTGTGTCATTTTTAGCGTTTTTTCACAAAAAGTTTCAAAAACGTTAAAAAACAACAAAAATGTACGTTTTTTAAATAAATTGCGGTTTTTAGATTGTTTGAATTCTCTATGGGAAATAACATGGGTTTTCGCACTTTTGTGTATTTTTTGTAAAAAAAAATGTGCGTTTTTGCAAAAATGTTACCAAAAAGGCGTTTTTTGAAAAATGTAAAATTTTTCGATTTTTTTCAAAATGTCTGATTTCTCTATAGGAATTAACATAGGTTTTCGCACATTTGCATTTTTTTTTTAAAATGGGCGTTTTTGCAAAAGCGTTACCAAAAATGCGTTTTTTGAAAAATGTGACATTTTGCGATTTTTTTCAAAAACACACTTTTTACTTGTAAAAACTAAGAAAAACACGTTTTTAAAGTAGCAGAATTTCGAGAATCTCGGGAATTTCGGGAATCTCAGGAATTGGGTGTATTGGTGGGGGTGTGTTTACCCAACCACTCCAGTCTTGGAGTTTAAATAATAGTAGATACCTGTTGATCTGCAAAATATTTAAGTGTTATGAATCTTGCATTTATTTGAGTCTTGGAATTTAAAAAACCTCCGCATACCCATGTCTGTATGCGTGTGTTATTTCTTTAAACCAACATGTTTTAATACGTGCGTTATTCTAATACATGTGTTATTTATTTAAACCAGCATGTTTTAATACGTATGTTATTTTAATACGTGTGTTACTTTATACGTGTGCTTTTCAATAACCACACATGCGCTGTTTTCTCTATGGAAATTAACATAGGTTTTCACACCTATGCTTTTTTCAAACGTTTTTCCACAAAAACACAATTTTTGCGTGTAAAAAACTAACAGAAACATGTTTTCAAAGTAGCAGAATCGTGTGATCGACTCTATTCGAGGAGGTGTATATACCCAATGAGGGAACCTATAGACCGTTTATCAGCGAAACATTTAAGTGAGTAATGTTATGAATTCCCACATCCATTTTAGTTTGAAAATCTAGAAAAACCCCAGAGGTTATACCTATTTTAAAAATAAGTATTATAAAAAAAAGGTTAGTGTATCAGTTTATACGCATAGTGTGTTGGATGTTGGAAACCCAGACCACACGACAGACCCGAAGGTTTACTGTAGCTAAGTGTGTGGCCGGGAACTTTCTTTTTGATTCAAGTAATTACAACACATATTAAAATTAAATCACAACACAATAAGTTACAACAAGACAAGCAAAGATACAAGAAACACAAAAGCATAAAAGAACACATAAGAAAAACAACAGGTTTAAGCAAAAAGTAACTGTGAAAATTTTAAAGTACAAAGCAATAAGGCTGCACAGGTTTACCAAAGAGACCCTGGAGGGATATTTAAAAAACTTTAAATTTACTTAAAAAAAATAAAATAAAATAAAATAAATGAATAAAGGGAATTAAAACAACCAGAGGAAGTTACAAAAGGGGGGGACAAAGAGAGACCAGGGCAAAGAACAGAGGGGGAATATACAAAAGGAGGGGACGAAAGAGAGAGCAGGGCGCATAAAAGAGCAAAAAAAGGGTTACATAATGCCAGCCAGGACAATAAAGCTGGACAAAAATAATATAGACATTGAAGGATATTTAAGTAACAGAAATATAAATTATCTGTTAATGATACAAAAGTAAAACCTTTGTGTTTGTGGACTATCTGTATAATCCATAATTTACAATATTTATAGATGTGTACAATATTTACAGATGTATAATTTGGAAATAATATATGAGATTATAAATATTTACAGAATTAAAGTATAAATTAACAGAAATGTATATAAATGGAGTGATTATAATTTTGTTGTTATATTACAGACAGATATGAGTGATTATGACTTTGTAGATGTATATACAGACAGAGACACAATTTTGTATTGAGAATATATGTACAAAGGTATCACTTCAAAGTGTAAACATTTTACATTTCCATATATAAGTCGCTTATTCACATTGTTTGGCAGGTTTGTATAACAGGAACAAGACGATACCGTTTTCAGGTGGTGACGAGACAGTTAACACAACGATAAAAACAGCAAAACACAAAAATAAAAAAAAACAAAGGGAAACCCAGGAACAGCAGGGGGAGGGGATTGACCACCAGAGACACGGGGAGAGTAGGTACTCACAAGCTTTTCAGCGAGCACGGTTCGAAATATCACGGGCGACGAGAACACAGTTCTTGAGTTTATTCAGTAATGTCGGCAAACCCCGGAGAACCAAGCTGCACGGGAAGCGGGGACAGGTTTAATTAAATGGTATTCTTTAGTAAAGGGGCAAGAGAATAAATAATGGTCTGCATCACCATATGCGTTGCAAGGGCAGTTGGAGGATGATTTATGTTTAAAAAAGTTAAGGTAATCTAAGAAAGGGCCATGGCCGGTTATAAAATATATGAGGTATTTGTTAAAGATTTGAATTTCGGGGCTAACAATAGGTAGAAATAGAGAAATGCGTGAAGGGTCATCTTATCTCTCTAAATCCCACCATTTTTAAAAATAAAAGTACATGACAGAACCCTCTACGCTTAAGTCTCGTAAAAAAATGATATAGCTATAAGTGCTCCGCCCAACCCTGTTGTGCGGATGGGAGATATTTAACACATTCTCGGCACTAGGAGAATACGTAGTGGACGTTGACACGTGTTATATTACTGAATAAGAAATCGCTTCACTCGAAATACGAGCGAGTCTGTCTGTATTCAGGAAATATATAGCCGAAAATGGTTATCCTGTGATTTTTAACGCTTGAAATAGCAACATACACGCTAATTTCTTCACGACGAATAACATATATTTTTTGTATATGACTCTAACTTTTTTGAATTAAGTGGAAAATCTACTAAATCTTAGAGGGTGCTAGCGCTTACCGAGGGGGTATGTAGAATGCCCATAAGCAGCATATAACATTAGGAAGGGGGTATTAGAAAATTTTTTAAAGATAGGACTTCAGATTTTGGAACTAAATGAGATATCAAGAAACATTTAAAGAGGATGAAAACATCTAATGAGGTGGAATGGGGGTGTACTTACCCAAGACACCTAGCGGTAAAATTATGAACTAAGATAAATTTTTAAAGTAAAGACTTTAGAAGTTTCACATAAATGGTAATTTATACTAGTTTTTAAGAAACGGAAACGCCCAGCGAGATAACTTGGAATGAATGCAGCGCCGATACATAACAGCGAAGGGGAAACTTAAATATTGTTTAAAGACTAAACTTCAAATTTCGAACTAAATATACATGTTCAGAAACTTTTAATGGGCTAGATATGATACACATACTTGAAATAACAGTAAAGTGGCGAACTAGGGATAATTTATAAGTACGTAACTTTGAATTTTTTTTTAGTTAAATAGGGATTTCCACTAATTTTTAAAGGGATATAAAGGCATACTAAAGGGTGTACAACAAATTTTTAGAGGGGGCTCTGAGAATTTTCTAGCTAAATAGGGATTTCTACTAACTTTTAAGGAATAGAAACACATACTGAAGAGCATAGAGTGTAATCATTACTAACACCTATCGAGGGAAAATGCGGAATTAGCATAATATTTTAAAGATTAAACTTTAAATTTTTTATACCTAGGCGCAACATATAAACGCTTAAAGCGGATGAATACGCAGATTGAGACAGCATGTGCGATGCACATCATCCGCATATAGTAACAAAAGTAGAACTAAACATGTTTTTAAGGATAGAATTTTTGGCTTCTTCACATAAATGAGGATGTTTAGAAACCTCTGAATGGTTAGAAACTACACTTTAAGTGGGAGTAGAATAGCACCATCACCAATACCTATCGAGGGAAAATAGGAATTAGAGTAATATTTTGGGGGTGGGACTTTAGATTTTTAGGTAAATGTTATGTTTAAAAACTTTTGAAGTAGCGTAAATGCCTACTAAGACGACATAGGCGATACACATAGCCAATACATAGTTATGAAATAGGGAAAAGCTAAGATAGCTTTTAAGAATAACACCCTGAATTTTTTTCTAACTGAGCGCAATATATCAGCACTTAAAGCGGACGAATACGAAGATTCAGACGGCATGTGTGATACGCATCGTGGGCACATAATAGTTAAATGTTGATTTAAGTAAGTTTTTAAGGATAGAACTCCGATTTTTTGGGGTAAATGACATGTTTAAGAACATTTAAAGAATCAGAAACACTTAATAAGGTGGTATGAGATGAATTCATCATCGTCAGATAACAGCGAAATGGAGGTACTACAAATATTTTAAAGGGGGATCCTTAAAATTTCTAAGTAAATAGCCTTTAAAGGGGCGAAAAATATGTAGTGAAGTTGTGTGGATAATACAGATCATCGACATTCTAAAACAGACAAGACATGTCTATACAAGATAAAAAATGTTGTACGTTAGTATAAACACGCTATTCTATGTAGCAATGTAATACATACCCCAAAATTTATATAAAGGTTTCGTGAATCTATTATACTAATCCCATCAGAAATCAGCTAAAATAATAAATTATCAAGCTAAAGAATATATCTAGATACTAAAACCCCAACAAACTACTCTTAACTAAATAAAATAATGAAGCTCTAACATATTATGAAAATACAAAGTTTAATAAAATGAGACAATAAAATCATATTAAAGCAAGTACTTACATGTTCTATCCGGTTCAAAAATGCTGCATTAGGTAGAGGCCGATGAATAATGACAGATCTAACATCTCCAGCTTTACCAACTAAAACCGACATATTCGTAGTAGAGGACAGTTTAAATGCGACAAACCAACATGAAATCCACAATTAGAATGAAAAAATCGATGCTTGAACACCACCGACACCCCCTTTGCGACACCCCCTTTGGTCGCATAAAGATCATACCATGGTTAGCGTTAAACCGAGTGTAAAATAGAATCGCATGTTAAAAAATAATAGATTTTAGTAAAATAACTAAAGAAAATCCCTTTATGATTATAAATGGTCTACCTATTTTTACCGTGTGTGTGTGTGTTTGTGTGTGTGTAATTATACCTTAAAAAGCTATATATCATTAGTATCCCAGCGGATACTAATATTTTAATTGTTTTACACATTTAGTTAAAACTTTGTTTGAATTACACTTAGAATAAGTGCAACTGAAATAAAGTTTTTCTAAGTTTAAAAAAACAGAGAATTTTTTATTGTATTCAAAATTAGTGGAATTGGTATTGCTACTGGTTATAGTATGCACACTAACTTTAATGGAAATCCATCCCTCCATTCAAGGCCCCCGAGTAGTAATGACGTTTTTGATATCTCAATGCCTTCCAAAGAATGGTACCCATTTATTTTTGAATAAAAACACTTACATGGCATTCTCCTATTTGATATTAATTCTTTAATAATTTTAGGATTTCCGCCCCTTACAAAATGTTACAATATATCGTGAACGGTGCAAGCTAGCGTCTTATAAACTGTATTATTCCGTTTAAAATAATAAAGAAAAATGATTAGAAAATCCATATGCAAATAAGGTATATGCATTGAAATATATGCCCAACTTTATTCAGTTTATTCAAGAAATATCGTGCCCACAAACTCAGAGGGGGGAACCGTCCGACACATCCAACACAGAACTTTCTCTACAAGTCAACGGATTTCGACATTGTGGGGAAAAATAACAGAAATCGTACTTCTAACTCCCATGGTGGATAAAAGGAAAATGTTCTAAATTTTTGTATAACGAACGCTTTATTTAAGGCACCCATAAGCGCAAACAGGAATAATCTATACAGCTAATAGCTATCTTCAAAGGCTACAAGAGAAATCTTCAAAGAGAATGGAGGTGGACTAGATAATACTGACAACGAATAAAGCAGACTGGGAACAAGAAAAGAAGTATATAGATTAAGAAGTTATGTACAGGTATTGAATAGTTATGTACATGAAGAAGGAATTTAAATTGTTAAATTAATTCAAAGTTGAAATAAAGAAAAAATTGTCGTAAAATAACAAATTATTAAAATGCAGCTACCTTTCCAATTCTGTATAAGTTCGTGGCAAATAATAATAAGGAAATTATTGTTACGGGTTCGAATTCGCATCGGGTACAAAATTCGAATTCGCATTTTTGAGGTGTGCGTGTGCATTAGAAAACGAATTGTATTCACTTTAGAAGACTAGCGCGGACCGTTTCGGAGATATAACACGTTTTCGGACACATTTATTGAATAAGTTACATAAAAGTAAAGAATATCGGCTGACTTTAGCTATAAATGTATCGAAATATCGCCAACATGAGGAGTTTCTGAAAATGTTGCCAAATTGACAAAACTGTCGCCAAATTAGCAAAACTTCAATATTTTCTAATTATTTCTTAAGATACATATAAATAGACATTTATACGTGTATAGTGGCAATATCCACAGAGAGATTTTACTTCTTCAAAATAATGCGCGCCACCCAAAAAAAGGAACGATGAATGAAACCTAGTTACCAGCGAAACATGTTTAACCGATGCTTTTTTTCTTCCTCAGTAAGCCAGATTGCTAACTTCGACCTCTTGGTCTAAGCATCCGGAATTTCTAATAATGATCGGTTCTTAGCGTGAACCCGACGCGAGTGGAGAACACGTGACATCAAAATAATCGACCTGATCAGCGAACTACCGAAACGTTGATTTCATCCCACTTCTATCCAGGCAGAGCTCTCTGATGGGTTTGTCAAACCGGACTTCTAATAGGGTGTTAGTCAACGGGAAAATAATAATAGAAGGCAATTTAAAGAAATGATAACTAGCAGGTTAGCAAACCCACATAATGGTTCACTCACTTGATGTTAGTTGTTATTGCTTCTTGCATTTTAGATCAAAATCGTATGTATCTCAAGAACGGGCTGTAAAGTGTGTCATTTGTTTTTATATAGTGTATGTGTGTACATGCATCGAATGTTTTGACTCTGACCAGCCGGTTTCCTCACCACCCCTAGAGGTACGGCTGTCGGCGCGTTTTTTTTTAGAGTGGTATCCCCTAGAGGCCTAATCCACTTTTACTAAACTTAATTATAATATTAACTAATAATAAGGTAGAAGTAAAAACTTAACTAAATAAAAGAATAAACAGAACACTGTATGAAATTTCTGATTAATATGGCCGAAAAAAGATATAAGCAAATCAAACTTTAAGGGAGGGATGCCTTCATGGAGGTCTTTTTATGGGTAACTGCGCCACATTCGCGTTACGTGCCAGGGAAACCATGAGAAACCTAGCACGCGCAGTCCGTCAATACCGTCTGGAGGAGCGCAAAACTCATACCCAACGGCGTGACTTCCCATGATTCAGAAGTCACTTTCGTAACCACTCGGCCATGGGTTAACCGTTAAAAATAGAGAATGCAAAATGAGAGAAAAAATCAAAGAAATGCACACACAAAAACGAAATGGTATTTAAGGGAAATTTTGTGTGCATAATACATTATGTAACAGAAAATTAGAATGTTCTTGTAACTCGTATGATTAAGAGTAATTATTCCCAATTTAAATTTCGCATTATATTATATTTCCTTGGGTGATAAAATAACATTTGATAATTCTCCTTTCCTAAAATAAAGACTTTAATTTAATTTTGATAATTTTTTATGTTATTAAGAAACACATTTTTTATGATACTTGAAGTATTAAGGAAAATGAATGATTGATTTTTTTTTCATAGTAGTGGATTATCTTCCGTTAAACATTTATTCAAGGCCTTTCAAAATGATCTTTCTATGTCGAATTTAAAAAAGTGTAGGATTTTATGTCGGATTTCAAGAAGTGTCACTGTATTGTGGATTCATTTTGTAGGTTGTTAACTTAATTAAAACATTATTTATGGACATACATGGATTGCGATTATTTAATGCCTTACTAATAATTAAATGTTTTACTGCAAATTTTGTTTTTCTATTGCACCACCTTCTGTCTAAAAAGATCTCTTTTTGTATGAGGCATCTATGCACAGGCGCCATAAGAAATTCTTTTTATTATTATTTTGTCTGTATACCTCAAAATCTATCGATTTATCAATATTTATGGATATATTTATAGCATTTATAATTTCTGCTTGTCTATCGTCCTGAAAATAGGACGACAAAAAGGCCCAATTCACAGATATAAAAACTCTGTTAATTGTAGCAAATTCATTTTTATTTTTTTTCGCAGTTCCCGCTCTCATGCTATGTCTTTTTGCCAGTGACTAAATCAGACCTCATTTATATGTACTCTTCCGATTAGAACACACTGTTTCTGACCTAACAAAATGGAATTAGAACACTTTTTAAGCAATCTAATTGTCGCCCCATTTTCATATATCTGCTTCTTTTAAAACGGTACAGAGAATTTGTGTAAACATTTTCGCTTTCAAAACACGATTCATTTATTTCCTAGAATTTTTCTGATCTTTAATTGGGCTACAAGATGATAGGGATTTCATATAAACCTGAATGGGTCTATGAATGTGGCCTATGTCCAAAATCCTCCGGAGAATGTTCAAATAAATAGGTACTTTACGTTATGTCATTAATAAGTTAAAAGTTAATTAATAATATGAACATGAATTATTCGTTTTATTATATTCAACAGATATTACTATTTAAAGAGTATGTTTTTGTTGTTTCTTTCGCAATTTTATTATTCAATTTATCTGGCCTATTCACTTACGGTATTAGTCGCAGCCAGCAAGTAAAAAGAGCAGTACTTACCAACGGAACGAGGCTGGCTTTCATTCTCCGAAAGGGCTTCAAAATCTTGTCGAATGGCACTTACTCTCTGGCGACATCCTCCAATAAGGTCGCTACTCGAAAAGGGTGTAGTGGAGACCCTATTCACTCCTGACTGAGAAAATTGTATTAGGTAAAACACTTACCGCTGGTTTTGTCTTTAATAGTGGCTGGAATCGCTCTGGAGGCTTACAAGACGGGAAGGATTTCAAACAAACCTGAATGGGTCTATGAATGGGGTCCATGTCCTAAATCATCCAAAGGAAGTTTAAATAAATAAGTACTTTATAGGATGGAACTACAATGAATGTATAACGGAGATAAAGTTCATTTTAACTGTTGGGCTATAATAATGAATTATTAATTTATAAATATATTATTACATATATTAAATTCGGGAAACCTTATGTAAATGGGATTATTACAAATTTAGAAATATGTTTTTCATCAGAATCATTTTTTGAGTTACATTGTATCATTATTAATTTAATAGTTAATTAATATTATGAGCATTTATTGTTCTTTTTATTATAGGTATTGGATATTAGTATTTAAATAGTATATTTTGTGTTTCTTTCTCAATTTTAATATGTATATTATCTGGACTATTCACATACTGTATTTGATCGGGACCAGCAAGTAAAAAGAGCCTTCAGCCTTCTCCTCCATTTTTTTTGGGGCTTTCTTCGACTGTAGGCATCAGCAGGATTCACCAAGCGGTACTTACGAAAGGGACGAGGCTGGCTCTTATGCTCCGAAAGGACTTTAAAATCTTCTGGAATTGCACTTACCTTCTTACGGGGAAACTCTCTAGCGACTTCCTCTAATAGGTCTTGATCGCTCCTCGAAAACGGTGCATGGTGTATGGTGTAGTTGCGACCTGATTCACCTCTGACTGAAATTGAATTAGGTAAAGCACTTACCGCTGGTTTCGTCTTTGGTATGGTTGGTGTTTCAATGAGTGACCTGGATCGCTGTGGAGGCTTAATGGCCGCGTCATGGGCAAAAGGTGTCGAAGGGCTTTCCTCTTGCCCAGCACTTACCCAGAATGGAGAATGATCTTCATCGGAAGGTTCTTCTGGTTCCTTAAGTGAAGTTCTTTCCGAATTACACACTGAGAAATCATCAACACTTACCTTATTCTGGACAGGGAAGCAACCCGAAGAGCTCACGAAACGCATCACCGAAACCTGGAAAGAATCAATTATATTAGTTATAGCATTGTCTAAAACACCGAAAGCAATCGCTTCCGCAGCAGTCATGAAGAAATATTCAAGTTTCTCCACCATTTTAAATCGTAGAAAAACAGATATCAGTCTCTTAAGCAACAAAATTGACAGCTTTTAACGTCATTAACTGAGATGGCTTAACCATTGCCACAGAAAACAACTAAATACATTGTTGCCGAAAACAATATACTAATATAAATAAATGCATGAATACATTAATCAAATTGTTGTAATTCATTGTTGGAAATGTGTCATTAAATGTTGAACGTATTTTAAAAATACGAGTTTTATATTGAGTCTGAACCTGTATCGGGAAATGGTATATAAAAATCTTATATATAAAGATAAAAAAATAAGGTATAAAGATATTATCGGCAAAAAGGGACCGGCCCACACTGCTGCCATGGCGGAAAAAACCCCGAAACCCGAAAATAATGTTTTTCGACACCAACTACTATTTTTTGATAGGCAATGCACCGAAGTATCTTGCCGTGGAAATAAATCTATTTTATTCAGTATAACTAGAAGGAAAAACTGATCTTAAACAAGAATTCCACATTCCAATTGAAATCTTGTTTATTCTAACTAAAATTTTAATATTTTTTCCAAAATTTTTGTGGATATTTATAATTATATGTCTCACGTATTTTCAATATATGTAACTTCAGCTTATTTCTGATATAAATACTTTTCGTAAAAACATAGCCAAAATCATACTATAAAGCCTAAAATATAGATATTTAAATTTTTTGGTTTTCCTTCATTTCTTTAAGCCTATAAAAAATACACGTTCCTACACGCTCTGGATGAGTTATTTCGAAAGCAGATATTATTATGCAGTTGTTCTGTGAAAATCAGCTGCAACTTTTTGCAATCTTCGCTGTTTCGGCATGCATATAAAATCTTCTTCTGGTTATCACTTTTAACTTATCTACATGCGCAAAAAGTATGCAAAACTATTAAGAAATGCATAAGTTGTGAGGTTTTTTCCGCAAATTCCTCATTTGGCACCACTGTGCGGCGCACCACAGCTCAGCAGATGGCAAATCAGTTTCTTGCTACCACAGGACAGCGGATCTCCCGAAAAACTGTAGCCATACGTTTGAAAGAAGGAGCAGGCCCGGCTCTAGGTTTTTTGCCGCCCCAAGCAGAAAGCAATTTGCCCCCCGCCCCCCTCCAATATTAATAAATTTTGTTATTAAAAACTTTTATTTAACTCGTCATGTATGATGCGTGTGTGTGTGTCTGTCTGTTCTAACTTCTTTGATGGCATTTTAACAGACTTTCCTACGTCCTAAAGAGCTGAAATTTGGTACACAGTGCAGTCTAGTAGAACATTTTAATTTATTAACGTTTGTTACATCATCAAAAATCGAAATAAGAAAATCGAAATTATCGAAATAAGAAAATTGAAGATCTTGGCCTTCGAGAAAATTAAGAGGCCCTCTGACAGTTATTGGTTTGTACACCAAATATATTTTGATTTGACTAATTTTTTTATACATATACCGCAGCATATATGGAAAAGTAACATGCTCAATGAGAACTTCTAAACAATGGTATTCATTCATTTCCTGTTAAAAGTAATTTCAAAATGGGTACTAACTTAATAAGATTGAGTGTATTTAATATTGATTTTTTTCTGGTTCAAATAAAAAATGCAAATTATCTCGAAACGTCCTATATAAATGATGATATTCGCTTTTAAATGAAAATTCAATTAAAATATCTAATTTTGTATTATTTTTAAACTTTATACTTTTCATGCTCATCCTAGTTTTGATTTTAAATGTTCAAAAATTGATGGTTTTCTTCTATCCCATTTACCCTTAAATTAATGAGTCTCTGATATTTATTGATTGAATGAGTATTATCGAATTGTATTCTATTTTATTGATTTGTTATAGAGATATCATTACCAAAGACTAAGGTGATTCTTTCGGGAATCTATCTTACGGGGGGGGGGGGGGGCGAAGTTCCTTCTGGAAACATCCTCCCATCCCCGGAGTGATTTTAAATCACCGTAGCAAATGCTAATAAATTCAGAAACTCACAAAATACTTTTTGTGGAAAAATTTGCCGCATTTTAACCTAGTTTCCACTTCTTAGGAGGGCAGCATTTAGATCATTTTTACAATTTTATTTTGTGATTGATTATTTTCAGAATGGAATTTTGTAGCTATAATTCAATTTACATTATTTTAAAAGTTTTACATCTTTTTGTTTAGCCGGAGCAAGTTTTTCTTGCAATATTCGAATAAGTATTGCTATATATATAGTAATTACTTCTATAAATGTGTATATATAATAATTACTACTATTAGTAGTTAGTTAAAACTATATTAGATAACTTGTTCCCTTTGAGGTTCCATTTCTCCCCCCCCCCCCAGACAAAAATTCCTGATAAAAAAAAAACACTGCGCAGATAGACAGACATCATTAAAAACAAGAAAGATCAATCATGCTTAAAGCGTTGATTATGAAACACTTTCCAACTTCAATGCAATTTTATTTAAAAAAGGCGATAATGCAATACATTCCTCGGTAATATTTTAAAACTTATCACAATACTACATTGATTTATTATATTTGAAAACTTAAACCTTCATTGAAAAAAATGAACTTCATTCAAATGACGGCATTGAAATATAAATTGCCTGGTTTAAATATCTCTAAAATGCAATACATTCCACGGTAATATTTTTAAAACTATCATAATACTACGATAATTTATTATATTTGAAAACTTCATCGAAAACAACTGAAATAAATTCAAATGACGTCATAGAAAAAATAACACGCCTGGATCTCTCTATAAAAGCAGGATTTCATTCATCACAATACTATAATAATTTATTTTATTTAAAAATTAAGACCATGGAGCTACAATTCATAAACTTTATGCTTAAAACTTCATCGAAAAAAATCGTCCTTCTGTTTATAAAATCAATTAATATTTCATTCATATCAGCCATGCAGACTCCATGGACTGAATGATTTTGTGTTAAAGAAATACAGCAATTCTAATACAACTCATTCTACATATTTTGCTGTTTACATTTTACATAGGTGAAAAATAGGCTTAGTTGTAGAAATAATCAAATTTGAATGAGAATTTAAACTCAAATATATTGTCATTGTGTTGTTTTAGTATGTAGATGCACAGAGAATTTAAGCAAAAATAAAGTAGTTTTAGGACGGATACAACACTCAATATGAATTAAAAAGAACTTTACAAAATCACGATTTTGAAACAAGATGGATGCCATATATCATTTTGAAGTGGGTCATGTGATCGTTTCATATCATGGTCACGTGATCGTTTCATATAAAATGTGTAATTATTATTTTAATTTTTATTTCAAAAACTACTGAATGTATTTCGCTGATTTTTTTTTTTTTATATATTTTATGGAACAATTTGACTATTACCTAAAATTTTCGAAGCAATTTGTGAATTTTAAATCCGCTTAAAAAATGTTTGAAAAATTAGGTCCCATAGGGCTCAATGTATTTCATTTTTTCAACCCGGGTTCAATCCAAAACTAATTGGGTGATATTATTCATTTATATTCCCATAGGTCCTACAGACCATCTGAACAACATACTAAAATTTCATTTTGATTAAATCATTTTTACGGCAGTTATCGTGCTAACGGACAGACAGACAGACAGACAGAATGAACAAAGTCATAAACACTTTTCAACTTTGTTGTAAAGTGTTAAAAATGGTTGTTTAGGATTCAAGGACGGTCAATATTGGTAAATTTATCAAAATCCGAGCATCCGGTTTTTGCCCCATCACAATACTTCTCCTATTCTATGTGTTGCAGAAAAAGAAATTATATATGTAAAGGATATTTTTGTAATTCTTGTTGTCATATTTATTTTACTTCCCTCGCTAAATAGAAGTAAGCATTCGAACATATCTTTTTCAGAGATCTATAAGTTTTGAAGGGACTGGTTACAAAACACAAAATAAATACTCTTTAGTTTTTTGTTGTTAATCGGTCTTTCAGTTAGTTTATTGCTAAATCGAGGTAACCTGCTGTTCTCAGAAACTAATGAATAAATGAAGTCAGATTTTGAACATAGTTAGGCTGTTACTCGATCCAGTGAATAACGTCACGATTTTTTTTTGTTGTTTTGCACTAGTCATTCACAATTTGAGCAAATGTCGTTTTCGCAACATTACAATATGACTACTCAACGGATTGAAATAAAATTTTGTACGAATATGTCTTGTTATATGCTTGCAAAAATATTCTGCGAGAACATTTCTGTGCATCACACTGCAAGCATTAAAATTATATATAAAAAAAATTATAAGGAAAGTGTATGCTTAAAATGCAAAATTTAAAAGTTTCAATTAAATAGTAACATAATTTCAATTATACTCAACAGTTGAAATAATTTAGAAAGTTCAAGAAATTTACAGTATTTGTTTTTACTTTTTATTTACCAGAAAGAATGAAAATTCTTTGAGAGTTCATCATTTTTTTCGATGATTTAAAATGGAAAAATAAAAATTAGAAAGATTAGAGCTCTATATGTGAGACAGTTGGTTTAGAAAATAAATTTTGATTGATTTCCAATAAATTTTAAAAACTAAATTATTTCCTACTAACTTTTATTGTAAGTACTCAAATACCAAACTATGTTATATTCTATAGGATTCTTACTCCGTAACTTAAACGCAAAATATAATATATGTAATAATGATATTTTTATGATCCGATATAATTCGTTTATAGTTTTCGAGTTTATAAGATAACAAGGGTTTTAAAGCGCCAAAATGTGAATCTGTTGAATATGGTCATTGTTTAAAAAATTACCTCATTCAAATCACATTAGTTACTTTTCAAATTAAACGAAGCTTTAGCTGAAATCCTGATAACTAAAAATTTGAATAATTCGAAAAAGTAAAAATTTCCCGTAAATAGCATAATTAATATTAATACATACTTTTATTTTAAGAAAGAATAAATACAATATTAGGTAGAGAAAACGCACACAGAAAAAGAAATCTAAAAATTGAGCAAAACGAGGAAGCAATTTCTAAGAACTTTCAAGGAGCTAAATTTAGTATACCACCCTAAGAGCAAACAAACAGTATTATACTGATCCGTGTGAAAAATTTAAAATACCTTTTAGCTAAAAGGTGACTCAACTAGATGCTGTATATAAATTGTTATAAATAAAACAATTACAATCTTTAAATTAAAGACTATACCGATTTTACACCTGGAATTTAGAATAATCTGGATCCCCTTGATGAGGATCTACTATGTTATAGATACGTTAATTGAAACAAATTTAAACAATCCTAAAATAATTATATCTTACTTACCTTACATTTTATAATTACACAAAATACTAGATGAATATTTTAGATAATGTCAAGTTCAACTGTATAACATTTAGAAAGAAATACGAATGCGGCAAGAAAAATGATATTTGACTTTTGCACCGAAACGTACGACTAAACTGATTCAACCCAGAACAAATCTCACGTAGAACAAAATGATTGATAAACACATGTTTCATAGCTGATGGGATTGCTTGGGGTGTGTATGTACCGTAAATTCTACAATGGTTCACCGATGTTTCAAAGATGTCTTTTGAGACCTGTCCTTGTCCAGTTTTCTAATTACCTCGAATGCGGACACCTGTTTTGGCATATATGTGAATGAAGTCCTTTATTTATGTGTCTGAGTGATGGGGAAGATGATTTCCGGATTTGGAGAGTAGAAGAATAATTAACAAGGATGGGTATCCTGGCACGGCAATTCTTGGATTAACCAAAGAGCTAGAATTACACCTCGAAGGGAGGAACCCCATCGTTTGAAGCAATGTGCCCTCTCTCATCGGATTTTTTCATGGAATAGTTAACAAAAACCAGTTTCACATAAAAGCTTTTTTAGTTCACAGATAATGGTTAATATGCCGCCCTAGGCGCGCAATTGATAGCTGTACTGGACTCCCGGTGCTCTAAAGTAATTAGCGGTTACTTGCGTTGCAAGATAAGGGATTGGGGTGACATACTGGAAGCCATCCCATTTTTGCCCTCTGGTCCTCTTTTTCCAAGGGGAGAATGAATGATGGCCATTTTCACTCTTATCTGGGAACAAATGCATAACATTTATTCAGTGTTTTGTTTTACTTTTTAGCTCATACAACTGTATTTGTAAATGCGGTTGCCCGCGCCCCAGAAATTTTTTTATATAATACCTTGTTGACTAAAATGCCGCCCTTAAAATGTGCCGCCCCAAGCATGTGCTTGTTTTCTGAGAAGGAGGACTATGCGACCGCAGACCAAGTGTGTGTGTCCCATTGTCCAGTCTGCACCGTACCATCCGTCTGCATTGGCGTCGTGAGCATCGCAATTGGAGCGAACAGGACTGGGCTTGCGTACGATTCTCAGATGAGAGTAGGTTCGGTCTGTCATCGGATTGTAGACGCCATCTGATCTGGCGTGAGAGTGGTACTGCTTATCGCCAAGAAAATATCTAGGAAAGGGACCGATATTAGACATGCAGTATCATGGTATGGACCAGCATCATGATCCATGGCCGCATGCCCCTACATGGGGTTGCAACTGGGACTATGACCGGCCAACTATACATTGATGAAGTTCTGCTGCCTCATGTTCGCCTTTTCCGTGGTGCTGTCGGTGATAAGTTTGTTTTCATGGACCACAACGCACCATGTCATCGAGCACTCGCGGTTCAAGATTGTCTAATCAGCGAGGGTATTCAATGTCTCGTATGGCCAGCACGTTCTCCAGATCTAAACTTCATTGAAAATGTTTGGGATGCTTTGGGGAGGCGACTTGTTGGTCGAAAATATCCTCCAACAGAGAAGAACACCCTCATCCGTGCACTGACAGAGGAGTGGGATAACTTTTCTCAACTGCTGCTGGATAATGTTGTGCAAAGCATGACACGACGTGTGGATGGTTGCATCGCACTCCATGGTGGACATATCCCGTACTGACACTTTTCTCAAACGTGCACGCTATTGTTCATATGCATTTTGCCATTTCTCCGTACACAACATCAATTGAACACTTCTTTCCTTTCAAATGTTTCAAAACCTTCTGTATTTTCCAAACAATAAATGAACTTTATTCTAATGTCCGAACAGTGTGGCAACACTATTTTATCCTGTTGGGTCTCCACCCCCGCTTAATATTGTGCTGCATTTCAATTTGTAATCCGTCCTTAGCAATTGTGCAGCTGTGTATAATAAAATTGTATATTTGTCTGTTCCATATACAAATCCACAGATTTCGACAGACATTTTTTTTATTTCAAGTTTATATGGTTATTTTCTACTTCACTACCGTTAACTTCATCCAGGTTTCAGAGTTTTAATGGTTATGGGTAGTTGAGATATTTAAAAAAGGCGTAATATTAAATCTTCGATAGAAAGAACACTGTGTTGAAGACCCAGGCCGTCCGACTCATCCGAGGACGTGAGCAGCTATTTGAGCGGCCGGAGAAATAGCACTATATGTAAACTTTTTAAATTAAATTTTTTTTTCATAATTAAAAAATTACAATTTTGCTAAATAAAACCAATGTTTTGTATTCAAAACGGTCGATTTCTAAAATAACTATTAAAATTCTACTATTTTTCTGTATTTCAAGATATAGTTTATAAATGGATGATCAAAAGAGATTCTGTTACTATGGAAACCTTATATATATATATATATATATATATATATATATATGTCTTTTTATATTATTTATCCATTTATTTATTATTTAAATTGTATGTAAATTAAATAAAGTTCGTCTGCTGTATAAACCTACTTGATTTAACTCCGTTTCTAACCAACAAGATATAATTTTTTTTACATTACTCTTACGACAAAAGAAAAAAAAAAGTCTACCTAGTGCTATTTCTCCTGCCGCCCAAATAGCTGCTCACGTCCTCGGATGAGTCGGGCGACCTGGGTCTCCAGCATAGTGCTATTTCGTAAGAGTAACGTAAAGAAAATTATATCTTGTTGGTTAGAAACCTAGTTATCTTGTTGGTTAGATAACCTAGATTAACCTTAGATTAACCTAGTTATCCACAGCAACAACGATTCTTGCGACGAGATCTTTTATTCACAGGTATTTGGCTCGGCCTTCATACTCCCCGGACTTCTTCTGGGGCACAGGAAAACATGGGTGTGTGAGACAGAAGGGGTTGAAAGAGTTTACTATCGCCCTGTATAGCAAAACTCTACTGGGGGTAAAACTTCTTTTAATGAGAGAATTCCTGTTAATAGCCTCAAAGAATGCGAATTTTCTTTTCGGGTGGATTTTCTAAAATCAATTTTGAATGAACAAGTTTGGCACTGCCAAACTCCGAGATTATTAAGGAAAACTACAGCGACGTATATAAGTACAAATAACATAATAATGCAGCATAACATAATAATGCAACATAATAATGCAGCTGTTTCGAGGATCTTCTCCGTCAATACAAGAGAACCCGATTCTTGAAGAGAAATTCGCACAAATAGAAGAAACAAAGGGGGATTATATACCCAAGAACTGGGTTAAGAACTCACTTGAGAGAATCAATGTGGGTGTCTTGTTTATTCGTTGAAAGCAGTCCGTATTCAGGGTCATGAAACATTAGGCAATTAAGTCATTTCAAAGAGATTTATAGTAAGTTGTTAAAAATTGCTCACAAAAGGAAATTATTTGTGAAACTACAAGAAAGCGCATCAAAATAATGAATAGACGCGTGGATTAATGTTTCCGAAACAAAATAAATTTTCGATAACATTGATGGAGAGCAAGAAATATATTTTGAAGTATTTGATATTATGCAAATGGGCCTCGGAAGAGGATTTTCTCGTAGAAACAAATGAATTTAAGAAATGAATTTTTATCTAATTCTATGGCAAAACAGATGGTGACTCCGTAATATTGCCTCGGTGGGGGATAACCCGGTGGTTAGAGCACGGGGAATGCACTCGGAGGACATGAGTTCGATTCCCAGCTCTGCCCAAACTGTCTCCGTGGTCACACAAAGTACGGGCGCGTTAAATATGTGGGTCTAAAATTTCTTCCGAGACATGAGTGGTAGGGAAGGGTGGGTACGGTCCCCACTGGATTCTAAATGGAGTCTAAATTGTTCTGGCCGTCCAATAGGTCTTTGTACTTTACACCTTCGTGTATAGGTCTGGGTCGACCGAAAGAAAGAAAGTAACGTAAACTATCACTGTGCCTAATGTTGTAGCCGTGTTTCGCCTGAATTCCCCTCTACGTTGCACTACGCATTCTCTTTTATTATTATAGAAGATAACAAAATGAATAGAACTTGTGTCTGTTGTTTTATGAATTGCTTGTGATTTAAGCATAAACCATCGGTTTCAATGGCGGATTTACTATGAAGCTAATGAGACATAAGCTTGAAGCCCCTGCTAAACAGTAGGCTCCTATGTATATATATATATATTAAAATAATAAAAACAAAAGTGCAAATCAGCACACACACACACATATATATACAGTAAAACCTCGTTAAACAGTCACCTTGCGGGGCCAAGAAAAAGTGACGGAGTTAAGCATATGGACCGTAAAATCTTGAAAAATATATGTATGTACAAAAGAAGCATTTTAAATTCTAATTTAAAACAAAATAATTATCTTTGTACGTGTATAATATAATTCACACAATATTTAAATAATGTATGCAATACTATCATCATTTTGTACATGTATTATACGTAAAACAACTCACCTCTTAATTTCCTGCCGTTTTTGCATACACATAGGGTCAATACCGTAATACATAGTACATATTTCATTTAAAATAATCATCTATATAACTTTGTACTCCACAGGCGTTCGAAAATGTTACAATTTTTAACACTTTACAACAAAGTTGAAAAGTGTTTATGACTTGGGCCCTATGGGACCTCATTTTTCAAACATTTTTTAAGCGGATTTAAAATTTAAAAATTGCTTCGAAAATTTTCGGTAACATTCAAATTGTTCCATAAAATATATAAAAAAAAAATTCAACGATACATATTCAGTAATTTTTTAAATAAAAATTAAAATGATAATGACACCTCTTATAGGAAGCGATCACGTGACCACGATCTGAAAAGATCACGTGACCCACTTCAAAATGATATATGGCATCCATCTTGTCTCAAAATCGTAATTTTTTAAGTTCTTTTTAATTCATATTGAGTGTTATATCCGTCCTAAAACCACTTTATTTTTGCTTAAATTCTGTGCAACTACATACTGAAACAACGCAATGACATTATATTTGAGTTTAAATGATCATCCAAATTTGATTATTTCTACAACGAAGCCTATTTTTCACTTATGTAAAATGTAAACGGCAAAATATATAGAATGAGTTGTATTAGAATTGCTGTATTTCTTTAACACAAAATTATTTAGCCCATGGAGTCTGCATAGCTGATAGGAATGAAATATTCATTGATTTTACAAAGAGAAAGACGATTTTTTTCGATGAAGTTCTAAGCATAGAATTTAATTACTTGTAGCTCCATGATCTTAATTTTTAAATAAAATAAATTATTATAGTATTGTGATGAATGACATGAATGGGAAAAAGTTATGAATGAAATGCTGTTTTTATAGAGATATCCAGGCGTGTTATTTTTTCTATGACGTCATTTGAATGCATTTCAGTTGTTTTCGATGAAGTTTTCAAATATAATAAATTATCATAGTATTATGATAGTTTTAAAAATATTACCGAGGAATATATCGCATTTTAGAGATGTTTAAACCAGTCAATTTATATTTCAATGCCGTCATTTGAATGAAGTTCATTTTTTTCGATGAAGGTTTAAGTTTTCAAATATAATAAATTAATGTCGTATTGTGATAAGTTTTAAAATATTACCGAGGAATGGATTGCATTTTAGACTTGTTTAAATAAAATTGCATTGAAGTTGGAAAGTGTTTTATAATCAATGCTTTAAGCATGATTGATCTTTCTTGTTTCTAGTTCATTGAGTTTTTTGAAGTCGATATCGCTTATCCCATTAACTGAACCAAAATATCGTCGTAAAGTGTTTATGGCTTTGAAGGCATCGTTTTTAGTTACGTGGATTAGTTCGAATGTTTCTTCATTTTCGTCATTGCTGGTTCCTCTTTTCTCAATCAGTTTCCTCTTTTCTGCTATGGTTAATGTTTTTTTTCCAGACATTTTTTACAAAAAGTGAAATTACTCTAACTAGCGGAAAAGACTAAGTACGTAGATACAGCATTAACTGTGTTAAAAATGAACATGTACATAACTTATACATACGGAAGGAGAAGGTAGCATCAATGATTTGAAAGATGCAGTGAACTAACTGATAGCGTTATCAGAATAAAGTGAATCATCTTCTGTTTACTTATCGTACTTTTGGAATGTGGCCAAAGAAAAGCATTCAATCAAGGAACAAAAATTAGGGGTGAGGGAACACAAAGAGAAAGAGATAACTAACCGATAATGGGTGGGGAAGCCCGTCGAATCTCGAAACGGGAAGCCCCTCCCCCATGGTTAAACTCCAAAATGCCTTTAAAAATGGCTAAAATAGGTTTAGCTTAAAAAGGTAAAAAGTCTTAAAAATAGCTTAAAATGGCTTAAAATGTAAAAAAATAGCCTTAAAAAGGCAGTTTCCTGGTGGCGAAAATGACGGTTTATCCGGAGTGACGTATTAGCCGGGTAATGGTTTAATGAGGGACTACTGTATAATAATAACAGTTTGAAAGTCCAATGAAGAAAAGTGAGAAGCTGTAACTCGAAATGCTACGGATTGTAACTCGTATGCTACGGTATTTATAAAATTATATATATATATATATATATATATATATATATATATATATATATATATAATAGAAGTTTGAAAATCCAATGAACGAAAAGTAAGAAGATGTAACACGATAAACCTAACTTTTTAAAACACCCACAGAATAAAATATAATACAGCAAATCATCAATCAAATGGATAAAAAATACAAAACACAAGCTATCAAGTTACAGAAAATCAACCAAATTAAAAGGTATGGAAACGAAAAAAGAAAAACTTAAACTAAATTCAACTATCTAACTGGCTTACAAAACAAAAGTAAAAATCAACTAATCCTCAAGCAAATGTAAAAAAATAAATAAAATAAATATCGAATCAACAAGTCAATGAAAAATGTATAATACAAAGGTATGGAATCGAAATAAGTATAACAAACGAAATCAAGCACAAACGCCTTACACGTGGACGAGGCTCTAAGCCTAAATCATGAATTGTTAACCTCTACAAAAATCTAATCATGTCCAAGTTTTTTGTAGAAGCAAACACAAAACTGTATGTTTCTGAAGAAATAGATAGATTAAATCTATAAAATATTTCTACTTGGACGACATACATAAAGGAGGAATAAAAAAGAAAAAATGAATACCTGGAAAAAACACAGCGTATGTACAATCGATTCAATACAGGGAACACTGATAGAAGAGACCAGTGTTGCCATTCGTAAAGAAAAAATAAAAAAACATTTACTGTTGCCATTCATAAGAATTGAAAAACTGTGAAGCGAAATGTTAAGAAAAAGTATTAATATGCAAAAAGAGCTACTAAAAAGAGGGGCAAATAATAGTAATGCTGAAGTGGGAGGTGAATGTAAAAAAAAAACAAGAGAATGGAGATGTCTGGCTAATATAAGATACTATGAATAGAATTATATGATACTATGAAAAGAATTATAAAAATCCAGCTATTTTAAATTTTTTAACAATACTATTTACTAAATAAGAGGGATATTTATATAAATTACTAGTAATTTTGAGATTATTGATATGCATAGCATGAAATTTTTTATCAAATAATCTATAAATTCTAAAAAGCTAATTGAGTATAATATTTCTAAACAATTGAATCGAGTTACAGGAATTAAAAGGTAAGATTTTATTAATATTAAAATTATAAAAGTCTTTTTTATCATATGAATTTGTAACAATTCTATTAGAAGGATCAATAAAAAGATTTAAATCCAAAAAATTAACATTTTTACTAATAGTAGCTTCATTAGGAATTAATTCCAAATTGTCTGGATAGTAATCTATATCTATGAGATAATTTTCTGTATGTACTAAGCAAATCAAATCATCAACATATCTGTAAAAAGTATAATCTATTGAAGTAAATGACTTTTCATAATGATAAAGGTATAAATTAGCTAGCATACTGCTACTGCAGCCACCCTGTGGAACTCCTGAGACTTGTAAGTATAATTTATTTCCTTGAAAAATATAATTATTGAAAATAACAAAGTGAAGAAGTTTAGGAAAATTTATAAATTTAATTTGATTTGAAAGAGGTGTAATATAAGCATTATATAGAGTTAAATTACATCATATAGATCAGATATCTTAATATTATTAAAAAGATCTTTAAAATCAAAAGTTTGAAATCCTATTATTTTATAATGCTTATATTACACCTCTTTCAAATCAAATTAAATTTATAAATTTTCCTAAACTTCTTCACTTTGTTATTTTCAATAATTATATTTTTCAAGGAAATAAATTATACTTACAAGTCTCAGGAGTTCCACAGGGTGGCTGCAGTAGCAGTATGCTAGCTAATTTATACCTTTATCATTATGAAAAGTCATTTACTTCAATAGATTATACTTTTTACAGATATGTTGATGATCTGATTTGCTTAGTACATGCAGAAAATTATCTAATAGATATAGATTACTATCCAGACAATTTGGAATTAATTCCTAATGAAGCTACTATTAGTAAAAATGTTAATTTTTTGGATTTAAATCTTTTTATTGATCCTTCTAATAGAATTGTTACAAATTTATATGATAAAAAAGACTTTTATAATTTTAATATTAATAAAATCTTACCTTTTAATTCCTGTAACTCGATTCAATTGTTTAGAAATATTATACTCAATTAGTTTTTTAGAATTTATAGATTATCTGATAAAAAATTTCATGCTATGCATATCAATAATCTCAAAATTACTAGTAATTTATATAAATATCCCTCTTATTTAGTAAATAGTATTGTTAAAAAATTTAAAATAGCTGGATTTTTATAATTCTTTTCATAGTATCATATAATTCTATTCATAGTATCTTATATTAGCCAGACATCTCCATTCTCTTGTTTGTTTGTTTTTTATTACATTCACCTCCCACTTCAGCATTACTATTATTTGCCCCTCTTTTTAGTAGCTCTTTTTGTATATTAATACTTTTTCTTAACATTTCGCTTCACAGTTTTTCAATTCTTATGAATGGCAACAGTAAATGTTTTTTTATTTTTTCTTTACGAATGGCAACACTGGTCTCTTCTATCAGTGTTCCCTGTATTGAATCGATTGTACATACGCTGTGTTTTTTCCAGGTATTCATTTTTTCTTTTTTATTCCTTCTTTATGTATGTCGTCCAAGTAGAAATAGTTTATAGATTTAATCTATCTATTTCTTCAGAAACATACATTTTTGTGTTTGCTTCTACAAAAAACTTGGACATGATTAGATTTTTGTAGAGGTTAACAATTCATGATTTAGGCTTAGAGCCTCGTCCACGTGTAAGGCGTTTGTGCTTGATTTCGTTTGTTATACTTATTTCGATTCCATACCTTTGTATTATACATTTTTCATTGACTTGTTGATTCGATATTTATTTTATTTATTTTTTTCCATTTGCTTGAGGATTAGTTGATTTTTACTTTTGTAAGCCAGTTAGATAGTTGAATTTAGTTTAAGTTTTTCTTTTTTCGTTTCCATACGTTTTAATTTGGTTGATTTTCTGTAACTTGATAGCTTGTGTTTTGTATTTTTTATCCATTTGATTGATGATTTGCTGTATTATATTTTATTCTGTGGGTGTTTTAAAAAGTTAGGTTTATCGTGTTACATCTTCTTATTTTTCGTTCATTGGATTTTTAAATTTCTATTATTATTGAAATCATTTTATTTATGAGCTGCATTTGCGCAATAAATTAAATGTATTTTGCATTTTCAATCCATTTACTTAATAACTTTAAATTCTTTATTTAATAATATTTGCATAGTATCCTTCATATTTTAGTAAGCTATAGTATCTATATATATATATATATATATATATATATATATATATATATATATATATATATATATATATATATATATATATATATATATATGGGTCCACTTTCAAATAAGAAGAATCTTTTAAAAATTTGCCCTTTACTAATTTTAAATCAAATTGCTCCATCACAGAAATTTTAATTCATACATGCACATTTTGAGTTTTTAAAATAATGTAATCCATCTATAAATGCATTTATTATGCATGTTCCAGATAGGGTAGTACCGACAAGGAGGGATTCCTTTCATGGAGGACGACTTTCTAAGGGAAACTTCGCCTTATTATCGTTGTACATGCTTGGGAAAGTACAAACTAAGAAAGAAACCATGGCCGTGAACCTCGTATTCAAAATAAAGTCACTTACTTTTCTAAACGCTTGATGACGTCACTAAACAGTATGTATAAGTACGTTATAAAATAAAGTCACTAACATGTATAACAAGTTACACTCTTATCCTATAATTTGTGACAGCAAAATAAGAACTGGTGTCTTAGGGGCCTCGAAAATGTTACTTTCAAACAATATAAAAATTTCAATACAAGGACTTAGCAGAGGGTCGTAATCTATCGTCAAGTTATATGTATACTTGCGAGAAATATAAATTTCAGGCAAGGCCAACTTGAATATACTGTGGAAGCTATGACTGGCCATTGACTCTATTTAGTCTTCATAAGCATTGACTGGATGGCTTCCGCAGATATAGAATTTATTCTGATTTTTAATTTAGAATACTTTTTTACTTTACCTACATACATAGTATAATATATAGGAAACAGTTGGAAATTCGAGATTTTGACAGACTTTTAAGCATTTGTGAACTCAAATCGAACGTTTTTAAGGAGATGTCTGTGTATGTGTTTATAAATGTGTGTCGCGTTCGTGAGTCTGCGGATACGATATTTAATGAACGAATGGAATGTTAAAAACATGATTTGGTACAATTATTACAATCCGTGCGCAATGAAGCCCTTTTGATTTTAAATGTGGTCAAACGTTCGAAAACCCCAAAGTTTCAAATGTTTTTTTTTTTTTAAATCATTCAATAATGTTACAGAATGCTATACGTGTTTATTTTAAAAAGAAAACGAATGGTGTTTAGATGTTAAAACCGAACGGGCCGAATGTTTACAAAATCAAAATGGATCATTTTGAAAATTTGATTGGTTCAGTCTAAAGTTTGAGCGAATCGATCGGATCGGTCAAGAGTTTTGAACGCAACCTCTGACATTTTCACCATCATCGTTTCTGTTGGCAATAGAATGTGAACTGTTTACATTTAGCACGGCCATTGCAACGTTTTGGCCTGCCACTCGAGGATCCGCTATCTTATTCTCGTCGGAAATTCAACGGTAAGTGTGAAAGGTTTGACTGAAATTCTTACGCCATTATTGTGTCAACCATTTAACTCTTTTGTACTTTGAGGGATCCTCTACCAAACAGATCTTTTATGTTAAGAGTAAAGCGAGCATCTTCGATTTTATGAGAGTTTTCCACAAATCTGGCATTTCTAGTTACTTTCTTATGTTATTGTACTGGAAATATATTGTTCTCATGTATAATTTCCGAATTTAAGATTTCGGCGGATAAGAGCGTTTAAAAGGTCCCAGAACCTATTTCGAACACTTTTGGAAAGATGCCTGTCTGTATATTCCTATATTTGAGGTGTTTAATAATTTAAGGAGAAATACATTTGTCGCCATGGAATCATGTATATATATATATATATATTTCAATGTTTTCATTTTAATGTTTTAATGATTTTATATGTTTAGTCTTGTGTGCTTTGAAGTATTTCTTCAGGTTTTGTTGTTTTATCTGTGTATATATATATATATATAATATTATACGAACATTCTATTTAAATACTTTTTTTGTTTGATGTCATTGTTTCCTTAACAAATTGTTACAAATAATCTTTAATAATCTTAAATAATCTTTAATAAAGTTTTTGCTCATTCGAATAAAAGAACTATCAGAAGCAAACGGACAGTCAGAGAAACAGCTGCAGATTAAGTATCTGGTGTTAAGAAGTGTCTGTCCCTCACTATGCATTTTTTTTATGCAGTAATGGTTCTGGGTACCTTTTCTGTCCATCCCTCCCCACTAGAAATCTATTTAGAGGCAGTTTAGGCCCCGGAAGCTTTATGTTATAGAAAAATATCATAAGCATTGCAACGCCGTTGAATAAGCCAAATACTGAATCCGTTTCTGTGCATCTCCGAATTTTCTTTTATCACCCCCCCCCCCCCCCAAGTGTAAGGCTTAATTTTGTATTTATACATGTTATACATAGCTCATATTTTTAAAACTGACAATTTTTTTAATGAATATCAGAAGTAAAATATGTATGCTGTGAGTCTTCACTTGCTGTTCTCACACATCCGTATTCCATAGTGTTTTTGATCTACTGTTTTCATAATCAGCGTCAATATACGAAATATATACTTATAATTAACTTTCATTTTTAAGTTATTCTTTTAAAATATTTTGTAAACAACTTTTAAAAAAATTCTAAGTTAGCAACAGGTCTGTTACGCAGATACATTGGAATGAGTTGGCGTATATGTGTGATTTTAATACCCTCTACATCCGTAATGCAATGTAAACTCATTTTCATTTATGACTATATTATACAAAACAAGAACAAGGTATTTAAGCACACGTAAGACAAAATGCAGCACACAGCTGTTTCGAGGATACGCTGTATCCTCTTCGTCAGTGCAAGAGACGAAATAGGCTGTACAAAAAGACGAAATAGGGCTATATTGTATAAGTTTCCCCATTTCGTGTTTTTGATTTCGGTTTTTTTTCTTTTGGTTCTCCTGCACTGACTAAGGGGTTCCAGCGTATCCTCGAAACAGCTGCAATGTGTCTTATGTGTGCTTAAATACGTTGCTCAAGTTTTTCTTATCTTTTACACAAAGGGTTTCTTATTAATGGCTATACAGTCAACCCTCCTCTAACGCGATTAATTAGTACCGCTTTATATGGAAACTGCGTTATAAAAAACTCTGATTAGTGCAAATCAGATTAATTCGCACCGTGTTATATGGAAATCGCATATCCTACTGTATGCAAACCGCGTTATATGGAAACCGCATTCAAAACATATAAATCAAGCTGATTCGTTCTACGTTCTATAAAACTGCATTCTTAGAGCACCCTGTTATGATGAATACCGTTATGAAATATAAGTTTATAGATACAAAAGGCAATAAATATATGTTTACATATTTCGAATTATTTTTATTGAGTTTAAGATTTCATATAAGAAAATTAAAAAAAACAAAATGTGAAATACAAACTTTATAACTTTGTTCCAACAAAAATCCTATTACCATTCATCATTACTGTCCAATGTTAGTGGGCTAATTCTTTTCTTTTAATATCTGCTTCTCTTTGCATATCTTCATTTTCGTTTTCAAATGTAGTTTTCCTTTTTCTTGTATCTCTACCAAAATCTCTCGATAAAGAGCTAATCAATATTGTAATTCTCTTTTAAACTTGCACTTCACACTGTTAAAGGATCATTTTCAATCAAGTCATTTTCCAATTGTTTACCCAAACCCAGTTCCCTTTTCACATCATTTAAATTGAAATTTGCAACCCATTCTTTACCCATGTTTTCGTCTACCAATGCGTTTGAGGTGAATGTATTCATTTTTTTTTACGGAGGATTTCCCTGATAACTGGAATTGAAAGAGGGTGATGTACGCGGATGAAAAAACAGGGAATTCCCCATTCATTTCAACAGTAAAAGTGTAATAGAAGAATTCAAGCTATAGGGAGACTGCTTAAGCTAATTGAGTTGCATTATAGTGAAATCGCGTTATAAGACTGCCGCGTTTAATGAGTACCACGTTATGGGAGGTCTGTCGCAATTTTTGCTCCTTGCTGTATGGAAACTGCATTAAGAGTTATTTTAGTATAGATGGCAGCACCAGACATATCCATCTGTAATGATAATTCGTATTGTTTCCGGAAAGTTATCCAAATATATTTGTTGATTGGCATTATTTAAATACCGCAAATTCGTAATACATTCAGGAAATATTCTTATTTTCAGTTTCAAAGATTTGAACAAGTGATAGGCGCAATACTGCCGCCAAAATGTTCGTGTTTCTCTGCCAAAATGGAGTGTGGCCCCTGTCCTGTTACCCCTTGTTTTACAAGTTGAGCGTTTTTCATAAACTATTTATGCATTCCGGGCCCTTACGTAATGTAAGAAAAATAAACTGCATTTCCAATATCGAATATCCTTGCACCAAAGGTGTAACAAGGTTATTTCTAATATCCCTCCGCCAATATCATTTCCAATATCGAATATCCCTCCACCCAAGTTGTAACAAAGTTTTTTCTAATATTGAATATCCTTTCGCTATATCGCGGTTATGTAAACTTAACCGTGAAGTTAACTGTGAACTAAATTAAACAAATCGAATTTAAATGTAAACCGAACTAAAATGAGCTATGAATTAAACGAATCGAATTTAACTGCGAAGTTAACTGTAACAATCCCACATCATCGTGTTGAAAGGGAATCGTATCCAGTGCAATACTTGTGTAAATTTTTTCTAATTTTAAATAGATCTTACACAATTCCTCCGCTCCTTTCTGGTAGGTCGGACGGTCTGGGTCTCAACAACAACAACAACAATCCCTCCGCTGGGCGCGGTAGCCCATTGGTTAGCGCGCTGGAGTTGCACTCGGTAGGCCCGGGTTCGATTCCAGCCACTGCCAAAACTGCCGCCGTGTGCATGCGGAGTACGATCACATTAAACATGTGGGTCCGAAAGTCCTTCCGAGAGGTTGGTGGTAGGGGAAGGAGGGTACGGTCCCTGTGGATGCCTCCCCCACTGGGTTCCGGTCTAAATTGGGTGGCACTTCCCGACCGTCCAAACTGTTACCTTACACCTTTCTGGTAGGTCGGACGGTCTGGGTTTCAACAACAATCCCTCCGCCATAAGAGTGTCACTTCTCATATCCCTCCGCCAATATCATTTCTAAAAGTAGTTCTTAGAATATTCCCCCACCAAAGTAACTGCTTAGTAGCTCGGTTAGCACGAGGACATTGTTTTTTAAGTTAACTGTGAATATAACTGTGAATTAAATTAAACGAATAGAATTTATAAATGCCAGTTTTTTACTAACAAAACTTCATTAACGTAAGTTTTGAACCACATGAAATCGGGTGTGGGTCTTTTACTAACTGAATTTCACAAACAGTGTAATAGAGGTTTTGAATTTAGCAAATATACGTTTCGAACTTGTAAATTTAACAAAAATTTGTTTTTACTAAGAAAAATTCATAAAAACGTGTTTTAAACCACTTTAATTAACAAATATAATTTGCAATGTTTCAAAAATGAATAAAAGTAAAGATTTTTATACTCCTTCAAGGTAATATCTCGCATATACAAGAAGAGAGTTTCGAAGGGTTTACACACGTACAGACATCCGACCACTCAAGCTGCTGCTGCAAACTCTTGGTCAGTCTGGGACTTCAACATGTACAGACATGACTCCATAGTGTAAAAGCAAGCTAAAACACGCATTCAAGGAACTATAAAGTTTTACGATTCGTTTTCAAGAGCACAAACAGGGTGAGATTACAGAACCACTGTGTTTTATATACCCCACCCATCACCAGTAAAATTATCTAGTACTTGTGATTTGACTCTCACTTTTTAATACTTTCACAAGTCATATTTCCTTAAGACCATATATTTACAAAAAATCCCGTTTTTAGCCTATTATTCATAGGCCATTCATAATTTACCTTCTTAAAAATCCTTCCCAATACGTAATTCAGCCATAGATGTAAAATTACATAATTTTCATACACGACAAAGTAATTTTATCAGCGCAGCGCATAATTCTAACCAATCAACCATAACAACTAATTCTCACAATGCATATATTAATGCATATATTCTCACAATGCATAATTCCTATGTAATATTAAAGCCAGTACTCATTAAAACCACATTTCTCGCCTTCCTTTAGAACATTCTCTAGTTTTCCCGAATCTTTTCTAGTTTTTCCTCTAGTTTCTAGAATTTTATCTAGAAACTTTTATCTAGTTATTAATTTATTCTTATTAATTTTATCTAGTTTCTTATTTTATCTAGTTTCTAGAATTTTCTAATCTAAGAAGTTTCTCTAGTTTCAGCGTTATAAATTCTAAAACAAATGTCTCCTAACTTCACATATATATTATGCGTTTCATAATTGCACAAATTTTACAGCATGTATTAGATTTTGCTTCCATTCGCTAAATTTCTATGACCACACGTACTATTTCTCAGGTACTTCCATTAACAGAGTAAAAATTCATAATGTTCCATTAAGTTTCAGCATTACTACTATAGACATTTTCTTCAATTCACACAACTTTTACCCACACTCTGTCTATAGATTTAATATACGTCATAAATACATACTCCGTATTCAGTAAGTGTTAGCACGAATTTGCATAAAGACAAGGCATTATATGTGACTTCCATATTTATTAGCGAATACATATAAATAAAAATACAACATTTTTATAATTTAGAACATTTCTACTCGCCTAATCTCACTTGCAGGGACTATATCTAACGACATCAACATCCATTTGTAGAATTCGATGAAAGGTCCAACCAGAACCCCGATACATAAATTGTTCAAATTTATCTTGAAAAGCATCATCAACCTGATGTGGAAGATTCTCTTCAAGCAAACAAGTAACCGTCGAACTTCTAAAATGAGTGCATTTCTTCATCTTGCTCCAGTTCCATCTGCAGCACCACTTAATTCGACCAAAGTCCACCATTTTGGTCTCCAAAGTATTTAATAATAGAGGGCGAACCTCATTAAAAAACACCAGCATATCAAGGTTAACGCCGTCTTTAAGTAAAATTGTGATACTCGATACCACACCTAACGCATCATTTATGCTTATGTGAAAATTCTCTGATCTAGGACAGGGGTCGGCAACCTATTGAAACGATAGAGCCAAAAGTTACAATTTACAAAATTTTCCAGTTTTTAAAGAGCCACTAAAATTTTTCGTTTCAATATTATAGTATTTGTTTATATATATTTGATTTTTGATTTAAAATAAACGGCTTTAAATACGGAATAATATTTATTCATATAAAAACACAAATATAGATAGTTACATCAATGGGAACATTGGCTTTGCATGCCTTTTGAAAGTTTGATTAAATCTGGCTTATAACTTGTTGTTTTAAGTTTCAAGCACGACTCTAGATTTTTATTTGTTAGTTGACTTCTAACTTTACTTTTTATTATATTCATGCAAGAGAACGCTTGCTCGCACGAATATATCGACCCGAAGATCGTTAGCACTCCATATGCCAACTTCTTCACCTCACTGTAGCATTCTGGAAGACTATTCCATGCGCCGAATATGATGGCCTCAACTCGCAGAATTTCTTTTAGAGCTTTCTTCCACTTGTGCTGCGCGATGTGCATGCATTTCTGGACCTCCAACTCTTCCAACTGGCTCTTGAGTTATGTGAACTTGCCTCTCCACAAGTCTTTGCTTTTCAAATCTAGCAATTGCATTTGGGGCGATCCAGCATCAATTCTAAATGGCTCAATGTTGATCTCATTTGTATTTGTGTTGAGAGGATTTACTATGAACGCGAGAGAGTACTTTTGTTTGTTTTGAATTGCTCGAATCTCTTAGCGAATCCATCCTTCATGTTTTTTAAAGCTATGCTGAAGTAATTCGTGTCAATAGTTGCATTGGTCTCATCGCGATATTGCTTCAGATTTTTAAAATGAAGTAATTTACCGCTCTCTATGTCTTCAACAAAAGGAAGTAATTATTTTTCGAAACAAACTACTTCTTCAAGCAAGGCGTAGGCTGGGTTGCCCTTTCCTTGCAGTTTTAGATTTAGTTCATTTAGTTTCATTGTGGTATCTACTATGAAGTTGAATTTTTGCAGCCATTTGTCTTCTTCCAATTCGGGATGGTCAATGCTTTTTTCATTGAGGAATGTTTTTATTTCACACGAGCACAAAGAAAAACGTTGCAATACGTTACCTCTGGAAAGCCATCGCACTTTATTGTGCAGAAATAGGTCAGAAAACTGGCTATCTATTTCTTCAAGGAAATCTTTAAACTGGCGATGGTAGAGTGCTTTTGCCAAGATGCTGTTAATAATCTTAATTACCAAGTTCGTGACCTCAACTATTTCGGCCGGAAATGTTTGGGAACAAAGCAGTGAAACGTTAGAATTTCGTGGTTTAGTTTTTTCTGAAGAATTGATGTTACCCCTCTATATGTTTTCCTGTCATACTTCTGGCTCCATCAGTTGTTATAGAAACGATTTTATTTATATCGATTCCATTGTCTTCCAGGCATTTGCTATATCTTCTCCACGAGTTTGCCCTGAGAGCGGTAGCAATCCTAGCAGTTCTTCTTTTGGACCTTGGGTCGACATATACCTGACGAAAAGGGAAACTTGTGCCGTGTCTTTTATGTCGCAAGACTCATGTATAGCAAGTGATAAGGCAGAAGCCAGTTGAATGTCTTCCACTTGCATATGTGTTGCATTTGAAGACATTTTAGCAGTTCTGTCTTGTACTGTTTTAGCAGATGATGGCAAATCTTTCATTTTTTTCATGATTTCGGCTTTGTTTTTAAAATCACGAAACAGTTCTTCAGATGCACGTATAAAACAATCTTTGACGTACTCACCATCTGTGAATGGTTTTCCTCTTTTTGCAATTTCTAATGATACTGCAAAGTTTGCCAGATTTACATTATTGGAAGATTTCGTCCAGTTACTTAGCGTGGAACTTGACTGTTGTTGTTTTTTTGGAGATCTTCAACAGCTTTTTTTCGCGTGTCACCGGTTGGATATTTACCAGCAAACTGGGTATGTTTTGTAGTGAAGTGTCTCTCCAAATTTAACTTCTTATTGTGTGCGAGTTTTTATTGGCAAATGAGACAAGTAAGAAGGCCATCTGTGTTGCATATGAATGCAAACGACTCCGTCCAATCCTGATTGAATTCTCGGTTTCCTTCTTCAGTTCTTCTCTTTTTTTTACCAGATGCCATGCTGGCGGCGGAGCTGAAAAAATGATTTTTTTAAATTTTACTTAGCTATCTAAAACGGCAAACAATTTATTTACCATTATTACTTCGTTAACACGATCCTCAGATATGTAATCCAATTCTGTTACTGATTTTATTATATTATACGCGTACATACCTTTGAGAAGATAATTCGCTTCTAAATCGTGTTCTTCTTGAAACAAGCGAATAGACACGCAAAAACCGCAAGCGATTAAATTAACACACATGCAACGTAACGTCGACCGCGCTATCCGAAGAAGACCGACTGACAACACGTCTAGACTCTGGACGTGTTGTCTAGACTCTAGACGGTGGCTGTTTAGGTGAGACGGAAATGGAATGCAATTGGCTGAAAGATAAACATGGTCACTGAGTCTCATCTCTAAGAACAAAACAATAGTTCAAATTTATCTCATTACGGTCATGTCAAGTGTAGCGATTTGTAATTAACGATTTTGAAAATAGAAGCTATTCCGAAATTAGGTGCTTAAAAATATATTTTCTTATTTTTGAAGAGTTTTGATAATAAATTATTAATTTTTTCGTATGGAACTGGAGCGTCGCAACTTTACATCAAAAGAGCCGCATGTGGCTCGCGAGCAGCAGGTTGCCGACCCCTGATCTAGGAAGCTCGACTTTCATTCTTTTAGGTGTGATTATTTCACATTCATCTTTATGTTTTACAAGCATATGATGTTTTAAAGTAGAAGCACGCTTAAACCTTTTAAGACACTCGGTGCATGTGTGATCCAACAGGGGCATCTTTATCTATACCATTAACGTGTACTTTGGCATGTTATTTTTTCTATTAAAAGCTCTGCCACACTCTCTACATGGAAACGACTCTTCACCTCTAGATGAATCTTTTGATGTCTACCTTCTGAGCAAACACTCTATTACAAATAAGGCATACCCGTGAAGGATCAAAAATGAAGCACACGCTATTTTCTGTAGCAGTATGTAATACATAAACAACACTTAGTTAAAGTAATCATTGTTTCCATATACCATTCGAATATAAATCACACCAAAACTGGTAATAAACACTAAGTAATAGCTCTCCATAGGCACTATGGGCACGTTCTCACACATTCTAAACCCCTAGAGTACACCCCAATACTACGCATAAGCACTAAAGCAGGATTTTCACATAGTTAAATTCAGCAGTATATCTAATATTTACTACAGTAATTCACACCCATGCCCTTCTTTTCCTTGTATAACGAATATACCCCATTCCATCATTATAACAGATATCACTTTATAATTTTCAGACTCAGAAGCCTCAACAAATTTCATTAAATTCATAAAAGTCTTAATTAAATAAAATAATTACGATCAGGAGTTACATACATTTAAAAGATTCAGCTTAATTTCCAGAGTCTTTATGCCCTTTTCCATGCCGTTTCAAATTAGATAGTCGATTAAACCCTTTTCCGCTCGCCTCACATGCATAAGATTTCCGAGCTAGATGATCCTTACATGTCGATATAGATTCTTCTTTAATGTAAAGGTTTTCAAACAGACAAGACATATCTAGACAAGATAAAAATTTTATACTTTAGTATAAACACGTTATTTCCTGTAGCAATATATTAGATCTCTCAAGATTTATATAAAGTAATCATAGGCGCCCTATACCAAACCCCAAGAAATAATAAAATCACCAAGTTAAAGAATATATCTAGATACTAAAATCTCAAATTAGTTACATTAAATTCATAAAAATCTTAATTAAATAAAATAAAGAAGCTGTTACACATCATAAAAATACAAAGTTTAATAAAATGGGAGAATAAAATCACATTAAAACAAGTACTTACATGTCCAATCCTGTTCAAAAATCTCACATTAGGCATAGAGTCATCAGTAACGGCAGGGGTAGCACCTCCGATATTAGTAGTTAAAGCAGACATGGCAATAGGAGAGAAAGAGAGAGAGAGAGAGCTTTTAAAGCACACCTAGCGATATGAAGTCCTCGACTAGAATGACAAAATCACTGCTTGAAGGCTACCTACACCCATCTATAAACAAAAACTAGTTCCTGGAATATACTTCCGCCAAAGTCACGATAAGGCCATTTCTAAACATAGTTCTAGGAATATCCCTCCGCCAAGGTTACGTCAAGCTCACGTCAAGGTTATATAACGGTTATCGTTAAAGTAAGTATAAGATATAATTTAGGGAAAATACATCTAACGCACATTAAAAATCCCCATACACTCCCTAAAAACAAATGTAACTTGCATAAAAACCTAGAGCTCCTCTACTATATATAGAGATACTATATATAGCTCCTCTACTGTATATAGAGGAGCCTTATAAAAAACCCTTCAAAGCGAATCCCTAAGCATAAATGTTTACATTAAGTCCATACAAAAAATCCTTTTGGAGAGAAAAATGTCTCAGACCCCACAACCCTTACGCAATACATCTTAGAAAGTCGCGTATAATACAACACACTCCATCGCAAGCGCTAGAACATTGAATTTAGCAGTCCTCAGAACGGTACACAATCTTTCAAGATCGCCCCTTTCGCCCCCTCCCTACCTCGCTAATTGCCATCATTGCTTCCCCCAATACACGCTAAACATACCCCTTAACATCTAGAACCCGTAAAAAAACATGCATCCCCATTCCAACTCGCGTCCAAATACCCGTAATTTTACACGAAAACATACTTTACAAGGATTCCTAAAATGGGCATAAAAATCATTAAATTCACCCACAAAATAGTTAATACCCCCAAATTACTCAGAATTATCCTATAGATATGCTATATATCCATTTATAGTCATAAAAGAGTGAGGCGCTTAGTAGACAAGAAATGTATGTTCCACGAATGTATGTATATAGAAATGTATATATAGTTTCCACCACGATGTGGCGCTGCGTATACCACATAGCTTCTGGCCCAGAACTCTTAACCATAGCAACCTGAATGCTAAACACACATAAAGGTATCGCCTTTCAATATTAGAAAAAAATCCCATCAAGGGTGAAAATTGCTAAGTTCCATCCTCAATATTTAAAATTAGAAAAAAATCCCACGTATCACCCTGAATAGTACCCCTTTCGGCCCTTAGTGGGCGCTGATAGTTTCATTCCGCCACTGCCGCAGAATCCCAAGCGTTGCCATCCCCCAAAAAGTTTATCTCCCCCAGCTGTTTCCATAGCAACGCAAACAAAAAATATTTCTAAGTCCCATCCTCAATATTTGAAATTCATTTACCTCCTCGTACAAGACTACAAAATCGTTGCCACCCAAAAAAAAGTTTCTAAAAAATTAAAATCCTTAAATTTTTTCCATTTTGCAAAAATGCCCCCCCCCCCCCTCCTCCAGGATTACGGAATGAAAGGTGACGGTCATGCCTCGTGCCTCAGCTGCTACAGAACATACCTATTTTGTCTACTGATGAGCCGTCTTGGGTCGCTCCATAATAAACAAGAAAGATCGATCATGCATAAAGCATTGATTATGAAACACTTTACAATTCAAATGCAATGCCATTTAAACATCTCCAAAATGCGATCCATTCAGCGGGGATATTTTTTTAATGATCACAGTACTGCAATCATTTATTTTACTTAAAAACTTCAAACTTTATCGAAAAAAATTGAATTGGATTTAAATGACGTCATCGAAATAGAACTCGTCTGGCTCCCTAAGTAAAAGGAATGAATGTTTCATTCATGCAGTTTTATTTCAAACTCCAATTTTGCATGGTGGAAAAAAATCAGCCATTCTTATATAACTCATCTTACAGTCATCACTTGTTTACATTCTACATCCATTAAAATTAGAAATAATCAAAGTGTGGTGATCGTTTAAACTCAAAAATAGTGTCATTGCACTGGCGCAGGATAGAGATGCACAAGAAATTCGCAAAAATAAAGCGGTTTAAGACGGATGCATCACGATTTCTACTCTGGGAAAGAAAGAAAGATGGATGTCCTATCTTATTTTGAATTTGTCTCCGTTTGGAAAAGGTCCTATTGTGGGGGCCCATTTTGCAAAACAAAACAACTCACTGGCTTCTAGAAAGGTGAGATATCCGAAATGTATAACAGTTGGAAACCAAACCCGCTGGCGTTTCTAAAAAGCGGAATTGTGGATCGAGAAGAGCATTTATAAAGCCCGCGATGGGCTGCTATTCAGACGACTTGTACTTCTACCGGGCAGTAACTAACGAAAGAAAAGACCCATCCCAACCAATCTCGACCCAAACCATGTGCAGGGAATCGCAGCGATTCTCTGCAGCCTGTGTGGAAACCTCTCATTTCAGAAAATAATCTGAAAATGCGTTTACAGGAACATCCAGTGGTTGAAAGAAGGTTATGGGGTCAGGCGCTACCCCTTGTTTTGCACCGACGGCAGTCGGAGAGTGTGGCGATCTTGCATTGTTCGCACAGTTCAAGGTCATAGTGGTGGCTATCGTGGTGTAGGGTATGTTCCGGAAGGTCGAGTGTCATCCATGAACATTCTTGCCGATTCCATCCATCCTGCCATGTTTCAATTTTACCCCACGGGTCTTTTATGGACGATGATGCCCCTCTCCATCGCACAGGAACCGTGCAACAGTGGTTCTGCCTTCCACCCTATACCCTTCCCACCGTAAAGTCTATCGAGAACGTTTGGGGCCTATTGGAAAGACATATTTTCTCTACAGGAGCTTACAATCTGCTTGTCCATTCTCTTGACTTCAGTGCACTTTGAGGCTTGACCGCACATTCTGGCTAAAGACGGTTCAATAAAATGTAGCTTTCTAAATCACTGAGCGACGGTTCCTTTGTGCGTTCGGCAGGACATAGGAATTATTGCAGAGTCCCCCATCTGTGGACGAATCATTTCCGTACTCAGTGGGATCCCGAATACAGTATGGGATTCGTCTTCCCGAGATTGTTAACTTTCATCATTTTGTTTTGAGGGAATCGTTTTTATCATAAAAAAGAAAAAAAATATGCGGGTCTAAAATAAGTGGTACTTATATAAAACTAAAAAATGCGGTCGTGTATGTCCCCACGCAGCAGTTTATTTATTTATTTTTCTTATTATAAGCGGGCGTATTGAAAAAGCATTCTTTGGTGTAAGAGAATTTGCTCCAAGTTCCGGTGAACGAAATAAAAAATAAATAAATAAAAACTCTTTAATAATACGACGACAACAAAAAAAATGTCACAGAGTTGCGTCGTCCTTAGCACAGCACCGTCTACCGAATTCCATAAGACGCTTCGATTTCCCGCTACAGCCGACACATACACACATTCTCTTCTCGGCCGTCCAAACGGTTGCTCAAGTCCTCGGACGAGTCGGACGGTCTGGGTCTTCAACACATTCTCTTCTATAGCTGTACTTGGGCAGAGTAGGCATATGGGAAATGTTTAACGACAGAACTCTGAAAATAAAAATGAAATTGTCCTTTTTTGGGTATTTATTCGTTGTTCTTTTTCGGGTTAAAAGCACTTTTCCCTCTTATCACCTCTCTAAAAACGAAGTGTCAGTATGTCAGAGCGCCGATTGCAACCCCCACGACCGACAAAATTCATGTATATTCATCCGACCAGGCTCAATCCGAATGTAACATCTGTTTCTCAAGTGACCCCTGGATCTGGAGAAATAGCCTTTATCGCTATGTGTGTGCTTGTAGAAACGCCTTTGGCCTGAGATATAACAGGATGCGATTGCGTGGTCATGAGATTTATAATATTGAATGGATATCCAAATCCCAAAAATGTTTCGATTTCGGTGAACACAGGGATCTAATGAAAATACTTTTGCATCGGGGCACTTTTTATTCAAATTCACAACTTTTCCCAAAATGTTCATCCAACTCAACGGGATCGGGAGTGAGGATTGCAGCCCTCATTCGACTCTCACGCTTGCGCAAAAACCAACATAATCGGGTCAGAAGAATCGGGTCAGAATCGGGTCTATTTTTCACACGTGACCAAGTGATAGATTTAAAGAAATTATTCTTACTTCTTTCATGTGCTGACGGTTAAGTTACGGAAAGGTGAAGAGACGCCCTTCTTCAGTCTTTCCCTAACTTGGCCTCATTAACGCACATTTCAAAGGGCCCCTCATTTTTGTAAGCAGAAATAATGTTTTAATTCATTTAAAACTGGTCATATTAGTTTTTATTTTAAATTATAAAATATCTTGATATAGCATACATCCTTTAATACGTTACTTTGAGGTAAAAGGTTTGGAAGTTTTTTGCATGCCTTCGGATACAACATTTACAGGGGCGGTCAGCCCCTGTAAATGTTTTTGATCAGCCCCACTTTGGCTTGGCCATTAACGTAATTGCAAGAAACTTAATTGCTTGAGAAGACATACGCTGATGTCATTTGCACCGATATAGATTATATGTGACCTGAGTGGGAGATGGCACTTTCCACTCGAGAACAACTTTGTTTTCGACGAGCTCTGACGAGGTCGTTGAGCTCTATGAGGCTGTGCAATTGGATCATCTAGCTTTAAGGGAGAAGTTTTGGGAGCGGTTTAACAGCAGGTAGCGAAATAACAACCCTATGTCATCTTAATCACCGAAGAAATCACGTTGTTATGGGCTGTCGTCAATGGATACCGCATTGCGCGTAACAGACGCCTACGATGTTGCGACATTGCAACCCGACAGTACATACTCCACGATCAAAGAGAAGTAATTGTCGTCGATTCTGATTAGGAATGTGTTGGAACGTCAGCCTCATACTCGAGGTTTCAACGGCAATACACTGAATTGTTTAAGAAAGAGATGATACCACAAAAGCGTCAGGTGATACGAAAGGAAAAAATGCATTCATTCATTTTCGCATTTAGAACATCCTACAACGGGTAACATTCGCTATGTTTCAAGTCGGGGGCAATTTCATTGTTATTAATGATCGATCTTCACAGTACAATATTAAGTCATTTTAGTATTTTTTTTTTTATCATCGATTAAATATATGCCAGTAACATATAAATAATCTTTTGGTGATCAGCCAATCCTGGAAGATATGCTTAAAATGTATGTAATCAAATGTAGTAGAAAAAATGCGTACTAATTTTGAGCAACTACAAATAACTTGAAACGAAATAAAAATAAACTTTTGAAAATAAAATCACAGAAGCTCCTCCAGTGACTCAGATGGCACACTTATAGTATAGATCGGGGGACAGAAACTAACCCAGCCGGATTTTTGATGGTCAGACCAAATGGAAGAGAAGTCCGAAAATGTTTCCAGACCCTCCAGAAGCCCCTCGGTGATCTGGAAGGCTAAAAGTATCGGCCACGAGACAGAACCTGGGCCACCCAATCTTGAATGAAGACGACTCTAAGCGATCTATAACATTATTTAAAGAAAAAATCAGAATGATTAAAAGCTGTCATTTTTTAGAGTGTTCGTTTCTCTGTCTTTAAATGCGAGTGGTGAATGCTATAATATATGTTTCAGGTTCTGGAATGAAAGGTGACAGACGTACCAGAAGCAGAGAGTCACTTTCATCAGCATCTGAAAGGGCCCTTGGTATGTAACTAGTGTTATTTCGCTTTTACTTTGCTTTGTGTATTTTAATTTTCTAGTTTAGTTTTTAAATCGAGTTTCTTTCCGCAAAAAAACTCATGATTCACCCTCTAGTCATGCGGCCGGTGAAGCTGTGTACAGTTCCCATCTTCAGGTAAATTCTTAGAAAATGGCATTTGTGTTATATACGAATGTTATATAAAACTCATATTGTATCCCCTCCAAAAGGAACATCTCCCAAATTAAGCTTCAAATGACTTTCAAAATACGCTATGTTACATAGAATTTTACTATCCCAATGTAAGATTGCAGTTGCAGAGGAGGGAATCGAACTAAGAAGACGGTCCCTCAAACAACGAGGCAATTATTATAACGGTCCCTTTAACACAGCTGCACCGGACACAGATATGAAGTATGGGTGCTACTCAATTTTTAGGGAGAATCTCATGCTGTACGAAGGGAAGGGGTTGACCCAGCTGACCCAAAAGGTCAAGATATATCATGGGGACCCTGGGAAAGGAATCGTGAGAACTTTCATGTAAAAACAAGAGGCTACATATCTAATATTTCAAGTATCCTGAGCCAAAAGGCGATAGTGTGTTTTCAGTGGTGTTAGGGACTGATTCTATTAAGTAGTGTATTTTTAAAGAATAATGTTATGTGAGTTGAAATTTATAAAGTGATCTTAGATGTTGTTTTCTCTTATTAAATATTATTGTTATTAATTTAAGTCTCTTCATTTGAAATGTATATATCTTAATTTACTTCCTTATACGATGGCGGCCTTTTTCGCTCTCTTACCGGGCGTGTAGGATTACCACGCAACACGTTAATGCCGTCTCATCGGATATCGCTAGTAACTCATAACGTTAGAAATGTCTCCCAATTCAATTTATTCAAACGAACGGCCCCAGGAACCTTTTCTAATGTATGAAAAAGATGGATTAGGAAGCTCAAAATGCTATAACTCTAGCTTAATTTTTCAAAAGAAAGCCATTCTATTCAAATGAAATTTTTTGTTGGGATATGACATGATTTTGGGACACATTGCTAAAAGTTCGACACATTCGAGACATGAGGGCGCGGTAGCCCATTGGTTAGCGCGCTGGAGTTGCACTCGGTAGGCCCGGGTTCGATTCCAGCCACTGCCAAAACTGCCGCCGTGTTCATGCGGAGTACGATCACGTTAAACATGTGGGTCCGAAAGTCCTTCCGAGAGGTTGGTGGTAGGGGAAGGAGGGTACGGTCCCTGTGGATGCCTCCCCCACTGGGTTCCGGTCTAAATTGGGTGGCACTTCCCGACCGTCCAAACAGTTACCTTACACCTTTCTGGTAGGTCGGACGGTCTGGGTTTCAACAACAACAACATTCGAGACATGTTGCTAAAAGATTAGAGTGCAAATTCTAAATTCCTCATTCTGTCAGTCCGTTGACTGAACGCGAAATTCCGTTGCCTGCCATGCTGTGAACGTTGTACGTGAGCCAAACAAATTCCCATTTCAAAGCAAAAGATGCAGGCATAGAAGAATGTTGCAAATCTTTTTTTCTGTCTGTACTGTACCTCAAGATTCAAACTTCTCATTTAAGATAAATTGCGTTTTAATACGCATTTCAAATCAGTGCTAGACCCCTCCCCCCCCCCCCTTTATTTCTCGAGGAAAATTGCTCCTCCTATTCCAAATTCTGCAACTCGACTGATCTCGATTGTGATTGGTCACAATAGGGATCAAAGGGCATCGCCCGTTTCTTTTTCTGTAAATTACTTTTTTTTACTATTTCCCAGCCGCCCTTAGATTGGAGTTTAAAGGCAGCCCTCGGTTGTCTTGGGCACTCCACAAATGGTTTGTCCTTGAAACCTGACATGCCTATACTTCTATGCATTCGCGGGTATTTTGCTTATGAAATTTTGAGAAAACTTATAAACTAGAAATGCCTTCTCGTTTCAAAATTGAGATCACCTTTTAACCGGGTATTTCGTATCATTTGAAATGAATTAAAAACAACGCTTAATAAATGACTCAAATTGTTTTGAAATAATTTTGTAATGAAATGGGAAACCTCGACTCGAAACAAGAAATGCTCTACGAAGGAGATGTTTGTAAAGGAATTCTGCAATAAGTTCAGACACCTCTACAGTAGCTTTCGAATGTGTACATCATAGTAATAACATGTTATCTTTCAGTATTTTGAGAAATTCTAAATGTGCTGTCGGAAGTACTGTTTTTTTTCTTTCTGTTAGAGTTCTTGATCTCATTTCTAAATGTTTATGTATCGCTTTATTTCAGCCGCCGTTCTTTAAGACGATCCAGATGATGTTTCCCCTTTCAACTGTTGACATGTTGTGAAATAAAAACTTTATATATACTACCAATATTTTTATTTAGTTGTCCAAGCTAGAACAAAAAACAAACTGGAAAAAACTAAGTCCACGCACATGCGCAATAAGTTCAAGCTGAGAGGAAAAAAAAAAAAAAAGACTTCGTTAATCGCAGCATACGAGATTGAACTTGTTTCTTAATCAACCTGGTATACTGCGACTAACGAAGTCTCAATGTAGAAAAATCAAAGTCCACGCACATGCTCAATAGCATCGATCTCGATACGCATGCGTCTGGACTTAGGGGACACGCGAAATTCCCCTTTTTTTGAATCGATGGGCTGCCCAATAAACGGACCCCGTCACGAAATGTTCGTAACAGAATACGTTTATTGGGCAGCCCATCGAAAGGAATGGAGTTCTGCAACATAAAATAGATTCAAACCTTTTTATTTTTGCTCTAGAAAGTTACATAATCATGGCTTCCAACAAATATTCTACAGAATTGCCGTTCTCCAAACTCACTCCTATCAAATCGTCCTGTAAAAGTAATAATTTTCATTAGAATACAGTATAGGCTGATAATTTTAATTGATAAAACAAAAGTGAACTCATTAGTACGATCTATAACTGCTTGCTGCTGAAAAGATTGAGGGAATTTTTTTTTTTTTCAAATGTTTTGTATGATACTTCTTATATATAACGAATAATTCAGTTAAAATATTCAAACTATTTTTATAAAAATTAATAAATTACCATACTTTCTGACATTTAACTATAAAGTAGTTGAAATTTTAATTCATAAAAGAAAACACGTCACTGAATCGATTTCACTTTGCAGGGTTCATGTGCTGGAATAATCAGGAAAATTAAATGTGTCTCTTTAGATCATGGAGAGAATTGCATTTTTTTTCATTAGAAACGTCTTGTAATGTTATAAAATTATTTAATACTAAAAAATGCCATCATTCAGACTTAAAATATGCGAAAATTCTTCTGAGGGAATTCCCTCTATTCCAGCAAAAGAAGTCCATTTTTCTATAATAGATGCTTCCATAATGGTGTTCAGTGTATGCCATATTTAAAATGAGTTTATTTATTTTTTAATCATTTACTTATTCATTGGATTTAAATCACCACATTTTAACTGTTCCTCTGATCATTGAGAACGTTCCACCTATCTTTAGATGACCTTACATCAAAAATTTAATAAAAACACTCTATTAAAAGGAAAGATTCTATTACAGGGAAAATCGTTAGAACAAAATGTAAATGTGTCATATCAAATAAAGAACCCCCAAATTCATTTTAAACTAATTCAAATATTAAGTTATGACAGAATGCAGATGAATTTTAATTTGAGGTGTCTTGGTTTATAGGATGAATTCCAAACCAATTTGAACATCTGCATACCCAATTCCTACAGATAACCTTTCAAACAAGTTCTGAAGTTATGGGGAAATTAGATCTATAACACTAGTTGGTACAGCATTTTCCTTTGTTCACGGTGATTCCTATAAATTTTACATTGCTGGTTCTACTCGTCTCAATACAATCGAGAGAGAGGAAATTCAATTTAAAAACTATTTTTATAGAAATGGTCTGAAAACACATTTTTCTAGAAGATTCATTAGGCGATTTCTTCATTCCATATTACAGAGTTAAAATTTTTCAGTTTTAGCTTTATCTAAAAGAGGATGTAAATATAGTCCAAATGTTTTTCTTATTAAGGGACAATCTCTGTACAAGTTCGTTCATGTTCATTTTTCAAAAGGAAATTTTCCAACTCCAGGTACTATTTTAATGCTAATTTCAAAAAATAATTTTAAATTTAACTGATATTTACAATGATTACATGACAGTGAGAACAAAAAGAAAACATTCAAAATAACTCAATTTTCTATATTTGTATACAATTTTAGCCGCATATATAGTACAACCTCAAAAATTTGGACTTTGAAAAATTTTGTATTTTAGAATTTTCAGGATTTATAGAGTTTGGATAAAATTAAAACTTAATATCAACTAAATAAATACACTATGAAACGTTATTTTTAGCAAAAATATTGACAAAAAGTCTCATCAAGTTAACCCATTAAAAAATATTATTTAATACAAAGAAAAAAATGAAACAAAAGAAATTTTAAGAAAAAGTACACATATACTAGAAAAAAGAGAAAAAGTTTACATTTTATCATTTTATTTAAACATTTGAACTAATGTTTGTTGTTTCATTAGTTTTTTGTGGGAAAGCAGTTTTTTCTTTTATCCTGTAGGTGGATGGACATAATTTCCTGTTTGGTTACAAAGTTTCTTTGTTTAACACCTTTCATTGCATGATCGACTGTTTATACATGATTATCAATAGGAATTTTTTCTCTCTCTCCCCCCCCCCCCTAGCGCACACACACACACCAATGATGGAATACAAATGCCATTTTTTAGTGATACTTCAGCAAAATAACTATTTCATTAATAATACATCTGTAAAATAGTGCTTTTTGTATAACTTGATAATTATAAAAATTTTAGTTGATTAAAACAGATTGTAAAAGTAGGAGAAAATAATCATTCGTCATCACTCTCCTAATGTAGTAGGAATCGATGGCCAATTTCCATATGCGGGGAAGTGAGATAAAGAAAGGGAAAACTCCGATCTCAAAATTCCTGACATTTTTGGGACTTTCATGACAGATTTCCTAACTTTTTTTTTTGTACGGGAAAAAATAGGGACTTTTGGTTTCTGAACGAAAAATCAAAAGATGGGGAAAAATGCCTTAAAATCGAAAATTTTCTGGGTAAATCTGAAGGATTGGCAGTTATGCATATGTAATTTTAATTTTAAAATGGCAAAAAAAAAAAAAAATGGATGTCTTACTCATATACACCACACACCCACATTTATAACTGGAAACAACAGTGCAATGAATTTAAAATTTTTAAATAGAGACCCATTTAATAAAACATCTATTAAAATGATTGCACTTTTTAAACAGCTAGACATTAAAAAGTCAGAAGAAAGAAAAGAAGAAAAAATAGTTTTGCTGAGTTTTGTGACTCGCAGTTTTAAAACAGCGAGTCAATTTAGTAAAAAAAAAAAAAAAAAAAGCAGTCATTCGAGTAAGCGTGAGGTGTAATTAGTAGACTCAGGGAACCAGGGTTCAGTTTTTACCCGAACAGTGAAAAAAACAGGAACCGAAAACTATAAAGCTCTTGACGCCTTTTCTAAATAGCAATGAGAAATATTCTGCAATTTGCAATCGGATCATCCCTCTTGGACAGAAGACAATTTTTTCTACTTTTATTGCGAAATCTGTAAGAAAATGATGCACTTGGGTACAAATTTTAATTTTAAGGTCTCTAAAAATCGAAATCATGAATTACGCAATTTTTAAGGATTGCAAGCTTCACTTTTATTTTGAAATATATTTGCCAAAAGCCATTTTGGGTTCTTCAGAGTTTTGATTGAAATGATGTACACATTTCCTCTGTCTACATTTTACAGGTAAAGGACACACAATTGAGAAAACTAAATTACGTAAAGATCTTTCACAATCTTTATGTTCGTCTCTAAATTGTGTACTTTACTTTCCCTACATACATAGTATAAAGAACGGGATAGCTATGCGGTTAAGATACACTGATTATACTCAAGGATCTACCCAAACTATCCCTGTGTCTATATTATGCATGTTAAATCTGGGAGTCAAAAATCCTTCCGGGAGGTTGGTGGCTGAAAAAAGAGGGTATCAGTCCCTGTCGACATAGCCCCTTACTGAGTTCCAGTCTAAATTGGGTGGTTAAAGGGAGTACTATGATCTGTCCCCTGTGGTGTACCAGGACAATACTGTATGATAGAAAAAGGGTTCATGCTTCAGCCGGTATAAACGAATGTCATAATTCAAAGTATCTGGTAAATCTTCAAAGTATCCCAGAAAATGAATCATTTTAAGGTGATGTTTGTGTATGCATAAACGTTAGTGTGTAAGTATGTTAGTGCATGTATATACATTAGTGTGTGCAAATGTTAAAATGTATATATACGTTAGTGTGCGTATATATGTTAGTGTGTACGAGTCTGTGGATGCGATATATCACAAACGATTCAAAAAGAATTTGGTACGACTATTACAATCAGTGAATACTAGAACTCTATTTTAAATATTTAGAGGGCCCTCCAATGTTTGCATGATTTTTTTTAATGATAAAAAATGAGGCCCTTCAATAATAAGAATCATTTTTGACAATTTTGGATTAGAAAATGAATGATACAAATTTTAGAAATATCGCATAAATTTTTGAATGAATATTTTTAAAAAACATTAAAAATTTGGATTTTTATTAATGTTAAATAAATACTCAGATGTATTTTTTTTTATCAGAATACTAATAGCACTATTTTTAGAATTCCTGTATGAACCGTTATCACCCATTCATGACAGGAGATACCTTTTGTACTTGTTTCGTATTTTGATGCCCCAGAATTCACCAATGGTCATAAAACAGTCAATTGCATTTTGCCAGTATAAATAAGTCACCTATTTAAACTAGTAAGTTGTCAAAAATATACAATTTCAATTTACATGGTGTTAATTCACTGCCAAAATCTTTGTTCTGGGGATCTTGTATACCATCATCATCAGACTTTTTTATTGGATTTTTTAGGACTGATTTGTGCATCGTAGCCGATGAATAGTTTTTAGACATCAGTGTTTAGCTGTATTTAAGCAATGCTTCTTTGGCTACAACCTTTAATTTAAACCATTGAGCATACTGAGTTGTTAGTTGAGCATACTGAGATCAGGATACTTAACCTCCACAGAATAAGTGTGATGTATGTGATTTTGTGGTGTTAATATAGGCTCTGTAGCATTTTATGTTAGTTTTTGGTATCTTGAAGTTTCAGTATTTTATGATTTCAGGAGAGCTTAACGAACCTCACCCTAAAAGCATTTGCATAATCGGTATTCCTTCTGGAACTGTGGAATGGTCCTTTAGAGATTAGATGAGAAAACTGTGGTTATATAATCAGGGTCAGATTACCCATTAAAATAAAGTAGTTTCGGGCTGAGGAATATTTTTATATCCTAAACATAACAGGTTAAACATCACATTCATACAGCAAACATTCCATTCATAATAGCAAAACAGGTTAAACATTACATCAGATTCATAATTCAACTACTATCAGTATTACCTGATTTATCTTGTGCCTCATGATACCGAAGCTCTTCAGATGAATACCCATTTTGCAAAAAATCTATACATACAGATGCATTTCCCTCAGCACTCTACATATCCTTTTTAATTTCCTTCTCAAGTGGATGGCTACTCCTGCGAACACTCGAAACTTCCAGATCAGCAGTACTTGGGATCCTCTTCCACAACATCGTAAATATCCATTCAGGCTTTTTGGAGTAAATATCCATTCTGTCCTTCATCAGATGCATAATAAAAAGGACCAACTTCATAAATTCCTTCTGCTTTTCTTCCAATTAGATTCAATCCAGTTTTGATTAGATAGATCCTGATACCGGGATTAGCGACAACGCGATGAGCCAATGCAAGAACTGCACAATATCCGAACATTACGATGAGGATACAGAAGATGTGAGCCACTTGTATGCTGCAACAATTTTTCTAAAAGAGAGCAAAACATAAGACTGCGTGAAAATAATTTTCGAAAGAAACTATTCATTAAAAGCAGCTTTGAGAGAAAAAGAATACCAGATATTGTCGAAGACTAACTTAAATCTTCGGAGATGTAGGGTGTACCCTGTCGTATTGAAGTTACAAGAAATCCAACACACCTGATGGGACCGACTTGAGAGATGAACCTGCATGACTCATGTCGTGCTTTCTGAATTGGAATTGCTCTTTTAAATGGGAAGGGTCATTCTATATTCATTCTATGTATTTTCAGAATTTTTTAATAGACTCGGGATACAATGGGATACTCTCACAAATATCTTGACTACATTTTAGTAAAGTTACAAAATCAAAGTATCCTTAGAATTTGTAACACAAATTAGAAATCTGTTTAGTTAGAAAAATTATAATTTAAAGTTGTGCAAATTGTTCTAAAATCCTTCATTATGATTAATAAAAAAAGTTTGCATGGTTGCTAAGATTAATTTTATTAAATTAAAGATTTTGAAAATCAATTACATTGCATTGGAAGGCAATGTTCCATTGTATTCCTAACATGCTGTTCTACTGTGTCCCAATGTATAATTTGTATTTTAAAAAAATGATTGCCAATATGCACATATTTTGCTTAAATCGATATATTGTATTGGCAGTTGTACTTTGCAGTAAGAGCAGCATGAAGTTTCCAATAATAAACTTAAAGGTGTACCCTGTAACTTTCAGAATATTTTGAATTCAATTACATCACTTACGGCTTTTAAAATTATTGATATTTCCAATTTCTTAAATCATCTCTTATTTTAGGAAAGATTTTTTAAGTTCATATATTATCTATTGTGTTTAAACAATTGTTGAAGCAGAAAAAATAAACAGTACATGAACTATTTTAGCACCTTCATTTTGGCATAAGTTAAACAAACTTAAGATCAGCCTGTGAAGATAATTTTGTAAAGCCAGAACAAATATTCATATGTTCTTTTAAAAAGAATTAAATATTTTTTTAGAAATTTTGAAAAACAATATCATTTAGAAAGACACTCGAGTTTTACATATTTCAAACTACAAGCAAAGTTGGGAATATCCTGCTATCTTACATATGAAGGAAAATGTGTATATGTGTTGTGCAGCAGGAAATCCATGTTGTAGGGCCATAAAATTTGGTACACAGGTACACAAATATGTAACAAGAGTGTATGCACCTTAACAAAACTTTTCTTTTTAATTTGAATTAGTTTTAAAAAACAATATCGTTTAGAAAGCCACACGGATTTTACATATTTTAAATTACAAGCTAAGTTTCGTATAGCCTGTTATCTTACATATAAAGGAAAATGCGTATGTGTGGTTTACAGCGGGAAATCTATGTTGTATGACCATAAAATTTGGTACACAGGTATATTTTGGTACCGGTACACAGTAGGTACACAGTATAATAAAGTGTATGCAACTTGGCAATACTTTTCTTTTTAATTTGAATCAGTTTTGAAAAACAATATCATTTAGAAAGCCACTTGGATTTTACATATTTTAAATTACAAGCAAAGTTGGGGATATTCTGCTATCTTACATATAAAGGATGTATGTGTGATGTGAAGCAGGAAATCCATGTTGTACGACCACGAAATTTGGTAAAGTGTACGCATCTTGGCAATACAGTTTTTATTTTTATTTTAATTAGCTTTGAGTTATTTTATGCTTCAATGTGATTTTGAGCAATACTCACACGATTTTCACACAAATCAATTTCTTAATGATCGAAAATATTATTACAGACATATTATTACAGAAAATATTATTACATCTTGACACCATCGAAAAAATTGGAGAACATACTTTCCAATGATATTTGACCTGTGTCCATTTCTTCATATTTGTCTACTTTTTTTAAATACATTGAAATTTGCATTTTTTATGTTATGCGATACTTCTTTCACTGCATCTGAAAGACTGAGATTAGCACAATTTTATAGTTTGGCAAAAAGTTCCCTTTACGTTCTTAACATCCGTAGCTTTAACTTTGGTGACTTCTTAAATGAGCGCATTAAAGCAACAAACTCACTTTCTCCTGCAGCAGTGGTTTTTCATCCACTCAACCACACATGCTCAACTCTTAAGGAGAACTCAGGGTGAGCTTTAACTATGCCTTCACTCCTTTCATTTGCTTTCCACAAAAAGAAATTGACAGTTTTAAATGGATTATTTAAGTAGTAGGTGCTTAATTAAATATTTATAAGTAGCGGGAACATATGTAAGACCTACGCAATGGCAGGTAGTTTTAATTTATATATAAAATGCAGTATAGATATGAACATTAATAAATATTTCATACAAATAAAAATATAATAACTCAGACACACTCTTTAAAATTACTTGCAAGGAAATCTTGCCTTGCTGTAGTTTTTAAAGCATGGCGTTGGTTTGAATTTTGGCCACTTTGGGAAGATTTAGTAATTGAAACCATGTTAAGAAAGTGAAATGAGATTATACAAAATTGATCTATTATTATTGACATGGCAAAAAGTAATTATTTTAATTTCACAACTTAACCACGGAAACATTTCAGTTAAAATTGCAAAGAAACATTGCAAGTATAGGATACATTGAAGAATGTTTAAATGAAACAAGTTTATAAGTATCACCTTTTCTGTTGAGCATATTGCATAAAATATAATTTTCAGTTTATAGTTAGTACCTATGCAGTACACGTAAAACCTAAATTTTCAGATTTTCTGACTCAGCAGTTTTTTCATTACAGATTTTCAAAAAGTGCAAGAAATGCTCGATATCACACAAATGCTATTCACAAAGAAATCATATTTTTGTAATTAATAATGATATATGAATCATATATAGCTCATTTAAAAGCTCTTTTTATGGATTTTATTTATAAAACTGCATTCAAATTGTTAATACACATAATATACAAACTTTCATTCAATTCAAACAAAAATTATCGAACTCTTTTGGCTTCTTTAAATAAATTATTTTGCTCACTTTTGTTCTGAAATTTCTCTTAGCTCTCGCATGCTTTCCATTATGAGACTGTCATCTGATTCCTCATCATTAAGTGCCTAGAGTTGTTTTGTTTTTTTAGTGGATTATATGGAATTTTGATTTTTTCTACCTACAATAAATTGCAGAATTTGATTAATACATAGATTTAACACAATTTCATCACTAATAGTACAAATAAAAATTACAACATGTAAATTAGATTCAGGAATACTACAAGTGTGTGTGCATAGAATATTATTAGAAATCTGAAATAGCACATGGTTTTCTATAAACTCATATTCACTTTTCTTTCTATGTTTCATAATGCAATCATTCATTTTATTGCACAAATAACAGATAAAATGAATATTTGGAACAATATCCACTTTGCAGTTTTAAAACATTTACTTTTCATTTGGTGACTTAGCACATTTTAAAATGACACCAGTTCACAAACAGAAAAAAAAATTGAATATGGTTTATTCAAGAAATATGGGGTTCGTCTTATCCATAAAATTATGTACAACAGAGGTCGTTTGCACTTTATGGAAACGATTTTGTATTTATGTTTCTTGTTAGCATTTTGAGATAAAGATTTGGCATTTTCAATAGAATCGTCTGCTACTGTTTTCTTTTGACTGGAATGTAGAATAAAAGATGGATTGGAATGTAGAATTAAAATGGCTTCTGAAACTGATAGATGGCTCGAAGGTTAAGTAAATGCACTTTCCGAGGAAAAATATTGGTATCAACAAATTATAAAGTGATGCAGAAATCGAGGTTATTGCATTTCAAGGAAAAGTATTTTTAATATATTAAATTTGTAATGGAAAAAGTGTCTAACTGAAAGTAAAAATGAAAAAAATGGCCGCATAATCGTATCCTAAGACTGTTCGAATGCAGGTAAATATCAAGAAAGTGAAGTCTCTGATCCTAAAAGAAAATCCACCGACTCAAAGATCCATTGTATTGAAACTGGGAATGTCTTCTGGCACTGTACGTAAAATCATTCAGAAAGATTTGAAGTTAAAAACGATGTTTAAATCTAAAGTGCATCTGCTTTTGCCAAAGCATATTGCGGAAAAAAAAACAAATTGTAGAAAATTATATGAAAAGCACATAGCTGCTGATAAATGGAAATGTGTGGTAACACTCAATGAGGCATAGGCGTATTTAAGTGACTAATAAAAAAAAGAGCCATTTTCTATTGCTCAACTGATGAAAATGACCATACGAAATGGCTTCGTCAATGCACAGATAAGTCCCCAAAGGGATTCATGATAATTGCAGGATTTTGTTACAACGGTCAATTAAAACTCAAAAAAGTCTCAAGTAAAGCTAAAATTAATTCACTCTACTATCAGCAGAATATTTTAGAACCCATTTTTGAAGAAGAAATTCCAGCCTTATATGGAAAGGACATCCCTAAAGTTGAGCTTCATATGGACAAAGCCTCTAGACACAGGTCTAAGTCAACTGCCACATATTTAGCAAAGAAAGAATCAGAAACAGGAATGAAATGTATCCCATTTAATGAAATACCTGTAAAATCATATAACGCTTCTCCTATGAACTTTTGCGCTTTCTGTTTGTTAAAACGAGCCTTAGGAAAACGGCATCCAAGAACACTGAACGGACTTTGGAAAACGACCCAAGAGGAGTGGGATAAAATTGACATGATGGTGCTCAGAAAAAGTTTACTTTCATGGGAAATTCGTGTTAAAGCTATAGTCAAGAATCAAGGCTATCAGATAGAAGCAAATCGCCGGAAGAAATACGCCCTTTATGCATAAAAATTAATTATCAAAATCGTTTGCATAAAATGCAAACGACCTTCTATAGAACAACATCTGATTAATATATTTTAGCAAATTTGATCTTTTACTTGAGATTTTTTAAAATTTTTGCAGGCTATTAAAAGAAAGTCCTATTTTTCTCACATTGCATCAAAATCTTACCAGGGTAAAATTGATTCAATACCAAATTTTCTAAAATGTTGTCCGATAGTTTTTCAGTTTGAGTGGACACAGACCGACATCGCGTTAAAAAGAGTTCTAGAGTAGAGTTCTAGAGTAGCGATTCTCAATGGTAACTATATGGCCCTGGCGTATTTCTTGGGGGCCACGGAAACTTCTGAGTGGGTCACTAAAATTCATGTCTGCATCTTACTGAAATATAAAAAAGAATTCAACGTGAAAATAATTTCATTCCTTGTGAAATTACTAAGTTTCTGAAACTCTAGAAGAAAGCACAATTTTAGAGGATTGCCTACTTCTTGTCTAGTAGAATCTGGTGTCAGTTGAGTTCTTTTCCCGTTATCAAAAGCTTGCAATAAAATGATCATATTAACTGTCTATTATGTATACAGAGTGTCCAGTGCTATCGGTGCCCAATGGCTATTTCCTCAACCGTCAGTCATGGAGATATACTTACAATTGCAAAAATGTTTTAAATTTTAAAATCTATTATCTTAGAAACAGTTTAAATCAATAAATGTATTTCTAAAAGAAATACAAAATATAAATTTTTATACGGCTCCCCCGGTGCTACCAGTTATATTTAGGAAAATCATCCTCATACAATTTCATGCAAAATAAAAAAAATATCCTTTTACGACCAAAATGGACCGATTTATAGCTGCTTAAAGTTCGAACACCTTTTGTACTAAGAAATGGGGATTATACACAAAATAATTATATACACAAATCTGTTATTTTTTAGGTGTTATATGCTTTTTTTTTTAGATTTAATGTACGTAATTTTTTATTTTCGTCTGCAGGTACGCTGCAACGGGTCTCATTAGTGGTCTATTACTGTATAAAAACTTAAATTTCGTAATTTTTACAGAAATACATTTATTGACTTAAACTACCTGATGTAAACAATAATGTTTTGCCTCATTTACAATAAAGATCCTAGAAAGACCCTTAGAAGATCTCAGTCGAGCCCTGACTATCCCTCTTCTAAACGAATTACTATTTGATAAAAAGCTTTGCTTCATTCTCGACATTCATTATGTCAGCAAATGCAATTGAAACATAATACTTTGAATAGGAATTCCAATATTTATACGGTCCCTTAAAGGTTGCCTGAAAGGGGACATTTGTATGCGTGGAAAAGCGATTTAAGTCAAAGTTTAATGCTTCATAACTCTGTGAATTTTGGTGGTAAAAGGAGGATTTTTTTTTTTATTTTGCATGAAATTGTATGAGGATGATTTTCCTAAATATAATGGGTAGGACTGGAGGAACATATAAAAATTTATATTTAATATTTCTTTCAAAAATGCATTTATTGGTTTAAACTGTTTCTAAGATAATAGATTTTAAAATTTAAAACATTTTTGCAATTGGAAGTGTATCTCTGTGACTAACGGTTGAGGAAATGGGCACCGATAGCACTGGACACCCTGTATATATTTCATATTACTGAATCCAATTATTATTAATATATAACTACTTAGTATGTAAAAAATAATTGCAAACTGTCAAACATTTTATGCTCATATTATAGTCATTATTTTAAGCCAAGGTTTACTTTTAAAATTTTACGATAATGAATTACCTGGCACTGCCCGTGTCCTAAATAAGTGCCTGCTACTTAAATAATATAGATAAAGATACCACCTCTCAATTTCCAAATCAACTGTTCTGAACCAAAATCATTCATACTCTCAGTTTTCTCTATGCACAACTATGCCAATTATACAATGTGGACATACAGGGTCATGCCACGTAATTGTGACCACCTCCTACTTTTGACGTCAACACCGCCCATAAAGGAAGGCACATATCGGGAGCTGGCCTGGTGAGTATATAAGGTGTGGTGTAGGCATTCTGAAAACATACCACTCATTGCTGTCATGGCTAAAAGGAGTGATTTATCAGATTTGGAAAATGGGATGATTATCAAGTTTCAGCCCAAGAGTGGCAGTATTTCCGAAACAGCAAAGTTTGTGAACTGCTCAGATGCTGCTGTGGTTAAAGTGTCAGACGAGAAATAGCACCATTACAAATAAGTGAGATGGAAACTGCAGGGCTCCATTGATGCGAGAGGCGATGGTCGGCTCCGAAGATCCATTATGCTCAATCTCAGTGCTACAATGGAGCAACTCACTAGCTGAATGTACAAGGGGCTACTGGAAATGTGTTCGGCAAACCCTGCCATGTATGGGTCTCCGAAGCAAACGAATGGTCACTGCACCTATGTTAATTAAGCATCCGGTATGTTTTTAATATTCATTTTTTTTAATTGTATTCATTAAAATGTAATGAAACAGTTGTTTTTAATTGTTTAACTAAAGAATTTCATTAACAATAAAAAAATATGAAATAAACCAATACGAGACATTTTAAAGCTTTCACAAATTACCATGCCATGGGTCCTCTAAAATTTCAT